>JAOPTO010002214.1:0-255221 GCA_033822845.1 Tetrapedia diversipes | reverse complement strand
TAACCTTTTGACTATTATTGACGCGTATATACGTCTGACAAAGGCTAGTCGTCTAAACGATGGACGTGTATATGCGCCTCCGGCGAAAATCGCTCGCATGGATTATGAACGCGATATATGCGTTCATCAATTTCTCCGATATCCCATTTAGAGCAACACAATTGCTAATAGAGTGCCGTCCACGCGGACCACTTCGACCGGGAATATTTAGCACTCAAAGGGTTAACGCGCGACGAAGCTTTGCGTAGCAACAACGCTTTTGCATCGCAGGATCGCGCGTGTGCACTGTACACTGTGGAGCTGTGTAAAATTTTCGGTCACCAGTACATGGAAAACGTAATCCTTCGAACAAAAACGCAGCCGGTTGAAAACGTGCGAACAACAACGATTCAAACGTTCCAAATATTTTCGGTAACTCGGAATTCGATTCGAACGCGGGGCGAAAGGGCGGGCAAAAATACGGCGGCACGCAAATAACAGGGGGATGAGGGCGGGGGTACAGCGGCCGCTCAAAAATGGCGAAACAGAATTAGCGAAATTTTCGCGAGTTCCCGGCCGGTGGCAGCGTTTAACCGGGCGTTCGTTCGTTTCCTTTGCACAGAACCGCAGACCGCAGCCTTTGACTCGAAACACCGGCTTATTTTACCACCGCAAAACATATACAAGCTCTCTGTTATACGCGCGTGTGATTGTGCGGCGCAAACGTGACGCGTGCGCGCGCGTGTCTGACTTTGTCGGCCGGAGCGCCGATAATGAAAGCCGCAATTAATCCTGTGCTCGCGAATTTCGCGAGTTAAAGGGTACCCAGTTGGGATATTTTCGCCCGACGTGGAAAAGAAAGAAAACGCCCCCCCCCCCCTTTATTTCGTTCGCTTTAACCCTTTCGCTGCGGGAGCCCCGTCCGTCGAAGTACCGTCACTGAACGGAAACTCGCGCCGGAAAAATGCACAATGCGCGTGACTTCTGTATATGCTCGAATGCAAGTATATTTAGATTTTTAACACTAGATTCACGGACATTTTTTTCATTCGTTAAAAATACCCTTAAAATGTGTTAAAATTGCTGATTCAGTAAATCTAGTGTTAATATGCAAAGACTATAGCTGGCACTTGTACAGATCATTTCGATGCCGCATATATGCGGCGCTCGGCGCGAAAGGGTTAACGCTATTCCTATTAACGTATACCTATTCCTACCGCGACATTTTCCCACGTAACAAATTTTTCTCAGAAAGTAAACAGTGAAAAAAGAAGTAAATATTGATAAATGTATTACACGTATATTTGAGGAAATGTCTAAAGTTTAAAGGTGATTCAATTATGTTGTGTATATGAAATTCTAATCGAAATTTTAAAAACGGTCATTTGACCGGTCGTTGTAGGAATAGTGTTAACGGACCTCGCTCTTCTTCTCTAAAATACCCTCTGCTGAATTCGAGTTACGCTATCGTTGCTGTTTCGTGGAAAATATTCGGCAGAGGGGATTGTAATACTCGCCTGGGCTTTGGGGAGTTTGTTTCCATTGAAGCGGCGTTTCGGGTTTCTGAGAATTTACTTTAACCCGTGTTACGTTTCGGCAAATTTGTATCCGCGTAAACGATGCCTCGGGCAATTTGATTTGCACGAGCGACATTTTGGGTTTCTGGGAATTTATTTTTACGCAGGCGAGGTCTAGGGTCTTGGAAGATTTATTTTAGCGCAGCCTGTGAGCTGTTCTTCCGTTGCCACGGTACGAAAGATAGAATACTCGATGAATCCTTCTTGAACCGTAATAGTTTTACTCTAATTAAATTCATCAGTCGACTCGAAGTTATAATTTTCGTTTCTCCTGTAAGGTAAATCTTTAGAAAGCTGTTTGGCTAGACATTGGGTAGACTTAGGTTCTACGGCAGAATTAAGACGGTGTTTGCGAGATCCTTGATATAGAACACCGAAAGAAGATAGGTTTGCTTGAACTCGAGCCACGTTTCCAAGAATAGTTCGCGATGCTCGAAAAATTCTTCACTCCAAACCGGCGAGTGTGAAATTGACGCAATCGATGACGTAAAATCGAGTCTACAACGGGTTAGGTTGTTTAGAGTAAAATCACGTTTTCGAACGCGTGCACTAGGTACTTGGTGCGTGGCGTGAAACACACTTGACGAAGGTGCGTGGGACATTTTGGTCCAGAACGATGTTCTCACACGTGTAACGCGTAACGCGGAGTGTTTGGCAAAGGTACATGGACCGTTTTGGGTTAAAATCACGTTCCCATATGTGTACCGGACCGTGTACAACATTTAACGAGGGCGTGTGCGTGCGGTTTCAGTTTAAAATCACGTTCACACACGTGTGTCGGGCTACGCGTTCTCCTTTTAACGCGTCTGCGATGACACGCGTGAGTAATTACGCGCGTGTAGTAAGGGTCCGTTAGTCTTTTCAGCATCCGTCGCCTCATTAAAACCTATCCTTAACAAGTTCCCCCCGGGGTGGTATTCAATATTTCACGCTCTATACCTATGTCAATTTGCGTAACGCTTTAATTAAATTTTTATTCATTCAATTTTCCATCAGTGGCGCAATTAATTGAAGTTAATATTAACGAAGTGGCTGAATTAAGTTATGCTTAATGTATCGCGCGTTTCAATTATAATTTCATGATCCAAAAAATCGTGTTCTCGATTAGAAAGCTGTATTCACGGAAATAGCCACCGTTACGTTATATTTCGTTGCTTACGATAAATTCGTCGTTTCAATGAAAAGATTGATTGAAAATCGATAGTCCAAAAGGATAGCTCGTTTTAATTTGAGTCACTTTACATCTCCGTGGATCTTCATGATTGTAAATTGGATTCAAGATCCTGAGTAAGATTTTCCGTTACAAGGAAATGGTATCTTTAGCAGTTCTGTTGGAATTTCTGATGAGAAACAGATGGTAAACTCAAGACTATTTGAAACGGTTCGCTCTTCAAATCGCGCAAAGAGAGTCAACTGTTTCGTATTCGCAGTTTCCAGGAACATCAACAACGACCCGAAATCGATTTGGTATTTTTAAACGACACCTTTCGACCTCTTAATCCTCATTAAAATTTAACTACGCAAACGTTTCAATGATTTAATTGTATTCAAACGAGGTACATTAAATTTTTAAAAGATCTTCCCCCAGGATCGTGTCTTCTTTCCAACGCAATACAATCCTATCGAAAGTTCATTTAATTCGTCGCATTCTTACATTTTCAAACATCCCTTATCACTTTCAACGCTTGGTTCACACGGATCGTTGCTCAAAAAGAAACCTCCTTATCCGTCCTCCTTATCATTGCGTTGTGCGTCACTCGCCGCTATACGCTCGCCAGCGATCGCATAATCCATCGATCAGCGAAGCCCTCCGTGAAACCTCTAGGTTTCATTAAACGTTCCCAGGGGTGCCACCGGTTTCTGTCTCTGCCAATTTCATTAAATCCACGGCCAGAGCCCCGGGCCGCGTTTAGCGTCAGTTTGCGGCGTATTTCTGTTCCTTCGAGCCGGGAGGTCGACTCGAAAAATACGAGCGCGCTGGGAAACGTAACCGGTTCCGTAATTAACCAGCTGGAAAAGATTAAAGAGCCCGGAAAGCCCTTTCCCCTTGTCCCTTTGCGGGGCGTGGCTGCAGGACGTTTGTTGAGTTTAATAAAAATTAATGGAATAATGATGCGAATAACAAGAAGACAAGCATATTTAAATGCGGTGAAATACATTAATATGTTAGCGATAGCATAGTTTGGGTGGTCGCTGGAAGTGCCCGGATTATACCTTAGGCTAGCAAACGATTTATGATTTGATATTTGGTGTGCCTGACAAGAAAGCATGTTACAAAGTATGAATACAACTTCAAGGCGCCACTTGATGGTTAGTGTCCTGAAAACACGTAACCATCGGATGTCGAGGGATGTATTCTTTATATTAGGTGTGGGAAAGCCTAGGCCAAGTCTCCTAGGTGTGCGTCGCCAAAAAGATAGGACCTTTGTCCTGAAGGATCTGGCCACGGAGTGAGGAAGGCTATGTATCCTTCTGGAAAAAGGACTGTGGTGAACCCCACGCCATTACCCCAAAACCTCGAACTGGAAAAGGCCTCCTTTTCTCTTTTTTTTAACGCGTCTCTAACATATATATCTTATACTCTATGTTCTCCATGTTCTGCGTTTCACTCTAACACCGTTGCCGCACGCGTTATTACCAGGAATTTTGAATTCCATGACCCACAACGTTGCCTCTTATTTAGGTCTTCGATGCAAACGCTATTCGTGTGTGTATTCCTTCCAATTTTTCTCGTTTACCTTCTTCCGCTGGGCTCCTCTCCTCTTCTGTATTGAGCGCGAAGATTCGCGAACGTCTACGAGCGAATCGGGATCGTTTGGAAATCGAGCGCGACGTTGTAATGGACGCTGAGATCGCCCGTGGGAAAAGGAGATTCCATAGAGGTGGCTGGTGTCCGCGATTGGGGCGTTTATGGGGTTTTGACCCTTTGCTGCAGGTTTCACCGGAATCGGAGAACCCTGGGGAGGTCATCGCGTTTGGCGTCGGGTGTTTGCTGCGTATGTAAGTTTGTAGGGGTGAAACGTGTACGATCGCAAAACGGAGATACAAATTACACGATTGGTTTGTGTATTCATGTGTGTTGCTCGTGAGAAGTTTATTAATGGGGTAATAGGTGATATTTTAGATTCAGTACATAGTGTGTGTGTGAAAAAGGCACAGGCTGTCTGTTTCTTCCGGTTTTTAACACTATTCCTACCGACACTTCACGTGTACTTATTCCTACCGCGACATTCCCACGTTAAACAGACTACAAATTTTTCTCAGAAAATAAACAATGAAAATAGAAGTGAATACTGTAAAAATGTGTAACAAAGACTCCTTATTTTCTTCGTTAACCGTTCACACTAATCAACGTAGGCTTCCATAGTTATTAGCAGGGGACTTAAAGTTGTAGGACAACTTCGAAGCACTTTCACGCCGGCAGCACACCAAGTTTCTGCGTAGTCTGTAATTGTGCAGTTTAACTTCGGCGATCAGACGGGAATTGGTGCCTCCTGCGCGACAGTGGCATTGACTTTCCTTCAAGCAGCAGCCTTATCAGCGGTTGAGGAATTCCAGATTCATAGCGCCGGGCAGAAGCTGTCCAATAAATATGTAAATAGAATTTTTACGATCCTTTCTTATCCCGCCGAGGATATCGTTCTTAACTTCTTATCCTGGCGAATCTACGCTCATTGCTGCTAGAAAGGAAAGAGAGATGTAATTTCGGAGAAATTACGTCTTATCGTTTGAATCGGTACATTCGACAATTAATTAAAGCGTTTCATACGTTAACTAATAAAAATTAATTATTAAAGTTAGAATCGTTGAAAATTATTATTAATTATAACAGGTATTACGTTATTTCGTTTTACTCGTTCAACATCGTTTATTTTTGTTGAGAACAATTAGTGTGAATGATTGGTACGAATGTGGTGTACGAAAGTATGTTGGCAAGAATGAGTGTGTTCTGAATGATTGCTGTATGGTATGATCTTCACTTCGATTTTGAGATCTCAGAGAGAAAGTAAGTAAGAAAGACAAAACGAAAGTAAAATTAAAGATTGCATAAAATTGAGATAAAAGATAAGAAAACGTTATTGTAATTATTAATTAAATCTATGTTATTATTATTATTAAACATTAACATCTAAATAGCTTTCATTTCTCCATTAAAACTAAAAATATTGTCTCCCAACAATTTTGCTTTGATAAAAAAAAAAATAGCAATCGCAAAGAATTGTTTGCATTTCATCTCTAAAATGAAGTAAAATCAATTCAAATGCTATGAATAATAAACGTTACCCGATACAATATTCATTACTTCGCCGTGATTACAATCCATCGGTAACAATTAAAATCGGATACGATAAATTAATATTAAATCGAACGGAGCGTAGTTGAAGGTATGAAATAAAGTTTATCCCGTGGTATAACGGGAACGTAACATCTCCGAACGTATCCAAAGTACGTTCTCCGAACGGTGTCCTCATAAATTCCGTCTACAACCGCGACTGTGCACGGTTACCGGAATAGTTTTCCAAAATCCGGGTAACTGGCGAGCCATTTTTGAGATAGTCCGCGGAGTGAAACGAGCTCGAAGACCAAGTAGCCCGGGCCGTCGTATTATTAAACGAGAGGAGGAAGGTTGGCGAGAAAAAAGAGAAAGAAAAAAAAAATGGAAAATTGCCGCCCGGGATCTCATCAGACACGCCCACGGTATCTTAACCGACTCCTCCGTTTTGCAATCTACTCAACGCCGGGAATAGTGTACTTACCATTTGAATAACGCGTCTATGGTTGCATCGAGGCTTGTAGAGGCGCGTATATAGTTCTAATATCGCGGTTCTCCCGTTCTGTGCTTGCGAAAGCACGGTTTGATACGGCTTTCGCGGTGCACGCCGGGCGGATGAAAGGAAAATACGTAAGGAGGTCGCGTATTTTTGTTTATTTTTACACTTGGGGACCTGTTTGCATGGCGAGGCAAAAGTACGAGAGTCGACCAGAAAGTATAAGCACAGAGATAGTGAAAAAGGAGCCGAAGAAGTAGAAAGAAATAAAGGGGCAGGATAGAAATGGCGGAAAACCGTAATTGCTAGGTTGATACAGATTCAGTGATAGATACAGTAGCGGTCAAAAGTTTAACACGACAGAAAAAAGATAAGATAGACAGAAAAATATAATTTTATGGTTCGCAAATATTATTTGCAGAAAAAATGAAAAATATAATTTATGGTTCGCAAATATCGTTCGCAAAAAAAATGAAAAATATAATTTTATGATTCGCAAATATTGTTCGCAAAAAAAATGAAAAATATAATTTTATGGTTCGCAAATATTGTTCGCAAAAAAGATGAAAAATATAATTTTATGGCACGCAAATATTGTTTATTGAACCATTCTTATTGTCATTACGGTAGAACACTATTTATTGATTAGTATAGAATACAAATTTTATTTATACTGTTATTTCTTATTAATTAACTAATTTATTTTCTTTGACCCTTTGGCTTTAAACTATTGTCCGAACATAATTATTGGTAGAATATAAAAATGGAAGACCAGTGCAGAACATTGGAGTTAGAAGATTTATATAAATTGTCGAATGAACGTAGTCGCTTTTAAGATAATTTATACTTAATCTACATGCTTTTATTTGTACTTGAGGTACACGAGGAAAATTCCTTTCTAGGGTGCACTGTAATCCTTTAATCGCTCGTAAACCTGACTCCACACCCTACTCATAAACCTGTCGACCGTGTTTTGTGTCCCGGTAAAGTATGTACAGCAATTGTCGCTTAAATCACCTGGCAGTCATATAGCCTGTGCATTCTTTCCTTACTTTTACCGGATTTACATTGCAAATAGATGTTGCTTGCAGAGAGGAAATCTATAAATTTCCAGCGCCTTCGTCTTTCGAGAAACAAAGGGCAAAGTCAGTATTAAAGCAAAGCCCCACAATCCAACTGGCATAAAATTAAAAAATAGTCTCGAGAAACTGTAACTGCATTAAAAATATCCTTTAGTTACTCAAAGCTTAAAACGCAATAACCAATTTGGCCAAAATTATTCGATGGGGTGCTAAATAATTATGGAAGAGAAAACTGTACTTCATTAGTTTCACGAGTCACAAATTTGCATGTTTGAAGATGACGTTAAAAATACCATAAATCTCTCTTACACCGGTAAAGTTTCATTTAGTTACGAAAAAGGAAGTCATACAAGCACAACCTCAAAATATTCAAGCGACTCATATTTCGGTACACGTTCGCAACACCTGAAAGGGTTAAGAGACGATTGGCAACGATTCCAGGAATACCTTTCCCCCGCTCTTTTTTTTCCAACGTCGACTCGTATCGTTTTTCACACAAACGAATTCCCTTCCGACCACGTGCTCTGTTTCTTTTTTTTTCCCCTTTTACCACATAAAAGCGATCGAGTCTGCCCGTTACATCGAGCATACTGTAACACTGGTGCACACGTCAGCTTGGCGTTCGCTTGTTCGCTGGAAATATCTGAAACGGAAACTTGATGGCGGACAGGACTGTTCGAAGTTCGTTCGCGCGCCACTTTGATGGTGTAAGAGTCACGCCTATGCATTATTCATATCGCGAGGGATGAGTGAACGAGATACATACATCGCGCTTACGAGCATCAATATGCGTGCTCCGCAGATGCCCTTATTTCCAGCCGAAGAGTATCTGCGGCGAACTGACTGCCGTCCGCGCGAGAAACTATCGGCGTATTGATAACCGGATCCCCGTTTCCCTTTCCCTTGACAGCGTGCCACGAACTTGCTTTGATACTCGACCAATTTTTCAATCAAAAACACCTCTTTTTTTTTTCTTGTTGCTTCTACGAAACTGGATGCGCTTAATTTTCTCGATCGACTTTGCGACACTCAGTCTGCTTAGTTGCGAGAGTGATCGCTGATTTATTGACGTGTGTATGTTGGTTTGTGTGAAAGAGATTCTAGAATGAACGGTTAAGAAATTAGAACGAGAAGGAATGTATGGAAAACAGGAAGGATGAAAATATGAGTGAATGGAGTAGAGAATGAAAAAAATTGAATGGGGATCGTGAGTGTACATCTTTTGTTTATTGATCGAATGGGATCGGAGAATTATTACACAAAATAAACACAATTATATATTTTTAACATTGTCGTTTTCCTCAACATTAGTTTCTTTAATTAATTTTATGACACTGAGCGTACTTAGTTCTCTCAATACTTATTGTTAGCCAACCGAATGACGAGATCTCCCATCCTTTTTTTTAACAACGTGCTTCCATTGATTTTATTCACTTTTGTTATTAGTTCGTCTTGAGCTAGTGTCGAATTGATTAAAAATTGTAGTTTGGGAATGCAGAAAATGCGTTTGATGAACCGTGAACGATACTACTTCAAGACTAACTAATAATGAAAGTAAATAAAATCAGTAGCAGGGCTTTGTGGAGAAAAAAATGGAAGATCTCCCAAATGTGCTTAATTTTCTTGATTGATCTTATGAAGCTTTGTGTGCTTAATTTTCTGAAATCATTTCATGAAGCTCGATGTAATTAAATTTCTTAGCTGTTTCTATGAAGCTCTGTATTCTTGGTTCTTCTGTTAGTTGTTTTGGTGAAGCTTAGCGTGCTTGCTCTACTTCTTCTCAATTATCCGATTTATGTTGCGACGATCAAAGTGATGAGCGTAGAACACTAAAAATTGTAATTGCAATTGGTTCGTAAAAATCAGTTCCCGAATCGCGGATCTACGCGAATTTTGAGCAGGAAACGCGGAATAACCATCGTTAATGAATTCGCTGCTGTTACAATGTTAAGTCATTATAAATGTGTTCGTTGAACGTTGATACGTTTGCCAATAACGGCTTCGAAGTTGCATTCGTACACGTTGACATGTTTATTTTACGGTGCGTTTACATTTCCCATATCCATGTAATTTTATTTAACGCAATGCACGAACCCGTTGTCCTTTTTCGTCGTTTCGTACGTCAAAATTATCCGCGCGCAGCAAGCGAGGATAACATTCGCGAATTGTTTATGCAGGTATATTCGCACGCTTCGCGAACGGATCCCAAAATGCAGGATCATTTTTTTATTGCGAATCAAGCTTCGTGAAACACTTTTAGTTAGCGTTGCTTCGTTAACAAGAGTAATATCAGATTATGGGTGTCCGTGCATTTTCGAAATAAAAGAAAAATACCCACGATTATTTACAAGCGTCTTAACACTAGATTTACCAGACCAGTCATTTTGACTGGTTGTGCAATTTCATTTCAAAATTCCTACTGCATGTAACATTTGCTTTGTGAAATGATGTTATGACTTTTGTAGCTATAAGTAGAGAATACATTTTATGAACTTAAAATTATTTTATTAATATTCATAACAAATATATTTTTTGTTATTGACATTTATACCAGTACCAGTCAAAATGACTGGTGCATGTTTCTATGCAGAAATTCTGTGATGAAATGACATTGGGGCAGCTATAACAATTGATGGGTACTGCAATGTTTTATCGGCACAGAAATATGATTTCAGAAGGATCATAAAACCGATGCAGTACATATAACAGCCCATTGGTTGGAGTCAAAAAATGAAGACCCCAATCAGCGTACGCCCTGAATACCGCCTACCCCCGTTCTTGTGCCCTTAGTACGCGTTTCGAGAACGAGGGTGGGATGAGCTACTCGAAACGGAACTGTTTGGAAAAGAATTGCAGAAGGAGGTGTTGCTGGTAGATTACCAGTTCAGAGTGTTTTCAAAGATGTACATGGGCCAACAGCACATGCTAAAAGAAACATTATGAAGGGGAATCTAAGCAGTGCGTTCCTATTACTAATTGACAACCATATTTTGGAACATGTACCAATTTGTACAGAGTTAGAAGCCTCTCGAGTTTTGGGGAAAACCTGGACAATTACGCAAGCAAAGTTGAAGGCGTTTCTTGCAATATTGTACGCACGTGGGGCGTACGAAGGAAATACTTTGAGGCTTCAATATTTGTGGAACAACAAATGGGGACCATCATTTTTCTCCAGCACTATGAGTAGACGTGATTTTACTGAGATTCTGCAATATATTCGATTCGACAGAAGAAATCAGAGGAGTCAACGTTTACAAACAGATAAATTCGCTTTAGTCTCAGCAGTTTGGGATAAATTTATAGAAAACAGTCAAAATTGCTTCAAACCGGGAGCTTATATTACCGTGGATGAGCAACTGTTTCCAACGAAGGCCAGATGCAGATTTACCCAGTATATGCCAAACAAACCTCATAAATTTGGTATAAAATTTTGGCTGGCGTCTGATGTACAGACGAAATATGTGGTAAATGGCTTTCCGTATTTAGGAAAAGACGAGGCTCGAAATGCATCAACCTCCCTAAGCGAATTTGTCGTAATGAAACTTCTTGAACCGTATACCATGAAGGGTAGAACTGTAACAACCGATAATTTTTTTACAAGTATTCCTTTAGCGTTAAAATTAAGATCTAAAAATACTTCGTTGCTTGGAACAATACGCGCAAATAAGAGGGAACTGCCGAAAATTTGCAAGTTGAAAAAAGACAGCATGGCTCGTTTCTCAACGTTGTTGTACCAATCCAATGAATGCACACTTACCGTTTACAAGAGCAAACCAAATAAAAAAGTACTTATACTAAGTACAAAACATAAACACGTCAAAATTGATAAAACTGCTATGAAATTACCTGAAACTATATCGTTTTATAATAGAACTAAATTTGGCGTCGATGTTACTGATCAAATGGCACGAAAATATACCGTGAAATCAGGTTCCAGAAGGTGGCCACTTCAAGTCTTTTTCAACATTTTAGATTTAGCCGGTATAAATTGTTGGATATTGTACAAAAATACAACAGGAGAAAATATCTCACGGAAAGACTTTCTGTTTCGATTAGCAGAAGAACTTGCTTCAGAATATCAGACTTCAAGGCAAAAACCACACGAAGCTAATATACCAACTACAAGTGGCACGGTTCCTGTACGCAAATGGTGTCAAACAGGATATTGCAATAACAATAAAACTACAAATATTTGCAATACATGTAAAAAAAGTGTATGCGGAAAGTGTACACGCAGCAAAATCTACATATGTAGAAACTGTGATCGACAAACTGTAAACAATTAAGCGTTTTGTTATTTGACAATTTTTGTTTATAAATCCATTTATCTATTACTATTAATACTGTTAAACTTTTTTTGTCATTTTTTAAGAATGAATAAAGACTGGAAGCCTCAATAAGCATTTTTTCTTACACACCAGTCATTCTGACTGGTTTTGGTAGAAATAGGTATATTTAAATAGCTGGTATATCTAGTGTTAATATTTCATTTCCTGATTTTAATCGGATTAATTTCGAAAAGCCAATTTTACAAATGTCTTCTGAATAAAATATCCCATCTTGTTACGTCAATTGCAATCTCTCTTACGGGTGCAACGCATTCTTAGCTATATCTTTCAGTCGCAAATTTAGAACTTTAGATTCGTGTTTCCTCGTCGATGTATGAATATCTTAGTGTTTTCGAGAGCTAATGGACTATGCAAAATTTAATTTCAATCGCTATTTCAGGAATAGCTACCAGCTTCGCTCGACAGTGCTATACTTGATCTTCTCCAAAAATATCAATTTTATTTACCGTTTTGTAAGGGTGAACAGAAATACAAAGGACCAGAGTGTGTCCTTTTTTTCCAATTCTTCCAGCGTAGAGTGGTCGAGTCGTAAAAAGAGTTGAGGAAAAACAGAGAGTCGCGTGCCGGAGACGAATTGTATTTTACTGTCCACCGTATAATTTTGTATTTATCCATTTAACCATAGTAATAAATCATTTTAATGTAGGAATTATTTATTGGCCGATGGGTTTTTACATAAACTATGAGCTAATGCAACGACTTCTAATAACGCACTGTGGCCTATGAACTCTGACTAAAAACTCTGAACTAACTCTAATTATCGCGAGGCTCCCTATTTATTTGCCTCGAGCCTGATAGTCGGTTCCTGTCCTTACCAATCAGGACCTTCGGAAAAAATGCCCGCCTTCGATATCCCCACGCGTTTGCATCTAGGATATCAGTCGTCTACATTTTCTTCGGCAATCACATTTTCTACATTTTCTTCGCGGTCGCCTAAAGAAAGCAATGGCAATCGGCATTTGTTATTCTCTGCCGCTCTCCCCTATACAAAGGCTCTATTGATCAATAAATTGCCTATATTAACACATTGTATGCCGGCCCCGCGAAAACGCGGGTTTGGAAGTCTGTTGCTTTAGCGCCGGGTTTACGATAATACAACATTCTTTTGTTTGGCGATTTGTTTGTTTCTATTTTTCGTTATCGTTAAATTGCATATAATGAATATGCAAACCAATTTTAGTGTTTTACAATAATGTATAAAATTTTAAATATTTTCTTCACCTACAGTTTTAAATGCCTCAGATGCCACCGGCATACAATGTGTTAAGAACATTTATTCTACACTATCATTTGGTGATTAACAGTCACCGCTCGAGCGCAAAGGGTTAATTTCCCATCGGAAAACGAGTCCAGCCCGCGAGCAGATCCTCGCGACCTCGCTGAATTCCTTCGAATCGAATCCCGTTCACCACCTCGCGGAACAATTCCTTCCTCGGCCCTTTTTATCGCGCGATCCCAGAAATGTCATTCCTTTCGCGGCCGTTCGGTCGCGCGATTGTGGCCGCCAGCGGCTCGCAACAAAGCCCCGTCGTCAAAGTACTTTCGGCATGCGAACGAGAAATTATTACGTCGCGAACTGGAGACCTGAACGGGTCGCAGAGAACGGGCGAAGGGTGGCGAGGGGAGTCCGGTCGCGTCGTTGCTCGTGAAAGCAAGAAATAACGAGCTCCACACTCTAATTACCGCGCCGCGTCCCGATACGAAAGATAGAGGAAACTTTCTTTCGTTCTTTCGTTTAATTGTTCGCCGGAAACGGTGTCGCCGCGAACCGGCCCGGGCGCGTTTTGAGTGTAATAAGGTCGACGGATACCTCGTCGACAATAAGCCGGCGAGCAATAAATGGCGAGATGGCGGGGAATCGGAGAATACGTTTCTGGTGAGGAGGAATAGCGCGGGCGGTGGACTAAATCAAAGAACTGGGGCAAACTGCGGCTGCTTGCCAGGGGCGGGATTCGGGGACGGGGATACTTCGATTAGTCGATTCAATTAGAAATTGTATTTGTCGCGAACTGGCGGCTACCGCCTCTTGTGCTGGCTGCTTCTTATTGAAATTCTCGTTTATGCAATTTTCTGATCGCAATGCGACCACGATGCGATTGAAGCCACGTCCGATGCATTCGCTGGAATTGGTAATTGAAATTGTTGGCGTGTTTTTGGTGACCTGTAAATTGTTAAACATACCTATTGAACGTTTAATGATAAGTGTCTTTTGTTTCGCTTTCAGGTAAGTTTCCAATGCTACCGAACGGTTGTTTGCTTCATTGAACGGGTCGCTTTTATATGTAAGTAAAATGATTTGATTGATTCAAACGGTTTAATATTTTATTCAAACTTTTTCGTTCGGAAAACAACAATTTTTACAAATCAAAAGTTGTTGATACTGTTGTGATTAAGATTGGCAAATTATGCGATGCAGTGAATTCTTTTTCTATTTCCTCTAAAACTGTTTGCCTCTAAGAGTTAAACACATATTAAATAAACTACCCTGTATATCTTCGAAATGAGAGCAATCTATCCCTGCTACTTGAACAATTTCTATTCACCAAAAATCAAACAGTGTAACACCGTCGATGCTTCCCCACCGCTTGACATACGCCAATACTATAAAAGAGTTTTATACTTCATTCATTTCTTCACACCAGTACATTAACGATGGTAATAATAAAAAATCGATAATTATTGACATTTGTTCAAATTATGTTTTTCTACCAATCTGAGCGCGCCGGTCACCGGTGACCTCCATGGCAGTCAACGTGTTAATAACCAGTGATTCGTATGAAGTAGTGATTCGTGCACTCGAAAAAATCGTTCGACGACGACTGTTTTATTTATTTTCGTGACGAACGACATCGGCGAGCATCCCTCTCGACGCGTGTGTTAGCGCAGAATCGTTCAAGGCATTCGTGAGGCGGGCTGGCTCACAGAATGCCATGCATCAAGCATTTTATAGAATGCTGTCAACGGAGGAAAATTTGAATAAAGGCGGCAAAGTTCAACCAGAGGTGGTAACGAAGAGACGGCTGATATTATAAAAAAAAAAAGGAACAGAAATAAATGTCACGTCGAAGGGGTCAGACGTGTTGTTCTACTCTTTAAGTTAATTTTAATTTTAATAGTCAGACGCGTAGTCTTATTCTTCAGTTTTTAATTTAGTTTTAATACGTGTCTGGCCTGACGTTCAGTTAAGATTTCAACCGACCGAAAAACAGGTTCACATGGCCGGGAAACGTTCCTTCCGGCGTTGCTAGCCTTACATCTCGCGCCGGAAGGCATTATGCTAACGGTGTTTCCCGCGAAAACGTTTCGAAACGCTAAACCCGCTATTTGTATTCCCCCTGCGCCAGCCAGAGCGGAGAGCGAGGACTTCGTAGACTGGATCAGCCGCGCAGGACTTCCGGTTAAATTTGGAATAGAGTGTCGAACGAGATGACGCGCGTGCGACTGCGTTTCCGGCGGCGAGGCGCGCCACGGGCTCGGATAAGATCGAGCC
This sequence comes from Tetrapedia diversipes, assembly GCA_033822845.1. Classification (NCBI taxonomy): domain Eukaryota; kingdom Metazoa; phylum Arthropoda; class Insecta; order Hymenoptera; family Apidae; genus Tetrapedia; species Tetrapedia diversipes. The sequence goes on along the minus strand of JAOPTO010002214.1, from coordinate 239,975 downwards.
GGATGAAAATTCGGACGCGACGAAATTTCCTATTTATATGCCCGCGCGCATCCTGAATCGGGACCACTGTCTGTCGCGAATCGTATTGGAATCCGAGTGTACCAACTGGTTGCCAGCTAGACAGGAATTACTTAGCTGTGGCTGCAGTTCTTAGATTCTGTTCGATTCGATTGCAGTATGGTTTCGTTAAAGGGGTTACTCATAGCAGTGGCCGAAATAGTTTAGGATTGCGAGGTGGGAGTGTGTGGTGATATCAAGTGTAGAAACAAAAGTTGTGTTTTATTAACACTAGAACTACCGACAATTATAATGTACTTATTTGCATGGAAGAGATCAAATTGAAAATTACATGAAAAAATACCAAATATGTATTTATACCTTCTGCAGAACATTATAGTAAATTTTGGAAGCTTTATCACCATGAATTTACAAGGTTGCTATGAATAATTACCAATTGGTCATTTTGATTGCTTTGGTAGTTCTAGTGTTAACCAATATAAAAGATATGAGATATATAACAGTATTTAAAGAACGTAGCCGCACTGACCAAGATCAAATTCTGCTGACTATGATGACTGACTATGCTTTCGAAAAACTGTCTTTTTATATCTTAGCCCCCCCCCCTGTCAAGGGTTGTCTATACTTTAGGTGGAGGTGGTGGCAACCTGGTCAAATTATCGTTCAACTAATGCACTCTTCACACTTTCCCAGAATCGTATACAGTACCAACAATAATTGAGGACAAAAGAAGTTTTGTTCTGACATCATCACTTTATAGTCTTCCGTTATTTTTCTTCTACACTGATTAAAAATCCCTTTCAACAGAATTTAACGTTCAAAGGATTTGCTAATTTTGTTGATTCCAGAAATTTTTCGTTTGTAAAAGAAATACCTATCTCTCGAATTTACCGAAGCTACCTCCCGTATCACGAGGCACTTTCAGGCTTAATTTCTTTCCGTCCACGCGAACGAAATTTCCAATTTTTCACGCTATTGTCGCGGGATGTAAATTCAACGCAGCAGGCAACAACCTCTTCGTAAGCGAGGATCAAAGGGATGAGCAGTAATATTTTAGCGACGTGCAGCCGGCGCGCAATAGTTCGCGGTGTTGGCTCAGGATATTTCGATGTTTTCCTCAAAGGTGGACAAAGCCGTTGCCAGGTTCGGTTCGCTGTTTCCGGTGACAGGTACACCCGGTCAAACGCGTTTTCAATTGCACATGGCGAGCGCGTGGGATTACAATTAGAAAGTTGGAGAGCGTTTCGCTGGCGTTAATTCGATAAAGAACTCTGGCTGGATTAATTTTTCCAGCAATTTCCAGCTTCGGGAGTTCAAATAAACGCTGGACACACTGGATACCTTTTTTTTTTCTGAAAATTCGACGTGCACCGTGTCTGTTTGAAACGACCACCACATTTCGTGAGGATAATTCAATTTTAGATTGTTGTTTAAAAAACGAGAAACAATTTGTGGTACCATCGATAATTGTCCCATCTTTCGAAATCACTATTATCGTAAATTAGAAAAAGGAATTAGATTAATTATCTATAAATCTAGAAACCTGAACACAGTAGATAAAATTGTATTAATTTCTATTGTGATTAAAAGAAATGTACAGTAGTAATGCAAATATATTCATATATTTATTTTTATCGTCATTATGGTAGAACACTATTTATTGACTAGCATACAATAAGAATTTTATTTATCATGCTATTCTTATTAATTAATTAATCCCTTATTAATTAATTTATATTCCTTTGACCCTTCAATCAAACTTAAACTTTTGTCTTCTATCGTAAAGTACCGTTCAAAAGTTCAGCTTTGCCTGGTTTTCCTTTCAATTGTTCTCGTTCTCGAAACTACCCCAGAAAAATACCATCGGATAAGGCTATCTTCAACGCAAATCCGGTTTAATTTAATATCCTTGACGTGGAAAATCACGAAACGGTCGATCGTCGGGGCAACGGGATGCGTCGAGCAAATTCGTTGCTTAACCGAGGTGGCCGTCGCCCAGAAATCACCTCGTTTTGTAACCCCTTATTTCGCCCGGCCGTTTCGCCCGGGAAATTAATTCGCGCAATCAACATACAGATAAGACGGGCACGAGCGTGTGCGCAAACAATAGCGGAGTGAGTCGTGCTGTTACACAGAGGGAGACGGTAGAAGGGGGAGCCGAGCGGATGAACGCGTGGACCGGGTCGATATTTCCAGCGAAAAGGATTAATGCTATTAATTTAATAGAGTCTGGTGGGAAAAGCTTCACTCGAGAACTCTATTTCTTGCCCACCAAGGACCTTCTTTCTCTCCCGTGGCTCGTTTGCTCCGCGAACAAAGTGATTGCATTTGTTGTTGCACAACGTTGCAGGCGAAGAAACACGTTTGGCGGGATGAGAGGAATTGTCGGAGCGAAGGTAACAAAAATACGCAGGGGTAGCGAAATTTAATGCAGCTTTAATTAAATTCATTAGAAGGATAACGAATTAAAATTTGAAAGGGCTTCAAAAAATTACCGAACGCTTTAACAATTCTTACTGTACATTGTAATTATTCAACCCCCTTTGCTTCTGAAAATCTTTGAAACCACCCTGACGCTTATTATCGTGAGCCAAAATGAAAATCTCGCGCTCATGAAGTAAACTCAAAAGTGGCGGAAATCCGCTCCTAAATATAGCCCTGGGGGCGGAAGGACGCGGCGATCTTATCTCGGGCAATCTTACTCGGAGCACTTCCGGTTGATCAGTCGCCGGCACCGCTATCTGCACGCTCGTCGCGTTATCCGCCACTTATCTGAACGATTTCCTCCCGTTCAACCCCCACCAGCGAGTTTTATGAATTCCCTTCTCCGAGGCGGTGGACGCGGCGCGCTCTCAGCCACCCCCGCTGTCTTCCTCCCCCACCCCCGCCGCGCGGTTATCAAGGAGGTGGACTCTTAAGGGACATCCGGGACCGACCTCCTCTTCCTGGTGACTTCGATATCTCCACGGAAACCGCTCGAAGCGTTAACCTGCACTCGTTAAGGAGGAAAACGAGTCGAAAGAGGCGACCGAAAGTGGAAGCAGGAAGCGGCAATGGGGAACGAAGACAGCCTGAGATTCTGGTCGAGCTCCATCCACAGGGAGGATGAAGATGGACCAGAAAGAGGGAGGAAAGAGAGAAAGAGAGGGTGAAAGAGAGAGAGAGGGAGAGGGAGATAGAAAAGGTGATCGCAAATTGAACGAACCCCCGTGGGCACGGTACGACGAACCGTCGGAGGGGGGATGAAACGGCCAGAACGAGATACACCCTCGTCCTTGTTTCTCGATTGGGTCTGCAAGATGATGGAATGCGGAAAAGGAGCGGTAGAAAAAGAGGACGAGGGTAGGATGTAACGGTGCTCCTTCAAGGGGGCGGAATCGCTGTGGGCTAGGGGTCGTGGGCTGAAAACCCGAAACGGTGTACTCTCGTTCCTCTTCTTCTATTAAGGGGAACGGATTTCTGAGAGGGGTTCAAAGTTTTGGAGAAGCATGATGAGGATGAGGGAGGCGGATTGCTTGCGAGTCGTAAGGGTCGCTATTTTTGTTCTTCATCGTGGCGTTGCTGTAGGAGTAACTACGAGTCGATTGTTGTATATGTGTTTTAATGGAATATCAAATATTTATCGAAGTATCAGTAATTCAACGTCGTTCAGAAATTTTACCCGAAATTTCGCTTTTTTATTATTTTCAGTAGAATTTGTTAAAATCTCTTCCTTTACTCTGCCATCTTAACAGTTTACCAACTGGGAGTCTATTAATCGGCTTTTTGTACGCTTTGTTTGTAAATTTTGACGTTCTTTTATACGAAGGTAACATTTTTCTGAACGATATCATATGTATACGGTACAGAAATATTAAACTCTTAATTATGCGAAGAAAACATCGTTTCATAATAAAATCATTAGCAATGCATTCATGCCAAAATAAGTCGATCAGGAGTGCGTACGTTGAATCACTAGCGGTCGGTAAAGTGTTAAAAGAAAATATTCTTTTGTAAATCAGTTTACACAGTTTGCACCCCTCGAATCGCAACGAGAGCAGAAGTCGAACCGAATTCGTAAACTGCTCCGCCCGGGAACGTTAAAGAGCTCGAAACGAGGATCGGTCGACTTAATTCGCCTGTTAATTCGAAACCAGCACGCCTCGCAGTTGCTTCCAGCAAGGGTGCAGTCTACCGTGTCGGTTTTTACGGCCACTGGAAAATTGTTTCATTATCAGGGGCGTGGGACACGGCGAGGCGCATCAGATTCTAGCAGCGTCGCGACCCGTTAACGCGGCTGGGAAATAATTTCAATGGGAGTCGCGCCAAGATTCTTACCAGACGTCGGGTTTGCTTGAAGGTAACTACGCGGAGTAATTTGCATAGTTTGTCGCCAATGTTGAACTTTTCCTTCGCCAGTTGATTAATAGACGAAACACAAATTTAGCGAAATCGTTACATCGCATAGTGCACTTTGTTGCGGTAATTACGATATACAGTAGAGGAAAAAAATTTTTAATGAGAAAAAAATAAAAAAACATAGTTTTATAATCTGCGAATATTGTTAGTACATTTATTTTTTATTCGTTATCATGGTTAAATTGTTTTTTCTTTTTTTATACTGAACTCCAATTATTTAAATGGGTATTAAGAAGGTTAACAGTTGGTTTAAATATTTACAGTAGTAGACAAAAGTTTAAAACGACGGAACAATGTAAAATATAATTTTATGGTTCGCAAATATTGTTCATCTATTCATTTTTATTGTCATCATGGCAGAACGCTATTTATTGATTAGCACAGAATGCAAATTTTGTTTATCATGATATTCCTTATAAATTATGTAGTTTAATTTCTTTTATTTTTTAGTCTCAAACTTTTGTTTGCTACTGTGTTTTATCAAGCGATCGTAACTTTCATGGAAACCGACAGCAGCAATAATTCGCGTGTCGTTAACAATCGCGAAACGATATAATAAACCGCAACATTTTCAATCGTATCGTGTGCCGAAAACGAAAAACATTGGAATCCTCTGTTGCGTTTAGCGCGACAAATTTCGCGTACCGTTTTTACATAATCGACAACCGGACGCAGCAACAGAGAATCGCGCGCTTTATCGGGCCGGAAGGGAAGGCCGATTAAAGTGTGACGTTAGCTCGATGCGTACGTCAATGCAGAAGGGGGGACGTGAATATATGAAAAAAAAAAAAAAACAGAGAAGAGAAAAAGGCAGAGAGCCAAAAATATTATTCAATTAGCTGATGAAACGAGCCAGAAATTCAGTCGACCCGGTACAGGCCGGCTCAGAATTTAATTCATAATTTGGTCCGGCGACTAGCGACGAGAGCAGCTAGCCCGTCATCGTCGATTTAATTAAATAAGACAGCTGTTCTCCGTGAGACATAGAGGTTTATCGGCTCGAAAATTTATTCCATCTCCTTCGTCCCCCTTAACTTTCCCCCGTCCCCTCTTCTCCAACCCGGCAGGTTACGGGATAATCTTCCTTTCGGTTATAATTGAATGGATCCCCTTTAAAATCCGGATAATTCAGTTGAAAAATTTCGCTTTGAAAAGCCGACGAACGCGTTTGGAAACATCGTGTTTAATGCACTGCAGATGTGTACCTGCTCGCAGATAATATTCGATCATAATTTTGCGAAGGATATCGGCCGCTGAAAAATGGCCGTGATCGATTGGCAGCGGCGAACTTACGGGCACGTAAATACGTGTAGCATTTTTTAGGATTAATTCGATTTGGATATCGTTTCTGGCGATACGGTTTTCCATTTGCATGGAAAGATTGATTCGATCGTTGGCTATTAAATTTATAGCGATTCCTCGTTGTTTCGAACGAATGCGTACGTGTAGTTTTATTAATTGCAAACGGTTTTTCTTGAAATCGAATTCAAATTTGAACGCTTTAGTACTGCGCCGAAAATGTTGAACACGTTCAACCATTTCGCTTGAAATATACGAACGAAATTTCCACGCGTTTGTCGTTAAACGAGTTACTCGAAAACAGGAATAGATCGAGATTAATCAAGAAATAAAAAATTATTATTCGAAGTCGTTTGAAAATTTCCTGCAGCTCGTCGAAGTCGCGTTGCTGTGCTTCAAAATTATTCGCGGGGTCGAACAAAAATCTAGAGATCGCATCGTCGATGTTCGGAATTATTTTACGATCTCGAAGGTTCGTTTACGCTGCATCAAAGTGTCACTCGCGATTTCGAGTTTCGCCAGCAACTGTCATTCCCTGTAAGCAAACATAGCGCCATGTTCCCTGAAGTTGACGATAGTCGAAGCCGATTCGACAGGCAGGAAGTTGTAACCGTGACGAGCAATTTTAAAGCGTCGAAGGTTCGTGGTAGCGATTTAATGCTCGATTTTCGGGAATTACTCGCGGCGCGCAGCATGTCGGGGCCCTCTGAACGCGCGATTCCTCCGGATCAAAAGCGTCCGGGCAAATCCGTGTAAATCTTCCACGGCCGTGACTGATGTTTATAGACAGTCCGTGTTTTTCCCCGAGCGCGGTGTAATAAATAAAATCCGGCCCTCCTCGGCCGAGCGGATCGCGAGCATCGATCAAAAAGAGCGGGTGTTTGTTTTTGGAAAAGCTTACAACTCGTTCGCAAAGGCGATTCGATGACCGATCGAATTTTGTGCCGACGAAGCGATCAAAAGGCTATTGTTATCTGGTTTTAGGTAAAAATCGTGCAACCCAGTAGCAATCGTTGGTGCAATTGTTTAGAATAATTGATTCCATTTAACTAATTAAATTATCCACTGTTTCTTTAACTTTGCCTTTAAGTAAAACGATAATTAGCGATTACACAGTTATTAAAATTTTTAGAAAACAGGAAGGTTTTGTTTACGAAATGTTTAGTAGTAGCAATCGTTAGCGCAATTGCTTAAAATAATTGATACCATTTAACCTATTAAATTATCCACTGTTTGTTTAACTTTGCCTTCAAGTAAAACGATAGCTAGCGATTCTACGGTCGTTAGAATTTTTAGAAAACAGGAAGGTTTTCTTTGCGAAATGTTTAGTAGTAGTAGCAGTCGGCGCAATTGCTTAGAATAATTGATATCATTTAACCTATTAAATAATTCACTGTTTATTTAACTTTTCCTTTAAGTAAAACGATAGCTAGCAATTAAACAATCACTAGAATTTTTAGAAAACAGGAAGCAGGTTCCGTTTGCTTAATGTTTAGGGTCCCGATAGGGTTTCCTTCGAACTTTCTTTACGATACTTTGTCTATCATTGCACGATATCTTATTTTTGTGCTTCAATCATTTTAGCTTTTATTTAAATCACCAAAAATATCGTAATTTTGTCCTACGTTAAACGGGTAACATTCAAAGCTGTGCTGAAGAAGCCACCAAATTTTCCAGCAAAAAAAAGACGTTCGGTGCAAGGACACCCCCGCACTTCATCTGCGTCGACAGAAGGAAGCCGGTTGGAGGGTCTCGAGTGTCGGACAAGTATCATCCGCGACGGCTTTCGGGACTCACGGCGGTTTTCTCTTTTTTCGTTCTCATCGAATTACCACTAGAGAAATAAGGGTTTGTTTATCTACGTGACTACGTGCCTGAAAAGTCACTTTGATTAAACGTGCCGATTAGCCGACGAGACGATGCGATAAATTGAAGAGAAACACTCCGTCTATGCCAATTACGCGACGTCGCGACGGTCCTTTTCGTCGCACAGATTTTCGTTCCTTTGTGTCTTATACACGCGCGGTTGAACTTGGCGAAGCAGAATATCACGGGCAAGGAACACGTTCCGTTTTTGTCCGAGCGATTAAAGCTTCTATACGCGCGTTGCCGGAAGAAGAATCGCTATTAGTGGATTTATCTTCGCGAACGCATGAATAACGATGACAAATCATTGAAATTCATGCGTTTTGTTCTATAGCTTTCTGAGAAATTCAGGGAAACGTTGATCGTGTCATGGTTGATCACAAGTTTGATTTTGCGAGGATTTTACTTGGATGTCGTGAAATAAAATGTCGAAGGTTTTATGCTATAGAGAATAAACTATTTAAGAAACATGTATTTAGTGAATACTTAAGGATATTTGGTACAGATGTTACATAAATATTTACAAATACTAAATCTTTCAAAATTATAAAAAATTTTAACGTGGTTCTTAGCTTGGTATCGTTTTCTAAAAAGGTATTTTCTTTTCAGAACATGTTTATTTGTTCTTTTTGGGAATTGGGAAGAGGTAGTGTAGCGAGAAAGAAGGGAAGTTTTATTTTCTTATTCTAAGTTGAACAGACCATCGCACATACAATAAATATTATAAACTACTTAAAGCTAGATCTTAGGGCTATCTTAAAACTAAGAGTAACTTATAACTAATTAAGACTAAGGTCGCACACATCCCACGTTGTCCTGTGCGTGTCCGTGGCCTTCGAGCTTGTTCCTTGTAGTTTACCTAAATTTCGGTCTAGAATAAAGGGGACAAATTTGTACAAGTTAGAGTTAGTATATGAAACGGACATCTGAAACAGAAAGGAAAATTTATACAAGTTAGTGCTGTTATATGAATCTTAACCCAACGAAGAATGACGAGGACATAAATAAACCAGCGATGAGAACAGAAAGAAGCCAACGATGAGAAAAAATTAACCAACGATGAAAAGAGAAAGAAGCCAACGATGACTAAAAAAAATTAACCAACGATGAGAAAAAGAATTAACCAACGATGAAAAAAGAAAGAAACCAACGATGACTAAAAAAAATTAACCAACGATGAAAAGAGAAAGAAGCCAACGACGAAAAAAGAAAGGAACCAACGATGAAAAAAGAAAGAAACCAACGATGACTAAAAAAAATTAACCAACGATGAAAAGAGAAAAAAGCCACCGATGAGAAAAGAGACATCCCAACGATGACATGCACAAAAGGAACAAACCAACGAAGAGAAGAGAAAATCCAACGAAAGAAAGAACACGCCAACGAAAACAAGCAGGAGAGGGGCAATCAACCCCTAGAAATGTGTACATTGGTGCCCCTCGTCCACCCCCTTACTCTATTAAAAAATTTGGTTTTGAATAATTGAGGGTACCAGGTGGTCCCCCACGACCAACCTGGTAACCCTTAAAAAAATTCGAAGTCGAAACACCGAAGTGATCGACTCGAAATCAATATGTCATATGAGCTCTGCGAACCCCTCGGCGCTCCTTATATAGCCGGAGTCTCCCCCCACTCTCGACCGATCGACAGGTAATCGTCGATCGCTGTGAAAATCCTAGACGATGATTTTTCTCCTACAAGATATCCTGATTCATTGATTTTTATATTTTTATTGCAAATTTATGACTTCGGCAAATTGTTGCAACAATTAATATAATAATTTATTTGTTTTCTTTTAGTAAATCAAAGTTATTATTTATCTTTAATTAAAATCAGTTTTCAATGTAGAATCGTGTTCATTTATTCTTACTGCTCTTTTAAGGTAAAAATAAGTATACGGTAATTAAAAATAATGTTAAACAATGTTCATCGACCGAAAACAATTATGGTGTATAAAAAATTCGGTTTTTTATAAAATAAAAGCTATAAAAATTGAAAAGAATTTGTCATATACAGATTTCTTGTTTCATGTTGCTTGCTTGTGACAGCAAACGTAAATTACTGTTTACATTTTAAGGCAATAAATAAAATATAGCGATGGGAATGTATAATAATTAATATTTAATTAATTTTTCTTTGTCCCTATTCACCGTAATCATTCCTGTTTTATAATAAATACAATTAAACCTGAATAATTCAAACCTGTTTAACTTGGAAATTTTTATGAAACGAAAATTTTATTCCAAAATCCCCTATAATAAAAAAGTTATAATTAAAACGTTATATTTAAAAAACCTGCACAAATGGAAATAAAAATTATTTTAACTGGATTCATTTGCCACATAGCAGATAAATCGTTTTATTTCTGTATTTCACAAAATATCACGAAAACTTTCATTTAAATTATTTCTCCTGCATTTTCACCGTTTTATAAATATTCAAAGTACTGTAAATATTCGTAGTTTCTTAAAGGAAATGTTTTTATCCTAAATACCGTTTTTTAGTAGCTTCATAAAAATTGTTTACTTTTTGCGATCATTTGAATTACACTTCCGCAACGTTTCAAATTTTCTTACACTGTTGTGTTGTTTCACCTTCTTCTTCAGTAATCCAATTCTATCAGCAAAGTCGGTGAATAGTTATTGCGAGAGTAATTGTCTGAAAAAGTAATAGAGAGTCACCGTTTTCCGTCTCATTTACTTTCATCGTATCTATTCCCCTTCCTTCCACGAACTCAAGATTCGAGCTCATGACAATTTCGCTTCTGCGATACCGCTCCTACTCATTAGCGACGAGAACTTCACCCTCGCCTTACGATTCGCTTAAATTTAAGCGAGCATCGCTGAATTAATTTATTTACTCGTTAAGCATAGATTCAATCGCTGTAAGAGCTCCTTCACACGATGATTCGCGAATCGCGATTCACGCGCGACACGACGCGACGCGGCAACTCAGTCCGACTAATTTTACGGATAATCCCTTAATCGAACCGTTTTACGTTTATATCGCCACTGCGAATCAGCGATTCCGTAATTGCCGTGTTGAATGCCTATCATTCGTCCAGTATCTCCGATTCGAAAAATGTTTTAGTTTCGTTCGACCTATCAAAGATACACAAAATTTTGTATCTCGCGAAAATCGCCGTCTGAATGCTCCTATTAAATTACATGTACGATAAATGTTCATTATACGCGAATCGCGATTTATTTATTTATTTATTTAATATGCGTGTTAAATCCTTTAATATACATAGGTTATACAAATTACAAATTACAAACTACAATATAGAAATTACAAATTATAAATTACAAATTACAAATTACAAAATAGAAATTACAAATTATAAATTACAAATTATAAAATAGGAATTACAAGTTTTAAATTAGAAATTACCAATTACAATATAGAAATTCCAAATTCCAAATTATAAAATAGAAATTACAAATTTCAAATTACAAAATAGAAATTACAAATTTTAAATTCGAAATTACCAATTACAAATTACAAATTACAAAATAGAAATTACAAATTACAAATTACAAATTACAAATTACAAATTACAAATTTCAAATTACAAGTTGCAGTCTACAAATTAATCGTAAGTGGACAACAGATGAATTAAGCTTGAAGCAATCGAAGGACGGAAAAATATCCACTTCCTTACAGCTGTTATTTACACTGATAATTACGCGATTATTACAATCCACGTTTTAATAACAGATTTACGAATCGTCGCGCGAAGCCGGTCTTAGCGTCGTTACAGATCGCTGTTTTTATCCGTCAGCAGGAGTCAGATGGTCGCGAGTCACGAGGCTTGAAGCCGGCACGAGTTTCGCGGTCGGCTTTCAGCGTGATCTCGCTGGTTCGCTGTTGTTAACGGAATCCGTGTTACTTAACGCGTCTCGGTTTTTGAGGCTCGCTCTCCTTGGAGCTTTTAATACGACGTTAATGTCGCCACGCATTGTGGCCGCGCGCCTGCTTTAAATTACGGCCGCGGCGTATCTTCTGAATGCCAAATAATGGCGGCGTATAAACCCGAGGTGTTTGTTGCGGCGCGCGAGCGGAGCAATTAAAGGCAGTCCTCTTCATACCCCCTGCCCCTCGCGTTCGCGGCACTTTTCAACTTTGTCGTTCTCCGTTACACCGACGTCATTTCATTGGAACGATAAAAGCGGTGAATGGCGGACGAGCGAATTTACTTATCCTCAGGAACGCTTCCGGTTCGCGGCGGTGTTCAGTCATTCTTGGGATCGCGACGCGCGAAGATTCGCTTAAATCGTAGAGATTTATTTTTTTTTTTAATATTTTTCGTCGCGTTTCCCGTTTCAAAGCGTTTGGAAATATTTGGGAATCGAATCTTTTAAATATTTATGTCTCCGTAATGGTGAATTTTATTATGGGAACTGTACGGTAATTATAGTTCAATTATAGGAACTCCGTCGTCTTAGGAGTTTCATATTATCAAAATTAATCTCCTGAAGATTGTCAGAAACGGCAGAATGCTTAATTTTTTAATTGGCGTTGCTAAATACAATAGCGGACAAAAGTTGAAGACCAAAGGGTCGAAGAAAACGAATTAATTAATTTTAAGAAATAGCATGATAAATGAAATTCTTATTTCATGCTAATCAATAAATAGTGTTCTACCATAATGACGATAAAAATAAATATATGAACAGTACTTGCGTACCAAAAAAACTATGTTTTGCATTATTCTGATGTCTTATCGCTAAATCTTCTGCAGAAGGTACAAATAAAGATTTGTTTTCTATTCGGTATTTTTTCATGTACTTTTCAACTTCATCTCTTCCACTGCAAATAAGTACGATTTAATCGTCGGTAATTCCAATATTAAACTTTTGTCAGCTACTGTACACGATCAGAAATCTATTATGTCACCAATCTATGCATAACATGTCCCATGATATTTCAAACAAATTTCCCGGACAGATTCCCTCGAAACGCACAAGATCTAATGTCCTCCTGAGCATCGTGTAGTCCCATTTGCACGTCATAAACTCGGTCGCCCTTAAAACGCGTGCTCGTAGCGGCGCAAGCTTCACGTGTACCGCTCCTCTCGTCGTCTTTTAGCACTGAATCACCGAAGCAAGCTCCATTGAGCGTACACGCCAGGCTTCGTTGTACATCAAGCGCATAAAGTGCGCGTAAATCGATCCGCGGCAGGTTTTGACATCAGGAGCCGGAGAGGATCCGATGGCTTCGATAAATTGCCGCCGCCATTGTTCGCGGCGATGGATCCAGGACAATTGTTCCGTTTTGGCACCGCCACCATGGAGAACCGTGGTCTTGTTATTCTTTTCTTCGCCGCAGCGTATCTCTTGCATGCCGTTTCGATCTAACTCGCGTTCGTTGGTTCCTCTTTGCACTGTTGCTTTGTGTTGCTTTTTGCCTGTTCCTTATCCAAGGCTGCGAAGACGAGTTAACGCTTTACCGATCGTTAGTGGTTCGACATACGCACTCTCGATCAGCTCATTTTAGCGTGGAGGTATTGCTAATGATTTTATTATAAAACGATGTTTTTTTTGCATAATTAATAGTATGGTAACGCATAGATTTAAGGTTTAGTATTGTAAGATGGTATGTTTGGTGTGTGTCCGGGCGTGAATGTGCGTACGTGTGTGTGTGTGCGTGTGTCTAGGTGTGAATGTGTGTACGTGTGTGTGTGCATGTAGGGATCTATAGAGTGGGGCACAAGTTTTGTCTTTTGGGGTCCTACACGATCGAGAAATGAGTAGGGCAGAACCTTCTTAGTCAAATCAAGCCTGTAAGGATCTTTTATTGAAAATAGGGTTTAAAATTATTAAATAAAATAAACTCTTATTTAAAATATTCTAATTCTTGATTATATGACACGAGGAGGGTGCAACTGTAGACGAACTTCACCAGTTTTGTCATGAGACTGGCAAATGCAATAATCGAAATTCCTACGACCTCATTCGGATTCTTCAGCTCCTTTGTTCTGTATCATAACGTTTTCTTACTTTCTAAATTGCCAGATGTGGCTTGGGTTCTTGGAAGAAACCTTTCAGAAAATACGTTAAGAGAAAGCTGGTTTTTCGGCTAATTTTTGCTTCATAATGTTTCTGTATTCAAATGCTAACATCTTTGCATGCTCTTCCAGTTTTACTCTACTTCTTCCTTTGAGTAGGATATTCTCTAATTATAATTTATTTTTGTGAGATCCACGATACCGAGCAGTTGTTACAGTCTTTTCACGATTATTTTAAACAAAAGCTTGTACAAAGACAGCGCTTTTTGAAGTACCGTGTATTGAACATCACCAAGTTACGTTCCCAAACAAGAATCGTGGTTAAAAGGCAACGGATCCTTTGAATACAAAGCTTGAAGTTCGAAACGATTGCGCGACAGATCGGCTGGAAAATGTTTGGCTTACAATGTCACCACCCGCCCCTTTCCATTTCTCCCTCCGTCTGGACGTTCCCCCGCTCCTTTTTCTTCGAGTTCGTTCAATCCTCCACTTTTCTCCTTTCTCCTGGACGACTACGCGACCCCTCCTCGCGTCGTTTCTGGCGGCATGGAAAGAAACCTGATCGAGCTTCTTTGTTCGGGGCTTTTTATCTTCCACGAGCGTCCGTCCAATTAAAGGAAAGTTCTGGCCCAGGAACCGTGAAGACGGTCGTTCACCGGAACAGAGGTTTCGAGCGTGTTCTCTGCTCGCGATTCCCACGGCCGGGAGGGAACTCGGTTTTTGAAGATCTTGGCCTGATTAAATTAAGGTTGAAAAATTTACTCCCCTGCATTTCGCGCACGGACTGGTGGCCAATCGTGCGACGATCGCCGGTTTTAATTAAATCCGCATGCATTTTATTTGAAATCGAGCTGCCGAAGGATTTCGAGTGCCACGGGTGATGAATGACCCGTTTTCAGAAGCGGAAATGTTCCAGAGTGAACGATAGGAGCTTCGTATCTTTAATTACCCGATTCGAATTAATGCCAATTGGACGGTCTACGGGATAATCAGAAATTTGAGGTTGAAATTAGGTACCCCGAGGTATTCGGATATTTCTGTTCAAATTATTAGGTGTACAAGTTAATTTTAGTGTTTCATTTTTCGATGATGATAAAGGCTGTATACAATTTGAATGTCGTAACAGTATTTTTGGAGTCTCATAGCGTAGACATCTAGCTTTCCAAAACAATAGAAAAATGCTTGATTCGGTCAATATAATCTAGGTAAACAATAGTTTAAACGATGACGTGCAGCAAAGAGCACACTCATGATTGTGTGTGCTCGTCGCACTTCGGTTAAAAAAGAAACGCCTCTGAAGCTGCAGAAATGATCTGTGATCTTGGTAACAATGTTGTATCTTGTTCCACCTGCAAATATTGATATCAAAGCTTCCGGGAAGGAAATTTCGATTTCCTAGAATAAAAAACAATCTGCACAATCGCAACGACTCAAGAATGAGGAATCGCAATCACTTTTAGATGAGTTTATCGACATAAAACAGTCTAGTTTCTTCAAATCGGGCATCCACTGTCCAAAAGATGGGCAAAGGTTGCAGAAAGTGATGGAGATTGCTTCATCCACTAGCTGTTGGACATAAAAATGTAAATAAACTCTGAACCAGCCAAAAAAAAAGACTAAAATTAACTGGTACACCTAATATTATCGCCTACTTAAATAATGTTTTTCAACGTTAAACTTTTGGGTCCTTGAAAAAGACATAGCGAACCAGAAGATCGCATCGAAATTTCGTTAAAGCAGAAAATGAGGGAGATTGCTTCATCCACTAACTGTTGGACATAAAAATTTAAATAAACTCTGAACCAGCCAAAACAAAAGACTAAAATTAACTTGTACACCTAATCTAATCGCCTATTTAAATAACGTCTTTCAACGTTAAGCTTTTGGTTCCTTGAAAAAGACATTCGAACCAGAAGATCGCATCGAAATTTCGTTAAAGCAGAAAGTGAGGGAGATTGCTTCATCCACTAACTGTTGGACATAAAAATTTAAATAAACTCTGAACCAGCCAAAAAAAAGACTAAAATTAACTTGTACACCTAATCTAATCGCCTACTTAAATAACGTCGTTTAAAGTTAAACTTTTAGTTCCTTGAAAAAGACATTCGTACCAGAAGATCGCATCGAAATTTCGCTAAAACGAAACGAACAGAAAGCTACAGGTTTATCTGTAACGGTAGATCAACAAATCAGCGTGTATCGACTAGCCACCTCGTAAGATTTAATTAACTCTCAGCGGCGAAACGTCAGCGGGTACGAGAAAGAATCATCTCGCGAGATCGCAGAGGGACCGAAGCGAGATGAGGAAAAACAACGGTCGCTGGATTAACGAATTTCTGTAGACGCAGATTTATAAGTTGTATCGGGGCGGTATCGGGATCGTCGGTTGCGAGCCGATACAGATTTTTTTATGGCGTCATAAATTTCCAGCACGGACCGATCCGCCCTGGGTTCCGGTTTCGCGGCGCGACCGAAATATTTTTGCCGGCCGAAATACGACCGCCTATAAAATTCGACCGCAGTTTATCGATTCGCCGCGCTATCGTTCCTCTCTCGCTGTGATATTGTCACGCAAAAATTCTGGGGACAGGGAATTCGAAGGAGATCGTCCTTTGTCTCAGATTCGAGATCGCCAGTGATATAAGTCAATCGATCGAGCGACAAGAGGACCTTAGTCGCTTTGAATCGATTCAACATAATATGGCTGGTCTTGAATATCAGTGTAGTGTGTACAGAGTAACATGTTAAATATTTATGGGATTTCGGAAACGAAACCGTAACGTTTTTTTTTTATTTAGTAATAATAAGTTTCACGATATGATATGAAATAGGTTGATCAGGGGTTCGACACAGAGCTTGAAGAATAAGTGACTGAACTTTATTTGGATTGGTGATGGGTTTTTATACATATTCATATCGTAAGGTTCTTAAGAATCTAAGGTGATTAGTCGGAATCGGGGGATTACACGCAAGGGATTACACCATTGATAAGTCGATACCGACGACAACGCAACGCAATGTCGGGTGCTTGTTCGTGGAGAGGGTGGGATGTTTTGAGGGAAAGTCGAATCGATCGAGACGGGTCGAAAGGCAAATTTAACGGAGGTTTGGACGTTCCTGTCCGCAATTAGGATTGCGGTCGCCGTAGGTCAGGGCAAAGGGTGTGATGATGGCTGAGACTTGAGGTTGGAGGTGAGATTGGAAATTAGGATGCGGTGAGAAGTCGAGAGGGAAAATTTATCTTGTTGGAACGCGGTATAGATCTTTAGTCTTTGATCATTTGAAACTGTTACGATATTCTTCTATTTGTTTATTGGACCTAGCGACGCCCCATCGGTGTAACAAAACGAATTTATCAAATAATTTGCGATTCTTTATTCAAGAGACTGACTGAATTTTAGAAAAGATCCAGAACTGAGATTATAAGTAATACAGTAGTTGTTTGCAATATAGTAGAAGAAACTCAGAATTAATCTTCACTCGTCACAACTCTTTGTCTTTCTTTAAAGCCTACCAAATTCTTGCACGAACTTGAAGCTCGAGTCAAACAATCTCGCGATCGCACAGGGTATAAAACTTTGCTCGCGACATTCAAATCCGTAAATTCTTTGGCCGCCGTCACGCGAATAATTAATGATCCGTCGATCATGGAGCGTCGCGTCGGCAAGAACGAAGCCGAAGAAAGTGTCTACGACTTTCCGAAAAACGGGCCATCGATCTTCGCATAATGGCGGCGACGTGGGAAGGGGGCAGGGCGCGAGACAACCTCTATCATCTGGCCAAAGCCTGCTTTCCCTCGCGTCTTTGTTCCTCTTAGGTGTCTGGCCAGACCGCTGCTAATGGACGTTCGCGTTGAATAATTAGATATGGAAACGCTAATTGCCTGTTATTAATCACCCTCGATAGAATCGAACACTGATTGCCGCCGATTAGACTTCTATTCTGGATTTCGATGGTTCGATGTAATTGAACTAGCCGGCAGCCTGCTTAACCGCACTTCGATCGAGCAACCTCTGCCGCTTCACCGCGAAATCGGTCCGTGTCCGGCCGCGCAGCAGGAAAAGAATTTCCGGAAGATGTTCCTGGGAAATTGGAAGCTGGCGTAGCAATCGTCCACCGATTGATCGTTACTTTCGTCCTTATCCTTGCGACTGCTAGTACAGGAAAATGAAAGGAAATGCGTGTCGTGGGTTTGATAGTAATTTATTAATATGGTTAGATAGAATACGTAAATAATGGACTCATCTATTCATGTATTTAAAGGATTTTCTTATTTCTTTATTGCTTATGTACAGTTATCAATACATAGATGCGCTAGTTAGAATTTTCTATGGATGTAATTTAGAAATACTAAAAACTGTCTTGATAGAGGAAACTCGTACTACTATTTACGCTCAATTCAATCTTAACAAATGTCGACAAGTACCTATTGTAAATTCATTGTAAATTCAACCTTTTTCCAACTTCGACTAGCTTTAAGCAGCACTCTTTCGGCTAATGTGTATTTTTCTCTTGCACTCTAACGGGTGAAAACCGTTAGATCCCACGTGTATGATTTTCTATTCTTTTCACTCGCGTCTGTAAAAACCCTAAGTATACCGCAATCGCAAGCTAATATCTCATAACGGTAACCCGTGATACCTGTCTTAGCGTGTATTTCATCGCGAAGGAACAAACCGTTCAGCAAGACAAATCAACGATCCAAGAGGGAGTACGCGTTTAACCACCGTTTGAAATATCGCACGCATTCTTTACTCCGCGGAATTAGCATTCGCGAGTGTACGCGGCTAACGGGCACGAAAAGAAACTGTAGAAGGCGTCATTAAGATCGCCGACGGGTTATTTAATAAATCGCCAAGCCAGGTGAATCGGCTTGTGCACGAGATTCCGCGAGGAAACGCAAACACGCTTCTAGGAAGGGAAAATGCGATCGTGGCGTGCGTGGCGAGAGGCTTGCGTGCCTTCGATTCATCTTCCGGGCTCGTTGCACTTCCGCCACCGACAATAGTAACGGCCACGGTGTTGCTCGATACGTGGATTGTCACACGTAGCCATTAAAGCGTTCGTGTCCAGATTTATTTATTTATTTAGTATTTAATGGATATTAATTTAGTATTTAATTTTATTTATTTAGTATTTAATGGGCGTATAACCCTTCATATAAGTATATGTATACATAAGTAAAGAGAAAGAAATAGAAATAAAAGATTAAACCAAAATTCATATGGGATGAAGGACAAACTGTGTAATGAGGAAATACATATACGAAGCGTAGACAGTCATAACGGTATCCTAGGTGGTCTTGAACATTTTAATTAAATTTGTTTTAAATGAGTGCCTGCTGCCAAAAAAAGTCAACCTTCGTGATATAATTATTTATTAAGCTACAATTTCTGTTTATTGGGTCTAATGGAACGTGTTTATACATTGAAATTCTGAAGAGGGGTTGATGTCTGGAGTGTCTAGATGGAATGTTGACATTTATAAGGACTGTAATTTCAGAGCAGGAAATTTCGTCTTTTATCATTTTGTGCAGAAAGCTAAGATCAGGTATAGATCGCAAGTTGAATCTACTCAACAGTTTGCTGCAGTCGTGGTTAGTGCGTGCTAATGGTTTCCCTGTTTTAAAAGCTAAATAGTGATTTTTGGGAAAGTTTATCAAAGGAATGGTTCAGAAATACAATCGTAAAAATTATATAAAATCCCTCGCTTAGACAAATTCGAGGGTGAAAATCTAGAATTCCAACTGTGGTGACATAGAACCTCTGTGAGTGCTCGAATGGGCTGTGTCAAGAATTTTATGATAGGGCCTGAACGTTGGTCTGTCCTTGGGCCCAAACAGCCAATCACTTGGCAGAAGCTGGCAAGAAGTAAATCATGGGGTGTTTGGTTGCAACCTGGTAGAATTCGGAAAACACTCAAAGAGTGTTTTGCATGTCTCCGCATTTACCCCTCCCGACACTTTCAGGGAATTGAAAAAACTGAACTTCCCTGGGACACAGTTCACCAGCGCCTTGCGAACGCAGTGTATCAAAAGCATCATCAGAACTATAAATGAAACCCCCAGTTTCTGCGTATGCGAACGTAATAACCTGCGGTCCTTGCACTGGGTTTCGGACATCAAATCTGAAGTTCGAATTTCGGATATCAATTTCAAATTCCGAATGCCAAACTATTCGGGGCTCTGTATCAGATGGTATACTTCAAGCTAGAAACTCCGGAGCCTAAACCGAATCTCAAACTCGAGCACCTTAAACCTCGGACGTGAGATCTAAGACTAACTCTCTTGATTCTAGACCGTAAAGTTCAAACATCGGATACCGGACACATTGAACGCTAGACAACGGACTCCGGCTTATGCGTTTCAGCTTCTAACGTCCAACTTGAAACCACGAATTCCCACCGAGGACCACCGATACATTTGTGCAATGCATTCTATACAGTAGCGGACATAAGTTTAAGACGACAGAACAATGTAAAATATAATTTTATAGTTCCCAAATATTGTCTATCGATTCATTTTTATTGTCAATATGGTAGAATACTATTTACTGATTAAGATAGAATATAAATTTGATTTATACGATTATTTCTTATTAATTAATTTATTTAGCTTCTTCGACCCTTTGGTCTTAAACTTTTGTCCACTACTGTATAGTCTTTTCATATTAACACTAGATTTATCGAATCAGACATTTTCACTCAATTTAACCACTTGCGCTGGAAAGACGTGCCACGAACGTCGTAATGCTTTTGTCGCAGAATCGTCAACGACGTGGTATACACGTCGTCAAGCGATTGTCACAGAAACAAAAACGACGTGCGTGGCACACAAATTTACTGTTTATATTTGTATCATTTTAACATCAATCGATGTGTTATGTTCCCTTTAACAAAGTATTAAAAGTCCTAGGTCGAAAATGAATTAGCTTAGAAGATATAAATTTTTTTCCGATTTCTCTAAGGCATCGAACACGCCTCCCAGCGGGTTCTGGCACACGCGCCTGTGAATTTCTTGCCAGCGCAAGTGGTTAAAGGGTGTTTTTAACGAATAAAAACAATGTCCGTAAATCTAGTGTTAAAAATGTAAATATACTTACGTTCGGGCGTATACAGAAATTACACGCAGGGTGCATTTTTCCGGCGCGAGTTTCCGTTCGGTGACGGTACTTCGGCGAACGGGACTGCCGTAGCGAAAGGGTTAATAAGGTAACACAGTACTTGTTGATCAATGCAGAGCACAAAATTTGTTTACCGTACTATTTCTCATATATTAATTACTTTATTTTTGTTGACTCTCTGGTTTCAAAATTCTATCCGCTACTCGTAAACATAACTATACCATGCAATCGGTAACAACGCCCTTTTTTTTTCTAACCACTTCCCTAGTTTCCCTCTTTTCGCCTCGTTATACAAAACAAAATTAACGAACCTCCCAAACCTCCGTTCACTCCGCGCGAAACGGAACCTATTAACCAAAACCAATTCCACCATAAACTACTCCACCTCGTTTGAAACCGAAACAGTAGGACGTAAAAACGATCATTAATCCTGCACCATAATCAGCGAGATCCTTCAAACGAGGAAACCTCCCATTACACCGCGAATAAAAACCGCTTTACCTTTTCGTCGCGTGGCGAAACACGAACGATCGTCGACGGGGTCGAGAGGAACGCTTAACACGTTGAGTCCGACGCCGACTTCGCTGTCCTTTCCGTTCAACCGGCAGCCGGCGAGCGATACAAAGTTGTAGGGTATCGCTGAGAGATAATGCAAGAGGAACCAGACAATCGGGGGTGACGATGGCCAGAGTGGTCATTAGGGCCCCCCATAAATCAGAGGTCCTCAATAAGGGTTGGGACCGAGTACGCGCGAGACTCGGTCACTTTCTCCTCCTCGACTGTTAACACTTTCCAGGCCCGCACCAACGGCGGGTTTGTTTTTCGGGAAAGTGCGAAGCGGGGATGCGCCCATAAAAGCATGAGAAAAGGGGCATAGTTAGTCAGTAAGACAGCAACCGTATTTTACGAACGAAAGGCTATTTTGTAAAGAAGTAAAGTAACGCTCACAATAAGGAATTATTCTTTGTTGCGCTAATTTTGACGCCTTTTAGGTGTACTGGTGTGATTCTGTTCACTATACTTTCGTATGATGTATAAAAAAGTCTCGGCGATCAATTGGAAAAGACCTACCGAAGTGTACAGATTGTTCGTAAAAAGAAAGTTGCGTTTAGTTTTGAAAATAGTTATTGCCCGTAACATTGAATATGTCGGAAAGAGAAGAAGATAGTTACACGTCAAGTGAAATATTTTTATCTTCCAAACGTCGTAGAGTGGTACGGTTGTCATCATCAGAAGATGATAATTCATTAGACGGACCGACGCCAGCCAAACGAAAATTCTAGTGCCGGCCCTCAGGGACCGGCGCCGGGCTCAACGTGTTAAACTATCTTCCGCGGGCTGCATTGCACGAAAATTCCCGATAGCTTTTCCCCGTTGAAAGGAAAGACTGCGGTCCATTTGCGACGTTCCATATCTGTGTGCGGGAGCGGGCGAACCGAAGAAAACACAGGCCGAGGCCACGTTCGGGCGCTGATCCTATCAAAAAATTGCTTCGCTACTGGCGTCTGAGCGTCTCGAGTGTTAGTCCCTTCCCCCCGACGCCTGGAGACGTCGCGTTCCAATATTCTTGCCGTTCTGTCTACACCCTGCGTTCTCTCTGTATTCCTCCTGCGAATCGACGGGTGCCTTCTTTTTCCTTTTTTTTTCTGGTCCCTCGTTTCCCGTCGCCTCGACTGTCTCCGCGAACCACCCCCATTTTTGCGTAATACAGATCGTATCACGAGGGTCGACGCTTGCCGACAGCGTGCGCTCGTGCCTGGTCGATGAACGAGCATGCCTTGGAGAGAAAATCGCGCGGTCGGGAGTCGAAATTATTGGGGAGGGACAGTTTAGGCGATTATCGTTTGGGATGTGTATTCCTTTGGACTGGACGAAGTGTTCGAGACGGAATTTGTTTATTTGTTGATGGAAATGAGTATAACACAAGGGATTTTTGTTTAAGAAACTTTATGAACAATAAAATGTAAAACTTCTGAATGTGTGTGATTGGCTCGTGGTGGCTGCCTGTCACCTGGAACGTCTCGTTGTAGATTGATGATTGATTAAAAAAAAAGAAAATGGATTCAATTTGGCTTTTTCCATGCATTGTCTGAGCTCAGGGTGCGCGCAGACATCCCTCGAATATTCGCGAAGCATCTATCCCAACATTTGTTTATTTATTTATTTATTTAGTCACCGGCTATAAGCCCATTGCTTTACAGAGGTGAAAATACAGAGTGCGTTAAATAAGATTACAGAAGATTGTTAAGCTGACAATGAAATTTAGTGAAAGATTCGTTAAAAAAGTCGAGAGATGCAGGGGATTTATTAGCCGTAGTGTAAATGCGTGTAATAGGTTCGAAATTATGAAAATGAGAAGTATCTCTTATTGGTATGAAAGTGTAAGTAAACTTGAGAGATCTTGAGGGAACATAAAAATTTATACTTCCTAAGAACTGTTTACAGTCAATTTGATAGTTAATGATTTTGAACAAAAAAGATGGGTCAGAGATAATTCCACGAGATTCAAGAGGTTCTTTAGAATTGTATGGGTTGGACGGACAGATGTTACGACTGACGATGAACGGTCCTCCTCGCGATTACCTTTCTTCTTTCTTTCCTTCTTCTTGCACAGACATCCGCACGTAGATCGATCGACTTCCTTCGGAAATCAATGCAATCGATAACAACGCGTGTTCTGTATCGTTCTCGTGTGCTCGTAAAAATAGTTCCCAGGCGAAGTTCTGAATCCGCCGACAAACAAGGGAAATTTCCGGCTTCCTTGATATCCCCCACGGTTTAAGGGACACTGCGAGGCAACCCTTTTGCTCTCCAACCATTAAACAACCTGTCCCCGATGTCCGTTTCTCCAAAGCAATCTCGGTGGCAATAACAGCGCCGCTCGCGACAAAACTGTTGCGGTCGAACGGGGCCAACGATCCCTGCGCGAGTCATTAGAACCGATTCAGGCGTCCCGAGGGACCCCGTCGACGAGGATGTAAAGGGTGTGCACGAAATAAACCCGTGATCCTTTACCGCCCGACATTATTGCCGGGATTTCTCGTTCGTGTAGACCCGGCCGCGACGCTGTAAGCCGCGTAACGACGAGTCACTTGCCCGGCCAAGACAATTCAATCTCCGTGAATTGGCGGCGCAACCGGGACCTAGCTATCCACGGCTCTATCCAGAGCATTACTCTTCCTCTTCTTCCTGTCCACCCCTCTCTCGCTCCCCCTCTCTTCCTGCTGCGGAATCCGTCGAGAACGCTGGTGGAACGGCAGTAACGGACCGTTCCTTCGTTGACGGTTTCCGGCGAGAGGAAGAAGGAGCTGTAACTTTTTCGCTGGCTCGAGAGCTCGCACGTTTCCGTCGGGGTAAGCTCCTCGCGCCAAATTGTGATTCTCGAGAAAGCACGCGGGAGTCGTGCTTCTCGATCGAGCACGGGAAAATATTGAAAAGTATCCGCCGTAGAAGGGATACGCCGGATGTCTGACCAATTCTACGGTATGACTACTGGGCGTCGGCGAAACGTTCGTTTTCCGTGGACTGCGAATTTTTTGGACACGATTTTGTATTTTTGCGAATCAAACTGAAGAAACAGAAGCTGGATAGAGTTGCGTGGTTAATCTCTATAATAAAATAATGCCCAAATTTAATTTAGATACTTTGTATAATTTAATCGAGTTAATTAAGTTAACGCATCATCAATTTCTGATTACTCTGAGAATTATTTCGTTTATTTTTATTTGTTTTCATCATTCTAAAATTAAAAGAATTGCAAGCACATCTGTGCTTCAAAATTGGACTATTTCGAATTAATTCAATTTTCTCAATTTTGAAAGGAAAAAGAATGAATTTGTATTGTCACTTTCGAATTTCCTACTTAAACGCTCTCTAAAATTAGCAATTAAAATTAAAAGTGTTGCAAGTATTTCTGTACTTCAAAATTGGACTAGCTCGAATTACTTCAGTTTTCTTAATTTTTAAAGAAAAAAGAATGAACTAGCATTGTTACCTTCGAACTTTCTACTTAAACGTTCTCTAAAATTAGGAATTTCCACCAAAAATGGTGGCTACGATCCCTTTAAAAATAGTTGCTCCGTAAATTCCTCGAGATCCAGAGCCGGTTCCCCCTCCGTCTCGTAGCCGTTGTTCGAAACGGGCAGAGGAACATTCTTATCTGGGCTACAAGAGATATCGGGACGTCGTGTCTCTGTCTACGACATCGTTCCGTGCCCGTAATTCTTCCGAGGGTTTCCCCGTCTATTCCCCACGGTGGCCGAGAGCTATCTTCGCGATTTGTCGGCAAAAGGACGAATCGTGAAGCCCCGTCGAACCAGACCCGTCGTTTCTGTCCCCTCGCTCGCGGATCGTGCGTTCCCTTCCGCCTTCTCGACCCGTGGACTCGTCTTTATGAACCGTGTAACGCTGCGAAAGACGAAGAAAGGGGAGAAAGGGGACCAGAGAACGACGCGTATTACGAGGGTGAAGGTGGCGAAAGGTATGTTCGGTCCTCGAGGTTCGATTTTATATTGGCGTTTTATCGCGATCGACGTTTGATGGGCAGCGAAGACTTTTCGGTGATTACTCGTTCGATAAGAGCGTTCGCGTGTTGGAAAGTAGGTTTAATTCTCGTTGGAGATGAAATGGGGTTACGAGACTTTGCAATAGAGTACACGATATTTTGAGTTACAGTAATTTGTTGTATTTATATTATAATTCTTGTGTAAGGTAAAGGTTACGGGACTTTGCAATAGAGTACACGATATTTTGAGTTACACTAATTTGTTGTATTCATATTATAATTCTTGTGTAACATAAAGGTTACGGGACTTTGCAATAGAGTACACGATATTTTGAGTTACACTAATTTGTTGTATTTATATTATAATTCTTGTGTAACGTAAAGGTTACGAGACTTTGCAATAGAGTACACGATATTTTGAGTTACAGGAATTTGTCGTGTTTATATTATAATTCTTGTATGACGTAAAGGTTACGGGTCTTTGCAATAGAGTACACGATATTTTGAGTTACAGGAATTTGTCGTGTTTATATTATAATTCTTGTGTAACGTAAAGGTTACGAGACTTTGCAATAGAGTACACGATATTTTGAGTTACAGGAATTTGTCGTGTTTATATTATAATTCTTGTGTAACATAAAGGTTACGGGACTTTGCAATAGAATACACGATATTTTGAGTTACAGTAATTTGTTGTATTTATATTATAATTTTTGTGTAAGGTTCATTTGTAAAACTACTTTTTTTTTCTGTCGTTGATAAATTTTTACAAAGCAGAAGAACGCGTAACACGTTCAGTTTGTGTTTGTAGTTTATGTATTCTTATGTATTAGTTGTATTTAGTAATCATTCTGTTCGTACAGCCCGTGGAATAAAGTGAAGCAAGCTAATTTTCATCCTGTAAACACGAATGTTTGTCGATGAAAGAATACGCAATCCGTGTTCCCTCTTCAAGCATCGAGCTCGTGGCAGATATATTATGATCATAAGGAAGAATAAACGTAATTGTATGGAATATTTATAGAGGCTATAGAATACATTTTGTTGGAGGAAAAATATGTTGGCAGTGTACACAGAAGAAGCTTGCCCGAATTCCCGAGTTGATCGACAGAATTTACTCGGTGTCTGGTTAAACAGAAGATAATTCGCCGGGACTGACAAAGATTGACTGTTCCTTTCGCACAGATTTTGTTTGCACGCGTACACTCTTGCGTCGACGGCGCAAAGTAGATAAATTTCCCTCCTTATTTACCCCCGCAGGCCTCCTCGCGCTTGTTCTTATTCTCACGGACGATCGAT
Source organism: Tetrapedia diversipes (assembly GCA_033822845.1). Taxonomy (NCBI): domain Eukaryota; kingdom Metazoa; phylum Arthropoda; class Insecta; order Hymenoptera; family Apidae; genus Tetrapedia; species Tetrapedia diversipes. The sequence goes on along the minus strand of JAOPTO010002214.1, from coordinate 213,460 downwards.
CGTTCTCGCGAGGAGAACAGGTTTTCTCCGGCAATAAAATATTTCAAATTTATTCCACCTAAATTCAAGCGACACGAGAGCGTTACTCCAGGCCAGCACATAAATTACCCTTTCATAAATAAAGCCTAGCCTGCCTGCGCAAATCTCCTCTTTTGAGCGAAATCGTCACGCGTTACCTTGGTTGCGCGCGATTGCCAAGCCGGGAATCGATCGAAGGGTTTAATTCCTGTGGAAAGCAGGTTACTTCCTTTTACTCTTGACAGAGAAATACATGAATTTTTAAGAAAAACAAATGCGATGCATACGTATTTATTAATATTTATCGTTGATCTTTATTTTATATTCAATTAACGTTATTAATTCTTTATCGTATTCGTCTGGGTGTTTCGTATTTTTAAAGACAAAATAATCGATAGATTATAAATTTTTTTAACATTTTACAGAATTCTCATGATATCCAAAAATATTTGAAACATTCTAAGTATAATCCACGTCGCATCTGTTATTTATTTATTGATTTATTTACGGGTATAATATAGGGTATAATATAGAGAAGGAATTATTTACAGAACGAGACGAATTTCTATTTAAGTTCTGTTTTTATAGCTGTGCTTACAGAAATAAAAATTTGCAAACAAATGTGTAGTCTGGCTAATGCATAAATAAACATTTACATTATTAAGATCTTGAATTGATAAAAGTGTATGTTGTATACGTAGCTCTATAACGATTCAACAGATACCCAAACGTTTCATTTTCACCATCGGCAATCGCAGAACACCTGACATCAAATCGAACGAGACATTTCGCTCGCATCAAACGTTTAAACACCGTCTGTCGCAATGTTACAATCAATTTGACGGATCAAACGTTATCGCTTCGTCCGCGTTTCGAATATGCTAATTGTTGGGAAATACATTCGTCCAGCGCATGGTGTAGCGCGAAACGGGATAATTTTCCGCTGTCGGTCGACCAATGTACGTCAGATTATTGATAAACTCCGGCATTGTGACTTGGACAATCAAAATGCACGAACGTTTCGCGTGCAGTCATTTGGACGGTCGTTTGGCATTATTTGTCTCCGCCGATCATGCAAAACGTCGAAAGTTAACGCCGCTCGCATCCGTTGTACGTTGTTCGATCGTAATGCGTTCTGTTTTCGAGTTGTCACGAGGGGTGTTGGTGAAATTGTGAACGAATGGAATCGCAAACATTCGAACAATACCTCGATCGCCACGTTTTTAATAGTAAATCAAGACTATGAGTCTCCGAAAAAGAACAAGATTTACAGAATGTGCTTACAAGTATTATCCTTTTTTTTCTGGGAAACAAATTGTAACAACTTTTAGAATTTTTAGAAATAAAATAGGTACGATTACAAAGATCTCTAAGTGATATGGGTCAATTTATCGTGAAATTTATAGAAATAATTAGATTTCAGGTGCAAGTTTTGTAGAATTAATTAGTTTGATGATGAAACTTCAAGCAGCTGATTATTCGTGATTTCTATTAAAAAATTACAATTTTGTAATTTCTGAATTTGTATTTCTCACGCTTGAAAGCTGTAGATGGTACAAATAGCTTTCAGAAAAACTTTTAGAATTGTTAGAAATAGAGTAGGTACGATCACAAAAGTCTCTAAGTGATATGGGTCACTTTGTCGTGAAATTTATTGAGATAATTAAATCTCAGACGCAAGTTTTGTAGAATCAATTAGTTTGACGATAAAAATTCAAGCAGCTGATTATTTGCGATTTCTATTAAAAAATTACAATCTTGTAATTTCTGTATAACTATTTCTCACGCTTGAAAGCAGTAGATGGTACAAATAGCTTTCAAAAAGCTTTTAGAATTGTTAGAAAAAAAATAGCTACGATCACAAAGATCTCTAAGTGATATGGGTCAATTTATCCTGAAATTCATTGAGATAATCAGATACAAGTTTTGTAGAAACAATTATTTTGACGATAAAAATTCAAGCAGCTGATTATTTGCTATTCCTTTCAAGAAATTACAATTTTGTAATTTCTGTATTTCTATTTCTCACATTTGAAAGCTGTAGATGGTACAAATAGCTTTCAGAAAATGGTAATCATGGCACGTTCGGTTTCTTCGGTACAATTTGTGGAGGACACTGTTTGGATCTTATGAATATGCGATCGATGCCGATTCGCGAATCAAGAGGAATCGTGAATTACAAATTTCGACGCGCAAAAACGGGAACAACGTTGCTTTTCGCTCGGACACGTGCTCCTGTTGCTGCACACCGTTCGTGTTCTATTTATCTTCGCGAAAGGATACACCGGCAACGTGTATGTGTTTTAAACGGGAATAATTTACAGAACATAATGCAAATGTTTGCGCGCGGGATGATTGTGGCGCGTAGAACGTAAGCGGCGATCGTAAATATTTGTCGTTAGAATCAGTTGTAACGGTTCCAGTTTGAAACGCGAGTTATTGAAACGCTAAAAATGGCTGTGACTAGGAAACGAGGTCAGATAACGCAAATGTTTCTACGAAACCTTTTTTTATTATTTGCGCGCGCTGAATTCAGCCTCGAAGTTACGATCTCGCGCTTTATGAAACGATATGCACTCTGTTCGAGCGAAAACGAAAAAAAAAAAAAACAGAAACGAGAAGTCGATCTTGATTTAACTTTCACGTAAGCCGGCAGCATTCTCGGTGATAAACATCGCGTCTTTTTATTTGCGAAACAATTTAGGCGAGGACGTTGGTCGACGCTTTCGTTATCTAACGTTATCTAACCCTTTGGCCTATAACCACGAATTTGATTCGTGGTAAAGAATTTGTGCCATAAGCGAAAACCACGAGACTGACTCGTGGTGTGGAATTTGTGCATAAGATGCCGCGTATTATTATTAGAACAAGCGATTGAAGTTATTCCACATCGATTATTTTTCCTTTAATTATGATTGCATCCTAGACGTCTTAACACGTTCCCTGCCGCGTGGAGCGTATACGCACAGAATACGAATTTTATTTATCGTGCTATTTCTTATTAACCCCTTGCACTCGAAAGGTGATTATCATCCATCGAATGATAATTTTGCGAATTTTCAAAAATTCAAAAGTTTAAACAGTTGTACGAGTAAATTTTAGTATATTGCTTAACTAAACCAAATGAAATTCAATGTGAGTAAGAATCTTCGAAGTTAGTATTATTGGATGATTACAAGTCACTTCTCGAATAAAAAGGGTTAATAAATTTATTTGTTTTCCTTCGATCTTAAACATTTGTCCGCCACTCTGTATCTTTCGTTGGACGGTTAATCTTCTAAATCGGTCTTCGTGCATATTCATCGGTCGCAAAGTAGCTCGAAACCTTCGTCCCTAGCCGCCTTCCTATCGACCTTTTTGCTCGCTCCTTCCACCGTTCCCTCCTCTTCGTCACCATTTGCATGCCGGGGGATGCTTTTTCTTTTTCGTGGTTCTGGCCAGCACGAGTGGCTCGCGGCTAACCGATGCCATCGCGTGATTCGTTTCTTCTTCGCCGGCCTTAGCGCTGCGATACTGTTTTCACTGCGCGTGTATGCCTGTGGAACAATAGAATGGAACGTCGAGAGTGGTATGCTTGATGTTCCGAGAAATGACGGCCGTAGAAATGCATTCTCAAAATTGATTCTCTTTATCGCGCTGTTTCCTTGTAATTTGCGATGCCAGATCGAGGTTGAAGCGGTTGTACGTTGTTCTGTTTCGATGCTACTGCTACTGCGTGGATTTTAACCACGAACGGTTATCGTCTACTTTTTACTGTTACCCTTTATTGCAACGCTTAGCAACATAGATTGTTCGATATTAACCTTTTCGCTAGGACAGTCCAGTTCGCCGAAATACCATCATTGAACGACAATTCGCGTCAGAAATATACACAGTGTCCGTATGTTTCTGTATATACGTTTTTCTAAGTCTTAAATAACAACTGTTGCTAAATAAAATAGTAATTATTCTCATGTAACAAGCATATTTACATTTTTAACATGAAAAGACTTGCAAAATTTTAAAAATAGAAAATACATTTGAATGCCGCATATATGCGGCGCTTGAAGTGAAAGGGTTAACCTCGAATAATTCTTAAAAGCATCTTATACCAGCGAAAAAGTATACTTGTAATTTAAGTTAAGTTAGACAATTTTGACGAAGGAACATATTTGCATTGCTCTCAGGTAACATGCATATTTACATTTTTAACATGAAAACACTTGTACAATTTTAAAGATACAAAATTATTAAAATACAGAATTATTAAAATACAAAATACATTTGAATGCCGCATATATGCGGCGCTCGAAGCGAAAGGGTTAACCTCGAGTAATTCTTAAAAGCAACTTATACCAGTGAAAAAATATACTTGTAATTTAAGCTAAGTTAGACAATTTTGACGAAAGAATACATTTGCAATATATTAAATTCGCAAAATTTGAAAAGCGTTCGTTTCCATGGCGCTCCGAGTCGAAAACACGATTTTAAGAGTAATAGACAATTTTTCATCGCGTTTAATATTTCCACAGACGGCTAGACGTTCCCTTGAATATTCCGTATCCCGTCTACCAAAACGAAGAAGAGCAAAGTACGATACCGTATTCGATCCTAAAAACACGGTAAAATACAAGCCGTTTCGCGGATACTGCTGCTGTGTACAGCGAAATTTCAGGGTAATCTTTCTTCAGTCAAACGTGACACCATAAACGGGGGCGCATAAAGCGTATCACGTCGCCGGGTAACATCGTACAGCGACGTAAATGGGGGCATAATTCAAAATTGCGCAAGACGGAATGTTATGGTTGTCGAGTGCCCCTGCGAAGTGATTGCGTCCCTTGAATACAGAGAGCCCATGCAGGTGAACGCGCGCCGGAAGTTGATGGCATTGTGCGTTCGAGATTACACATTCTGCCCTACGTTCACGTTCATATATTCAAAAGAATTTATACCGATGAATGTTAAACGTTTTAACGTCGTTGCTGTAACTCATCGAGATCCTTTTGTTACCGTTTACAGTTCGATTAAAATTTAATTTCTGCACTCCGTATATTACCGTTTTGATATATTAACACTATTTCAACCGACACTTCACGTATACCTATTCCTATCGCGACATTTCCACGTGAGACAGACTACAAATTTTTCGCAAAAAATAAACAATGAAAAAAGAAGTGAATATTGAAAAATGTATTACACGTATATTTGAGGAAAAGTTTAAAATTTAAAGGCGATTCAATTATGTTGTATATATGAAATTCTAATCGAAATTTTAAAAACGGTCATTTAACCGGTCGTGGTAGGAATAGTGTTAACGTCGTTGCTGTAACTCATCGAGATTCTTCTGTTACCGTTTACAGTTCCATTAAAATTCAATTTCTGCACTCCGTATATTACCGTTTTGATATATTAACACTATTCCTACCGACACTTCACGTATACCTATTCCTATCGCGACATTTCCACGTAAGACAGACTACAAATTTTTCTCAAAAAATAAACAATGAAAAAAGAAGTGAATATTGAAAAATGTATTACACGTATATTTGAGGAAAAGTCTAAAGTTTAAAGGCGATTCAATTACGTTGTACCTATGAAATTCTAATCGAAATTTTAAAAACGGTCATTTGACCGGTCGTGGTAGGAATAGTTTTAACGTCGTTGCTGTAACTCATCGAGATTCTTCTGTTACCGTTTACACTTCTATTAAAATTTAATTTCTGCACTCCGTGTATTACCGTTTTGATATATTAACGTCGTTGCTGTAACTCATCGAGATCCTTCTGTTACCGTTTACACTTCTATTAAAATTTAATTTCTGCACTCCGTGTATTACCGTTTTGATATATCAAATTCAACGTACATAAATAAGATACAAATATTTAATTTTCTATTTTCGCGTGAAATTTATGGACGATTACGAACCTATCGACAAACGGAAGATTGATAAAGGGCGCAATCGTCGTGTTAACAATTTGCACCGAGAAATGTGCGGCGTATTACAGAGATTCGAGTTGCTGAAATTATTGGCCACGGTCCCAAAAATTAACCGAATTCGTAGTTAGAGGACCGTGATTCGGCCGGGCTATTGATTTTCGACTGTTTCGCCGCAATGTTGCAACGTCCGAGGATTTGTTACCGAATTCGCCCGCAAAACCACGATTTACGCGTTCACGGTACTTGGACAAGTTGAAACGGGATCTGAAAGCTTATCGCTGGACCTTCAATTTATGCGGGCATTATTCGTGGAAAAAAAGAAATAACGCGTCCATTAATAATGACATGCGAAATTAAAACAGGAAACTAATAAATATTTGCTTGTGAAATTACTCGTACCCTTTATCGAATGCAACTGCTTAGTTTGAAATATATTCGTTATTACGAATTATGTTTCGATTCAGAAATAATTTAAGCTAACTTGATTAGAATCAAAGTTGTAAACCATAATTATGACGAAATTATATGTTAACCAGATTAAAAGCATTATCGTGGCAAATACGTTTACAGGGCTTTGATGCGTAAAAGTTGGGGTGCAGTAGTACAACCAGCGAAATATTCCGGCGGAAAGAAAATTTCTCTCCAAGAACGGAGAAAACTAACGAGTTCCTGCGGTTGCTTAATTACGAAACAAATGGCTGGGCGTATTTTCTTGAATGGAACAAAGTTACATTTTCTAGCTTATCGCAATGTTTCCGTTTAAAAAACTTTCAATTTAAAATTTATTCAAAGAATCATCAGCACGTTAATTATATATAATTAAACTTTTATGATATCCAGTAAAACATTTTCACGTATAAATTCTATTCCAAATAAAAGTTGCACGGTACCAAATAGAACGCTGTGTAACATCTTTGTTAATTGTTAAGCGTTAATAAATATTTTATTATTGTTTGTCATCTGCATTCTTAATTCACGACCGATCATAACATTCTAAAATCTGAATGTATCGCGTAACTTTGATTTAGAACACTTTTCTCTATTATACGAACAGTGGCTCCAAAAAGTATTCGAACACTATATTATAAGGAAATTCATCTACTTCTGATATTCTGATTTCAATGAAACTTTATGCGTGTATAAAGCATGGTGTATCCTTCGTAGAACAATTTTTTTGGCGACAAAATATCTTTTAAAAGGGCTGATAACGAATCTCAAAGTTTCAGCGATCTTTCACGATTTGAATACCAGCTTTTCTGTGTTCTTTTTTTATGACAGGACGATAGAGTGTTAAAAATTAAACATTTTCTATTTGAAAGGTTTTGCTTCATCAAATACCATTACAAAATTGTCTTTAAAAAGTGAGAGAAAACTCAGAAACTTCAACGCTGGTTTCACCCCTTTAAAATGGCATTTAGATGAAAAGAAGAGATTAATTCATACGTATACTATTACGATCTACATACTCACAAAATTTTATCAAATGCTTCTATCAGATTCAGAATTTCAGCGTTAAACGAATTTATTTGTGACATAGTGTACGAATATTTTTTGAAGCCACTGTATAACAAATAATTCCCAAGCTTTATAAAGAGATTAATCGCAAAGCTGCGTTATTGCAAACTCTTCCTGCATTATTGGTGTCGGGAAATTCCTTCATAAGAAACTTTTCGACCTCACACTCGCGGCGTTTCTCCGCTCCAGCTTATCAAAGCGTGGTTCGAGCAAAACGGAAGCTCTCGAGCAAATCAGACGCAAGCACTGTGTGCACGGTGCGTCGGTTTTTGCTTTCCCCTGCAAAGGGACGACGAATCTCATTGTTCCGACGCGGGTCTACTCGTCTAGGGTGGCTGCGAGTAATTGCGAAGCGCACACGCGTCGAAACGCGCCGCAAGAAACCCGCAGCATTGTCATGCGCACCGTTACCGAGCCCACCGTTCGTTGTTGCTCGTTTTAGAGCAAAACCGTGTAACGGGTTAACGTTCGTTCTCCGGGGAACGTGTTGGAAATAAACTGTGCCGCGATCTAGCCGCTTGTCAAAAGTTTCGGCCACGCGATTTACTACGGCCCGGCTGCGACTCCGTTGCTCGTCGAACGCGAAGATAACGTGAACGTTGCGATTCGATTCTTCGAGTACGATATTCAATTTATTTATTTATTTGTTTATTATTTTTTTTTATTAAGCTTTCAAATCTTTGATGAGATTTATTATTTATCTACCTATTTATTTATTTATTTATTTATTTGTTTATTTTTTTTATTAAGCTTTCAAATCTCTGATGAGATTTATTATTTATCTACCTATTTATTTATTTGTTTATTTTTTTTTATTAAGCTTTCAAATCTCTGATGTGATTTATTATTTATCTACCTATTTACTTATTTATTTATTTGTTTATTTTTTTTTATTAAGCTTTCAAATCTCTGATGAGATTTATTATTTATCTATCTATCTATTTATTTATTTATTTATTTATTTATTCGCGGAACTGAAGTCCCATTAGGTAAAAAAGAGATACAATTATAGAAGATAGTTACAGTAGTTTAAGAAAGAGGACAATGTAAAACAATTTTATGATTTGCAAATGTTGTCTATATATTCTTGTTTACTGTTATTGCGGTTATTGATTAGCATATGATTAAGGCAAAATAAGCCAATGGCAGATTCCAGTATTATAATGAGAACAAAAATTATATTTTATATACAACACAAGCTTGGAACGAATGATGTGAAACGAATAAACCAAAAAGATAACGGTAACAAACGATCACAAGGATTCGATCGTAGGGGTTATTCAATTCAATGCACATAAGGACAATGACATTCATCTAAATGAAAATTAGACATTCATCTGCCACGATGAATACATTTGTTACTGTTCATGGTTTGATTGAAGTTTAATTTTCGTATAATCGTTCTGTTAAGCACATCAAACGAAAACGCAAGCTTTAACGTTTTGGCGACGACAAGTCCGTTGGAGTTCGAAATTGAAATTTCATCGACAGGATAGAAGACCGTGTTCTTATCCACCATAAATTTCTGTTCGCTTTGAGAGGACAAGAATTTTCGATGACCCGAAAATCAAACGGAACGCGTCGCTGTTCGCGACAAGATGAAGCGATTTCCTCGATCCTCGCGTCACAAGCGAACGATCGTAAAGATCGATACGACCATCCATTCGGCTCGCTGATGCATACGCCGAGCCGGAAATGGCGGAGTGTCGGCTGGATCCCGTTGAGCCATAATCCGTGAAGTTAACGCCGTTGCGGCCGGTCGAATAGGCCTCCTGTGGTTTAACGACAATTCCGGCGTATCGAGTAAAATCCACGATAATATCGCGAAATTGGGCCGGCCAAAGGCTGAAAGTAGTATCGATCGAAAGGAGACGGTCATCCTCGAGACGACGTCGCTCCCTAGGGATCGTTAATTCCTAATACAGCTCTTGAAATCTTCTTCGTTCGAGGGAGTGTTCCCGGTGTTAACCGTTGATGAAACGGCACCGTGAAATGGGATTAATATCGTTCTTTTATTTTCCCCGCTGCCGTAATAGTGGATTTTATTTTTTTTTATCCTTCGCTGCGAATGAACGCTTCACGTTGTATCAGCGACGTGTATTTGACTTGTGTATCTGAATTGAAACGAAAATTTTATATTAAATTATTGAAGGTATTTTTCATTCTTCGATAACAGATTCTGTTTTTATCCTTTATTCTTTCTTTCATCGCGTTATACAACACTGCAGCCGCGTTACTTTGTACTGAAACGCGTGTTCCGTCGAAAGCTGATAAATAAATTTGAATTTGAAATCGGAATTCATCGAACGAAAGCGTTACTACTCTTCGTCAGGTTCGACTGAAAAGCATCCGATTTTCCTTTGCATCTCGATACGTTCCTGTTTTTTGCGTGAAGCACAGTCTACCTAAATTTCCCTACATTATTTCGCTTCCTTTACGACGCACCACTCGTATTATTCCAAAGAAGCATAAAGGACCAATGGAAAAATAAACCGAACCTACGGTTCCCTCCTTTGTACGTCACCCGGAAAATTCTGCAGCGCAAAGGGAAATTCCATTCGAAGCTTTCGTTTAACGTGTCCGCTGTTTCGTTAAGGATACTTCATATTTCTCTCTCGTAACGTTGATGCGTGCGAGAAATAAGAAGAACTGGAGGAAAGAGCGAATCAAAATGAGAAACACCCGTTTTCATGGGAAATCGAGCGAGATGTAAAAGAATCGATATGACAGCGTTTCGATTTTATATCTCGGTGTTTACGTGGATAATAGACACACGCTTATCCCTTAAATACATCCTCTTTCCCTATTAATCTTTTAATCGACGCAACTTTTACGCCGGCGGATATTCAGCCCTGCAAAATAATCCCAGATTTACGCCACGAGCTTTTGCGAACGTTACAGTTTATAAGAGAGTGTGTTTGTGTGTGTATGTATGCAATCACGTATGCATCTACGCGCAAACAGCAACGCTTCACTGAATATTGATTACGGAATTAGAAAATACACCATTAAGGGATGAAATTAATCGCGACCCAGTATATTCTGCACCCCTTTTCTGTCTGGTTCAATGAAACTTCTCAAACAGGTTCCGTATTTCTCGAAAGGTTCCTATAGAATTAATTTAAAACTCATATTCGTTAATTAATTTTTTTAATTATTAATTCGATAATCAATTTTAGATTTGTTTACACTTTTCCATCTAAATTTACTTGCTCTCATGTATCTTAATAATATTTTTATGTTAATATAATTATGTCTACCTAACCAGTATTGTTTATCAATTTTATTTTCCCTTGCGAATGGTTTATGGATTTTTTTACACTTTTCCATCTAAATTTACTTGCTCTCATGTATCTTAATAATATTTTTATGTTAATACAGTTATGCCTACCTAACCAGTATTGTTTATCAATTTTATTTTCCCTTGCGATTGGTTTATAGATTTTTTTACACTTTTCCATCTAAATTTACTTGCTCTCACGTATCTTAATAATATTTTTATGTTAATATAATTATAAATACTTAACCAGTATTATTTATTCATGGAGAATCTCGTTGATAGTACAGATTGGTGATAAATCGAGGGTGGGGGTAAGTAATTCCCGGTTCGGAAAAGTGTAGGGGATAAGGTATAGATAATGGGGTATTTTCTGTAATCCTTATGAGAACGCCTCTGAAGCGGGATAATTAGAAAAGCTCGAGCCGAAAGAACCTCCTCGCTAAAGCTCTCACTCATCACGCACAGAATTCTCCCTTCGAAACTTTTCTTCGGTGCCCGTACACCAGCGCACGGTCACAGGCACGCTTCCGTTACAGGCAAGTGCGCGCACGCACTTCTGGAATTCCAATTTTCCGAGCAACGTTCTTGCTACGGGAACTTCTAGCTTTACCCGAACCGACATGTAAGTGGGGATTAGTCGAACGAAGAAAGATCGTAAGGCGTTTCCGGAGACGAAGCACTTTGGATCCTAGCGAAAGCACAAGCTTTACGGATCTCAATAATTTAGACAATTGAAGATTTCAAGACTTCAAGTTCAATAGTCTGTAGCATCATTCGAACCGCGGTGTAATTTTTTAAACTGTAAATGTAAATTGAAAAATTTTTAATAAATTTACATAAAACTATAAATGTAAATTTTATGTTCTTTAATTTAAATGTTTGAAATTGAATACAGAAATACTACGAAGCAAAAATTAACCATAAACCAGCTTTCTCTTAACGTACTTTCTCAAGGGCTTCTTCCAAGAAGCGAAGCCACATCTGGCATTGTAGAAAGTTCGAAAACATCGAGAAACAGAACAAAAGGGGCTGAAGGATCCGGACCGGGGTTGTAAGAATTTCGACCACTGCGTTGTGCTAGTCTTGTGACAAAACTCGCTAGGTGCGGTCTAAATTGCCCTTCCTCGTGCTATATAAAAGTATTAATAAATTATCAAAGTATTTTTTCACAAATAAGAGTAAATTTCATTTAGCAATATAAAACCCCATTCCCAATATTAAATTTTGCAGTTTTTCAGCTGCCATCTTTTATTCCCACTTTAAAGCATTCGAATTCACCCTCAGTGTCTAGGGTCCCTAACAGATATTTTGTTTAAGAAACTGTTTTCTATAAAGAACACTAAATAATTCTACAAATAGGGTGTAATACGCTTTTTAAAGCAAACGTTTATGATACGCTAATGAAGATCGAATTTCGGAAAAAAAAGTAAATTTACGCGACGAATTGACTCGTTTTTTGCACTCAACTGATTGAACGATGATACGGTGGGAGTAAAACTTTCACGGCTTTCACGAATAACTCGAATTTCTCGTGGTCGAAAATAGCCGCGGAATGGGGGTGGAAAAGTTGGAGAACGGAGGGGCGGCCGCTGCAAGCAAAACGGGAGGAGGTGATGAATCTTTTAACGGGACGTTCGCTAACTTTTAACTTCCGGTCGAACTGGATACTGCTACGAGGTGGCCGGTATCGGATATTCGACCGTGAAAACTAGCCGCGTGATAACCGAACTGTCGACGTTTTGCAACTAACACGATTCATGGTCCAGAGAAAGTTGAAATTTTAGTGGTTAAATGTAAATGTTGCGATTAAATACTACGAACTCCGCGATTGTGCAAAGAGTAGTTAACATAGTGAACGTAACTCAGGAGGAAGTTGAGATTTACGATTTCATGCATCGAATTTGCGAATGAATAGCTGTAAGCAAATTTTAACCATTTGCACTCGAAAGGTGAAGATTAATCGTTTAATGATACCAACTACAAAAATTTTCAAATTCGAAATCTTTACCAATATTCGTCTGTATTAAACGTCATTTAATTTAGTTAAGCGATATACTAAAATTTACATATATGACTATTCAACCTCTAAGTCTAACTAATGAACAAACTAAGTCAAGTCTGAAAATTTGCGAAACCATTTGGTGACTAACAGTCACCTCTCGAGTGCAAAGGGTTAATATAGGTAAATATTTTAAACATTGGAAAATATTTTGTTTGAATATACGACAGTTTATTGTGTCGTGTGTTACGTTGAACGATAACTTTATCTCGTTGTAGTTTTGTTAACCGGCAAGTGTTTGATGATTATTTCGATTCTACTAGCTTATAGTCTTTTAAATCTAATTGGAATTTAAACTTTGAAAATTCTTCATTTTAATAATAATTGCAACAATAATGTAGAACGAAACATAGCAAACAACCGATTTCTCTCACAACACAATTAATACGTTTTCCATCTTCTGTACGAGGCGTTCTCGAGAAACGGCATAATGCCACCGCGAACTCGAAACTTCCGAAGGACCGCTCGAGAAACGGTGTTCTCGCCATTCCAACTTCCGCGACGCTTCAAAGAACAAGCGTTTCAACTTTTCCACCGGCGTTCCCCTTAAAACCATCGAAATCGAAATCCAGTCGTTACACGAAACTTACAAATTCCCGGTCCTTCCACTGTAAACGGTCCCGCCGCCGATCTCGCCCTTCGAAACCTTCGAGAAGTCGTTTACACTGAACTATTTAGATAAGGGAAGGAGTCATGGTGCGCTTAAAGTTTACAACCCCTCTACGCGAAGCTTCTTACAGACAAAGAAACCGTGATAACGACAAACAAAAGAATTACAGTATAATCGTGGGTAAAATCATCTTCACGAATACAGTTTCCCAAAGTCAATATTGTAGGAAAGTTCTATAAAATGATTTTTGTAGAACGGAAGATGGAATTCAGGTGTGAAAAATAAAAGTGAAACGATTAAAGTATTAACAATTTAACAAAAACAACTTAGCAACTTCAACACTTTTTCTACGTTCACAATCAAAACCTTTCTTTCAAACACTATCTGCTTCACCCGCCAATACTTTCTGCCCTGCGCTCGCATTTTCCCCGTCATATATTCTTCCAAACACTCGTTTCCTTTCATTCTAATTGTCAACCTTTCTCACTCTACGCATTCGGTCACGACCACCCAGAATATCTCAGTCGCACTGTTTTCTCAAGTTCTCATCTTTCACGCCTTAGAAACATTCGAGTCCAAGCATTCTGCGTTCGCACGACAATCGCCCAACTCAAGTACTCTTCAGACTTTCCCAAACTTGCATCTGCTCGATCGCATTTCTACAATATTATTTCCCAAAGAATTTATTATACATGCACTTGTTGTACAATTGATATTACAAGTTAACGAATGTACACCCTCGTCATAAAAGGACCCCTCCAAGGTTCCAAGTTTGAGACCGTTAATACAGAAAAGGCGGTAGACACGAGAAGAGCTTACTTCGTGAAAAATGTCCACAATATTTCCCTACTCTTGGACGACCCCTTTTTCCAGTTTCCGTGGACAATTTACGACTCCGAAACGGGCGTGTTTAGCAAGCGGTCGTGTCCTAACCCGGCCTGGGAGACCATTACCAGACAAGCACGTTTATAAGATAATAACAAAGACAGAGAGAGAGAGAGAGAGAGGGATAGATAGAGAGGAGGACCTTAGCCCGTGAAGGTGGTGAGAATCTTGGAAAATTGGATTCTACGAAAACGCCCCGTAGCGTAGGCAACCCGACCAGGCCAGCGTGTGCAACGCTGTGAGTCTGGACGGGACCACCACCACATCATCTCTGCTACATATTGCCTACGTTGCACCATTTGCTACGGGGTTACGTTATATACAGGGTGAGTCTCCTATCTTGATCAATTTAAGTAACTTGTGAATTATTCGTGGCTGTAAATTGAGCAGAGTTATTGGAAATCGTGAAAACACTTGTGAATAACGTTTGGATAGGAACTGAAACCATATCTTTTCTTTCGACTTTAAATGCTTAAATGTCCTTAGGTCTGCCTAATCTCCTCAATAAAATGGCGGAAGATTAGAATTCTTAACGTTTGTTGCAAAAGAAAATGTCTCAAACAAAAATTGCAAAATATGTTAACCCTTTATCTGACAAGCATTGAAATTTCAAATAAACAAATTTGAGAGTTATCCAAGTTAAGTATGTATGCCCTTTCTAAGAGAGTGAAGAGCTGAAAAAATTTTATTAGGATAATTTATGCAATGGACATAAATAATTAGAGCATGTTGCTCTTTCACATGTAAGCTGCTAGGAATACATGTTGCTTGAGATCAACACTACCAGATAAAGGGTTAATATATTACAGTACAGTATGTTCCTCTTAACACGTATACAGATTCTGGTACATGTTAAAACTCATCTCTGCATCAAATGAATTTTTCTCATTAAAATATGAAAATATATGCTGTTTGATGGTGTGTAACAACATTTTGTATTATTTTGATGGTTATCGACACCAAAAAATATTTTCTCTGCTCACAAACAATCAGAATGACATTTAGTAGAAAACGTGTTAACACCATGTAACTTTTGCTTGAAACAATTTTCTCTGTAACAAATGAATCACAAGTTACTTGATGCGATCAAGTTTCGAGATTCACCCTGTATATGGTTATATTCTGGCATCAGCTAACGATGTAGGGTAGCCTCGGCTAGGTGCACGTACGCCGGTTACGTCGTACGTTTTCGCGCGAGCCTCCTAGCCGTAGGTAATCGTAGCCGGTGTGCAGACGGGAGATACACGACCGTGTGCACACGGGGAAATCCGGGAAACTTCATCCACCTTCGTTGCGCCGTGCAGTCGTTACTTCGCGATACGTCTGCCTTACAGCATGGCTCGTTCAGGCTTAAAGCTGATTACGCCGCTGCTTGGTGGAGTTTTCTGATAGCAGCAGGGCCTTGGAGTATGGTGAGAAAATACGACCGCGTGTGAGATTGCTGCTCGAGGTTGCAAGTTACTGTGAAAGTGTACCCTGCTTCTTTCAGTATTAATAATTACAATGTTTTTCTTTACGTGGATCATAAAACTGATGAGTTACAACGTACTTCGTTGTGCATAAATAGGCCTGTTTTGTGTAACGAATAAGTGAAAGCGGTAAAAGTAGTTTGAAGGTTGTCTGAAATTAACAGAACTTTTGCACTCATTCTGATACATGGAAAATTGGGAATAATTTTAGCGTGATTAACACGTTCGTCGACACGTTACCCATATTTGGGTGACGCTCTTTTTCTTAAAGTTAAATAGGATTTTAAATTGGAATTTTTAAAGAAATTCAATGGAATAAGTATTGAAGTGTAATATAAATATAATAGAAGTATAATATAAATATAATAGAAGTATAATATAAATATAAATATAATAGAAGTATAATATAAATATAGATATAATAGAAGTATAATATAAATATAAAATACATAAAATAAAAATAAAAATAGAAAGTTAAAATTTTGGCTGTTTTTATATTCTTTTACCCCAGTTTTCTATGCAATCGGATTTAGGCCCAGCGAGAAGTTCAGCTGTATCACGTTGGACGACGAACGTCTTAATGAAATGTAAATATTTATTTTACTCGATACGATAAATTATTTCATGTATATCAACTCAATATGTAATAAGTTTTCAGAGGTTATAGATGGAGGACACGCGATAAGAGAATGATAAGGTTTAGCGAGCTTTGATGACGCGTTTGTCGGGGACGGTATTGGTATCGATCATGTGTAGCAGATTATTTAGGCGACGATGAAGCATGGCTGGCGATGATACGCTGCGAGTTCGGTTAACTCGATTCGAAGCGTGCTTAGCTCGTTACAGGTGTCCTTGCCAGCCAGGAAATTCGAAGATCCTGCTGGGGTGTTTCGAAGGGTAGATTGGAATCTCGCCTCGAATTAAGATTCTTGCAAAGTTTCAGGAAAACTTTACAACACGGTTGATACCGATAATATCGAGGGAGGGGCGAAATTTATGAAAATTGAATTTGTTGATTGATTATATTGACCGTATTAAAGTTGGATTATATCTAGTTAAGATACTTTCCCCTGCGTTCCTCCGCGAGACGTCCAAACTTTCTCCGGTCAATTTACCGACTGCCACGGATTCATAAACTTAATGGAGCGGAAGTTATTAGGAACATAATTTTTCTTTATATGAGCGGGCAAAGAGATTGAGATAGCCTGCAATGAATTTTGTAATAAAATTAGGAATCACGAGTGGCTTTTAATCTTTCGGTTAACGTTCAACGTTTACCTTATGATTAACAACGGTGATAAAAATTTTTTTTGCGCTAAATTAAACCATAAAATTATCATGGGTTAATTTTATGATTTGGTGCTCAGAACGTTAATATCAAGTTTGTTTAGAATGGAATAATCTTTATTTTTATAATGTTTTAAACGTAGGATATCGAGTTGCTTAATTATTCGCAAAACTTGTATACGTTACAAGGTACCTGCGCTTCAGTTCAACTATTAACACGCTATAATCTCTCGCGTGTAAGTTGCCGTTAAGCGTGCCCGTAAAACCCTTCACTCAATTTTCCCATCACCCTCCATTATCCCACGCCTGGCTGGATCTCACTTTGCCCTACGCTCATGTATACACGTCGAATACATTTATTTTAGAACTGACAAACTTTCTCGTCACCCTCGAACTTTCCAACAGACACGCAGTGGGTCATTCCCTTGTTTTGGGAATTTCACGGTCGACGTCGACCGTCTGATTATTTTTAGAGGAAGCTATAAAAAAAGACCGGCGGACACATTAATCACGTAAAAGAACAAACACGCTTGAAGTAAATATTGTACGGCAGATAAGTCGTGGAAACTAGCGAGAGACAAACATGGTTTGAGGAAAAAGAAAGACTTTACTTTACTATTGCGTGTCTCATCCGTTATCAACCCCGACAATATTAAAGAAATATAGAACCTTATGTCCATACTTATCAACCCTAACAATATTACAAAAGCATAAGATTTAAAATTTATAGTTATCAACCTTATTAATATCAAAAAAGTACAGAATCGTAAGTTCACATTTATCAACCCTAGCAATATTGAAAAAAGCACAAGATCCTAAATTCACAATTTATCAACCCTAGCAGTATCGCAAAAGCATAAAATTAAAAATTCATAGTTATCAATCTTATTAACATCAAAAAAGTACAGAATCGTAATTTCACATTTATTAACCTTAGCAATATTGAAAAAAGCACAAGATCCTAAATTCACAATTTATCAACCCTAGCGATATCACAAAAGCTTAAAATAAAAAATGTATAGTTATCAACCTTATTAACATCAAAAACGTATAGAATCGTAAATTCACGTTTATCAACCCTAGCAATATTAAAAAAAAACGCAAGATCCTAAATTGACAATTTATGAACCCCAAGGCATACAACATGAAAGGAATACAAAATTCCAAAATGGTTACACTAAACTTCCTCTTTCTTCTCTCCACGTAGAAGGCATCCCATTGCACGGTTCCCGACGAAAGGTAATTCCCATAAAAGTGGGGTGTCGCGGTTGAACGTCCGCGCGTCGAAGGGAATCGCGCTCGTTCCCAAGAACTCTGCCCCTTGCCCCTAACCCGGTAACGGCGAACGGTAAATCGCGTGGGCCGCGATAAAGCTCACGCCAAGGGTCCTAATCGTTTTTCCATGAGCTCCCATGCCTGGTCGCCCGCCGCCGGGGGTGGTTACGACCCCTCGAGATCGAAGCGCGCGCCGCGTGAAACGGAGCTCGCTGCAATTTACGCCCTCCGGGAACCGAGTCCGCCGGCCCGAACCGGAAACGCTTCCGTGCCGAAGATACGGAGCAAAGGTGTCGCTGGCTAATCGAGTTCGGCCACAGCAAATGCGCCGCGACGCGTGCCAGCGCGATTCTCATTAGTCACAGTTCGTTTCGCTCGCGGTTAGCCAGCGGAGCTGCGATAGGGTCGCTCGAGCGATACCAAGGGGTGGTTTCGTGGAATCCCTCGTCGAAGGTCGTTGCTCGACCTACCTTGGTCGACCTTTCTTTTGGAGGAGCGTTTGAGCTGTTATTGGCAAGGTAGAAGCCAGGCAATACGTACTGTGGCTGCTGAAGTTTGGACAATGGAAGAATAAGGGAGAAGAAAAGGGAAAGGGTGTTTAACATTAGATTTTTGGGTATTTCTTGTGTATCTATTTGTAATATGCATATACTAAAGAATAGATATATATCAAAATGAATTTGAAATTGCAGAACTATGAAGCAATTAGATTTCGGTATATTTGGGAATAATAGTAATTCTAATATTCATATATTAAAAAATAGATATACATGAAAAATAATTTGAAATTGCAGAACTGAGTAGGAAATAGATTTGGGTATATTTGTATCGCTCCATCGATAAAACTTTACTCATGAACTTTGTAACCCGTCAAATTGACGGGCCCTGTAAACTTAGTGTTAATCTGGAGCCTGCTAGTGGATTCATCGGGAAGACTTCCCTAGCAGGCTCGTACTTTAGGCATAGGTATAGAAAGTGATACTTCGGAACTTGTACTGAGATCAAAAGCTGGTTCTTATACACATAAGTCTAGACCAACGTATGGATTAAACCAGTGTTTCCCAACCTTTTTTGTGCCATGCCCCACCTTAACCTTTCTAAAGTTTTTATGCCCCCCTATGTAACATACATAATTTTTAAAAAGTTGATTTGTTCACTTAAGAAATATAAATGATAGGTTCCAGGAAGAAATCGCTATGAAATTGTTAACAAAACACAGTAAGTAAAATTTCAAAACATATATAGGGTCCATTTTCGAATTGCCCCCCTGTGGGGTGTGGGCCCCACGTTTGGAAACACCGGATCAAACAAAGATAGTCCCACGGAACAATCGGACCTGTAATAGTCGGCTGTCTCGAATCACTTGCGAGTATAATGGAATAAATTGTTGCTCTATCCAAGTGCAATAAAGCAAATATTGTTTCGTCCTTGTTTCAACCACGACCAGAGATACAAACACCATTGGAATGGGTTCCATGCTCGTTCTATATTTGTCATATTCCATTACGCGAGTCTCGCGCAACCGCGTGGTCCGTATGTTTGTGCACGCGTGTACGTATGCAATACGGTGCAACTTGCATACACTGGCTGGTGTGTGCATAATATAACGACGTAACCGGGTGCACGGTCGTCTCATAACGCGGCGCGCGCACGCAGGGGTGTGCAGGATGGCGTAATATTATTGAAAATTGTTTGTTACCGATCCAATATGCCGCGGCGCAAACGTGCCAGCCAATCTGCCGACGGAAACCGGCAGCAGTTTCCTTTGAGCGTGCCCTGGCTCGTTTCCGCGAAACGTTGCTCCTCCCGCGTTTTTGTTTAGCGATATAAGAATTTCTTGGGCTCCAATATTCTTTGCGATGGTTGGTAATCATGTAGGCACGAGTGACTCTCTTCGGTTGGTATCACCTAGTGAAAAATTTACTCACAGAAGATCTGTGATGTGAAACAGCACGTGTACAATAATTCATAAGCCATTTATAAAATATTATACTCAAATATATTATAATAAATATAATAGTATTTTTATTAGCATAAGTGAATGCATTTATTACAACACTATTACACGTTGGTCTATTTTTGGAAAACGGAAATTTACGGGAGAATTTTTTTTAACAGTAATTGTTTTAAATTTCGGTCGAAGAATAGTTTCGCAAGAATTAGAGAATTTGTTGAAAGCTTGAAAGATCTCCAAATTTTTGAAACGCTAATTTATACTTTTGTAAGTTGATGCAAGGAATAAATTTCAAATTTATGAATAGTGCGGTGAACGTTACGATATAAATATTCTTTCATCCTTGAGTATACAGTAGCGGACAAAAGTTTGAGATCAAAGGGTCAAAGAAAATAAATTAATTAATTAATCAGAAATAACAGTATAAATAAAATTTGTATTCTATGTTAATGAATAAATGGTGTTCTACCATAATGACTGTAAAAATAAGTGTACGAACAATATTTGTATACTATAAAACTACATTTTGCATTGTCCTGTCGTCTTAAACTTTTGTCCACTACTGTATGTATGTTACGTGTACGTACAGTGGCTCCAAAAAGTATTCGTACACTATATTATAAGGAAATTCATCTACTTCTGAAATTCTGATTTCAATGAAACTTTATGCATGTACAGAGCATAGTGTGTCCTGCATGGTGCAATTTTTTTTCGCAGCAAAATATCTTTTAAGGGGGCTGATAACGAATTTCAAAGTTTCAGCGATTTTTCACGTTTTGAATACGAGCTTTTGTGTCCTTTTTTTATGACAGGGCGATAGAGTATTAAAAATTAAACATTTTCTGTTTGAAAGGTTTTGCTCCATCAGGTATCATTACAAAGTTATCTTTAAAAAATAAGAGAAAATTCAGAAACTTCAACGCTTATTTTACCCCTTTGAAATAACATTTAGATGAAACGAAGAGATTAATTCAAACGTATACTATTATGATCTATATACCCACAAAGTTTTATCAAACACTTCTATCAGACTCAGAACTTCAAGGTTAAATGAATTTATTTGTGACATAGTGTACGAATACTTTTTGGAGCCACTGTACGTTAAAATTGGAAGAAGACACTGTATGAAACTCATTAGACGATGCGCTACATACGGTTTTTTAGGGTTTACAGCGCAGTTCTTTGGATAATCGTAGCGACAGGAATTTCATACGATGTTAACCCGTGTGTCGACAGGAATTTCACGAGCAACCATGAAAGTCAAACGACGAGAGGGATAGTTAAACGGCGGCTGTTTGGCCGAGAGGCGAGCCTGACGCTCTTGATAGTTTAAGATCGCCTCCCCTCGATGCATCGCGGTACGACGGGGCGTTAAGGTTATTAAGTTATCGATTTTGCACGCGTCTTGTAATAAGCCGACGCTTATTGCGATCGTGGCCTGCTGTATCAATAATGCGACGTGATTATTAGCGATCTCTGTTAAAGGGTTACGCTGCCTGAACGTGTGTCAGAGCACCGTTTCCAATTAGCGTTACACAAAGCAGGGATCAGCCAATTTTAGTGGCAGATGTGTACACGACACAGGAAACTGAAGCCTTTCGATCGTATATTGGTAAATCAATGTTAACTCATCGATGATAAAACGTGGGAATGAAATTTATTTTACCATTTCTGTTTAAACGCTAGCTTTATATTTTTAATCATAATAATAAAATTTCTTTGAATATTTTTATTTTGTGCCGTTAAAAAGTGTTTGGCGATTTTCTGTGATTTTTGCTGCAAAAGATAATATTGGAAACCACAATTAAATATTTTTTGTTCATGTTTTTGCCGATGAAATCTCTGTATTGCAATAAGTTTAAAGTATTTGAAGAAATATAAAATCCTCTTTCTTCCCTTATTTAGCATACCAAAAGTCGAACGAAAGCAGATACATTTAGATCAATTGGAAAAGAAAAAAATCATCGAAATTAGATTGTTAGAAAAGAAACGTATACATACAAGGTTTATCATCGTGTTCGCGTTTGTCTGGAAAATGTGGAAGGGGTGGCGACGGGAAAGCGATCCCGAAAATTGCGCGACCCATCCCCCGTTTAAACTTTTCATTGCTTTCGAACTCCATTTATTTTATGCGAAATTATTCTGCGGTAACCGGAAAAACCATTCGACGATAAATAAACGAATTACAATCGTATCAGGCCGCGTACTGGGCCGAATAAATTGATTCGTTATCACCGTTCTATCCCCCCGTGGAATACGCTTTTATTGATCGTTGCGCAACCGTGCCATTAGATGACATCGTTAACCATAAAAAGATTGAGCATCCGTCGATTTCAAATTCGAAAAACCAAGCTTATTGCATTTTCGTTACGAAAACACCTTTTACAAGCTTTCATCCCTTCAAATAATCAATTCTTTTTTTAATTTTTAGTCGATAATAACTTTGATTAATCCACGATCTGTTTACTCATCTTTACATACGAATCAGTTTCAAGAATTTAAATTTTTATTTTTATTGTTATTATTATTATTATTATATACGAATCAAAATAAACCCTTTGGTATATACATACTTTTTAGTTATAAGAAGCTGTAATTTGATGAACGCTTCGTTTAAGAGTAAAAAAAAAACTTTTTTCAAGAACAGCTGTGAAACAATTTAAATTTTTATTATTATTATTATTATTATATATGAATTAAAATAAATCCTTTGGTATACGCACACGCTTTAGTTGTAAGAAGCTATAATTTGATGAACATTTCGTTTAAAAGTAGAAAAAGAATTTTTTTCAAGAATAGCTGTGAAACAATTTTATAGTATAATAAATTACTTTAAAGCTAATTTTGGATAAACTGCCTTCTTCCTAGAATTTTCCTAGAACTAACAGCGATTCTCAAAACTGAAAACCACCCCTATTGGTAATAGTTCGCTGTAAACTCGTTACACAGCTAAAAGTATCGTTTTCGGCTGCTGTTTGCGCGTCACGTATTACCATATCAGAAACTGAACGCACTGATCATCCTTTAAAGGCTTTCCCTTGTAATTAAGACGCAGCCCAGTTCATTGTTCCCCTGGCTACAGGAACGCGACAGCGGGAAGCGTCGCAACCCGCTTTGCGGAACACGATTACGCGGTTTTACGGTCTCGAGCTGATTATCAGCCGGATGATTGCGAGCAGATAAGACGAGCCGTGGCTACAAACTCGCGGGAATTATCTTGACGTTTTTCCTTTGATCGTTAGCCTTGAAACGTGGTCGAGAGCCACCTCGCCTCGGCGTGGTTATTTTAAAACGCTGTTTTCACGGTGCACGCTCTCTCGGCTCTCTTCTCCTTGGTACGCGGCGAACGAAGCGTGTTTTATCGTGACGTCGATTTACAGGCGGATCCTTCACGGTTTTTCGTTGGCGTGCAATCCACGAAGCGGTATCTTTAGTTTACTTCTTAAGGGAATATCGAAGTTTTCGCCGTAACTGAATCATGATAGTAATTACGAAACTTGAACGATACGAATAATTGGGAGGAAGGAAGAAACAAAATTGAAGAACCGTCGACAGGAAACTTTCTAATATTTAATTACGAAGCTGAAGTATGTAATTCCTTCTAGTATCAAATTTCCGACTAAATTAATCTAATTCTATAATATTGATATTTTTCTGACACAAGACTATCGACACTGATAATGAAATGGATTAAGAAACTTTCTAAACCGAAAATGGTCCCTTTCCAATATTTAATTACAAAACTAAAGTATGTAATCCCTTCTAGTATCAAATTTCCGTCTAAATTAATCTAATTCTATAATGTTGATATTTTTCTGGCACAAGACTATCGACACTGATAATGAAATGGATTAAGAAGCTTTCAAAACCGAAATTGGTCCCCCGAAATGGTCCCAGCTCGAGGTCGCCCGATTTAACCGGTTCAACGCTGAGACTGATAAGAAACCCACGGGCAGGGCGCGTGCACGGGACGTTAATGCTCTTTGTTTCTGGTCAATAAATCATTTACGGGACGCTCGATGAACGTAGTACATAAACACGTGTAACGTTCTCAAAGGGCCTTCGGTTACGGTGTAAAGCGAAACGGCCGGCTGAGTAGCTCGGCCGTCTATTAAACTTGCGCTCACTGATTCGGGCATTAAAACTTTAGGGCATCGAGCTGCCGGCGATCCTGCCTGAAAGGGGACGGATCCCGTGCCAAAGGACCAAAAGGGACGAACGTAATCGCTGGCAGGGCCCGCTGTAACCCCATTTCGTTTAATCGAATCCGCCCAATGTCACGCGGCTGCGTTTAGAAAATCAAACTCCAGCTCGCGCCCTTTTCCTTTGTTTGTGTGACGTTTGCTCTGTTATCCAGCGACAAACGGTTCCACGTTTCCTCGTACCCCAGTTCTCAACTTTTGTTGGGTTACACAGCGACGGGTGGTTTTGTTCAGGCAGGGATTTTGTCGAATGGAATTTAAGTTGATTGGAGTGACGGATGAATCGTCGAATGGTAATTGTGATGGATAGGCGTCGATATTTTAGGAGAATTAAGCCTTTTATCAAGTGTATGGGAGGTGTGTTGTAATTTTGTTAAGAATTTGCGGTATATTAGAAGAATAGAAAGTAGTACGAGCATAACTGGGAAATATGAGACAAAAATTGTTTAAATTTAATTGCCTTCGTGTATGTATTTCTTCATTAGAGGGTTCTCCTGTATGAACTTTTGCTCCTTTTTTATTTTTATTTTTTTATTTTTATTTGTATATATATATAAAGGGCTAGGCCCACTAAATACTAAATAAATAAATAAATAAATAAATAAGTAAGTAAGTAAAGAAATAAATATATAAATAAATAAATAAGTAAGTAAGCGAATAAATAAATAAATAAGTAAGTAAATAAATAAATAAGTAAATGAATAAGTAAAGAGATTAATTAATTAAAACAGTAAATAGTATTTTAAAATGGTATTCATACACTATTTAAAAATAGTATTCGAAATGTATTAGTAAAATAATAGAATTTGTTATGCTTCATTTTAAGTCAGACATAATGATGTGATGTACCTCCTACAAAAAATTAAAACTCTTTCAAAACAACATATGGTCACAACTCCTTTCAACTACACGAAGCAATCAAAGCTTAACCCAGTCACTTTCCGGAAGGTCATCGCGCTTCGGGCAACGGCAGTCGGTATTTACGGTTCGAGCGCGGCAGGTGCGTTCTCTTAAGCTCGCCGAGTCGGTTGAAACGAACGATGGCCGTTTTCGCGTCGCCTCCGGGACAACAGCGTTTTTCTTTTACGAGTGCGTCGCGTAAAAGCAAATCGATACTAAATAATCGACATCGGGCCGATCGTCCGCGTCGTTCGCGCGAATGGCGCCGTTCAAGCTTTATGAAACGCGAAACGCCGTTACCGATTCGAGGATCCCGAACGACTATCTCGAATCGACGTCCTTCCTCGGCTCGTTACCCGTCTACCTATGTGTGTGACTCTCTTTCTGCATCTTCTGGCGAGGATTTCGGTGTGATTCGCTGTTTTAAAGCATTATCGGCAAGAAGATTCCCGAGAGAAGTTCACTTTTTCGGAAATTCGCTTCTTCGTTTCTGGATTTTCACCACCGACTCGTTAAGGTAAGGCAGCTAGATTGTAGCTTAAGCGTGTGTGCGTGTGTTTGTGTGTGTGTGTATTTTGCGAAATCTAATCGTGCACATGGAAATAACCTTCTTTGAAGTGGTTGATCAGGAAGACTAGCGACCAAACTTTTTGAATCGCAATGAAAAAGTAAAGTTTTAACCCTCTATACGAGTATCGAATTCGTGCGAATCCTTTTTTTTTTATTTCGCGTTGGTTAACACTAGATTGCCAGAGTGAGTCAATTTGACTCACTTGTAATTTTGTGAAGTTCAAGTATCATGTGAAAGAATTAGAAGTAAGGGCGTTTGCGCTAAATGTAATAAAAGAAATCTATGGAAAATGTATTTAAATTAGCATTTTTAGCATTTTATAATTAATAAAATGTATTTTATTTATGTAATTTAATTAGCAATCTAGTATTAAGCCTCCATCGAAACTTTAAGATTCAGTCGTTTATACTTGCTCATTCGACTTTGCTATTCTCAAACTGCACCGAACAACAATTATTCTATAAAGCATCTTTGAAACGAATGCTAAGCAATCAAAACGTCGGTACATTTATCGTCGGATGTACCATAAAATATCGCAAACCTATACAGATCCACGCTTTCGATGAAGGATTCTTCGCGTTGATTAACAGTGTAATTAAGCCCACGGTTGCACCGGTGATTAAGCCCGTTAAAGCCCCGAGTCCGATTTCACGGACGTCCTTGTTGCAGTATGAACTCGTTCGACGCTCGTTCGTAGCCCGAGCGTGGCAGGCTACGGAACGATTTATGGGTTAATAAAATGTCTAGGACCGACTCTCTGGCGCAACGAGTTCACGACGTTTCGCGTGCTGTCGCTGTTTGCCTGCCACGGCTCGCTGCACGTCACAATCCTACGTATGTATTAATATTTCCGCGTTACAACGCTCAGATTATGTTCGAGATTATTGAATTCGTGCCAAGCGATACGCGGCCTGAATTCGCGACTACGCCCGATTATACATAGCGAAAGTATGTTAATGCAGGCCGGATGTTTTGCATAGAACGAGGGGATCGTGCCCCTGTGTCGCGCTGTTTGTTGGTACCCGATAGCGAGGGAACGTTTCCACGAACGTTTCGCGTAAAACTGCGATACACGTACGTGCCCGCCGTATGCTTTAATAACGCATTACCAGATACGACCCCACGTTGGATTATTTAATTGC
This sequence comes from Tetrapedia diversipes, assembly GCA_033822845.1. Taxonomy (NCBI): domain Eukaryota; kingdom Metazoa; phylum Arthropoda; class Insecta; order Hymenoptera; family Apidae; genus Tetrapedia; species Tetrapedia diversipes. The sequence continues at coordinate 186,377 of JAOPTO010002214.1, read as the reverse complement.
TCGCTTTTATCATTTACTGCGACCGTTACGGAAACGTTTGTTGTGTACGTTTAACGTTGCTCGTCGAGGGGTTTCAAGTTGTAGAGGCGAACGGGCGAAAGTGGTGGATGTGTTCGTGATGCGAGATAGTCTGGAGAGATGACCGTGGTTATTGATGACGAAGGTTGTTGGTACTGCAGTTGAGTTGTTGGTCGCTGATGCGTGGTCACTGATAAACGTTCTTCCCGTGAATAACGACGTCTAATATTTTGAGAAGCTTCTATCTGATATACCGATGATTAGTAGGGCAGTCAGTCATTTTGAACGGAGGTGTGAGCGGAAATTTTGTCGAGGTTCTCGTTTTAAAATGCAAAGTTGGAAGAATAAATTGAATAATGAAAATAGCGAAACGATTAAGGTAGAGAAACTTTGGCTGATAGATTTTGTTTAATAAATTTTAGCTGTAAATTTTGTTCTAAAATGCAAAGTTGCAAGAATGAATTCAATAATAAGGATAGTGAAACGGTTAAGGCAGAGTAACTTTGGCTGATAGATTCTGTTTAATAAGCTTTAGCTGTAGGTTTTGTTCTAAAATGCAAAGTTGCAAGAATGAATTCAATAATAAGGATACTGAAATGATTAAGGTAGAATAACTTTAACTGTAGGTTTTGTTCTAAAATGCAAAGTTGCAAGAATGAATTTAATAATAAGGATACTGAAATGATTAAGGTAGAGTAACTTTAGCTGTAAGTTTTCTTGTAAAATGCAAAGTTGCAAGAATGAATTCAATAATAAAGATAGTGAAACGATTAAGGTAGAGTAACTTTTGCTGATAAATTTGCGAATTGTTCAATTCCAAAATAACATACTGTCGCTAATTAATTCATGGAAATACTGAAGATTTTACGATTACTATTGTGACCTGCTATTCAAGTGTCTCAAAGCACTCGATGAATAATTGAAAGATTGTCATGAACAACCAACGTCTGAAAGAGGCTCTATCTGTGCAAGTTTGAGATTGGTCTGCGTAAGCAGCCAAGATCCCATCCAAATCTGTAATAAACAACTCTATCGGACGGCTGCAACCGTAGCTGCAGCTGCGAAGGACATCAGATAAGGGGAAACGGCTGCAACATCCGATTGTGCACGTCCATCAATGACGTATAGCGCGTTCCTCCGTCGAAATGGGGCCGATACAAAGACGTTCGTCGAGATACGTTTCCATGACGTTTGGCCAAGCCAGTTATTGTTCCTTTGATATCTCGATAGTCCTTAGAGTGTTGTTTGACCCAGTGAAATACATCTTTGGCAATTAATGGAACTTGAACAAATTTGAATAAAATTTTCACTTCACTCACTCGTTTTTCCTTTATTCCTCCTGTATTAATTTACATTACACTGCTGTATCGATATTATGTTGCATTTTCTAACGAAATTGAAATTATTTTTGAGAAATTTTAAAGAAGTCCCTTGAGATTCAGCTTCTAGCTTTAATTGAATACAAAATTAAGAAATTTTAAAGAAGTTCCATGAGATTCAGCTTCTAGCTTTAATTGAATACAAAATTCCCATAATTCGATTTACCAATAAAGACCTCACGTTTTCACGGATCGTGCATTCCCATGGACGGTTCATCTCGCAGATATATAATTCGACATGCAAAATTAATTACTTTAACGAACCTGCGGCTTTTAAATTAGGTTCTTCTGTTATGTTCCGCATTATAAGTCCACATGCTATTTGCAAGAAAATAGACGACTAAGAGATACGATCTTCTTTCTCCAATTATGCACCTCGTCTTGCAGATAACTCGACTAACGAAGCATCCTTATGATCATTATAGAGGATACGAACAAATATAAATGGTTAAAGAAATTTTCTGTGATACAGTTGAAATAGAAATAATGAATAATGATAGAAGAGCGATTAATCTTGAATTGATAGAGACGCTCGCTATCGAACGGACCTGCGTAATGGAGGTAAATTTTTGAAGTATGAAATATGAAACAGTAGAACAGTGCGAACGAGCAGTTACGAGGAGAGTGTACACAGGTTTAGAGGATAACGGCGTTACAGTGAAATTGCTTCTCGTCGTAAATAAGGAAACATCTCATCAAGTAGCTTGTTCTCAGAAGAATGGGACTACGCGAACAGACCTAATAAACCTGCTTATTTATTCTGTAAGATACACAACATTTGTCATCAGCTTTATGTAACCGAGAGGAAGGCAGAGGAAGAGGAGGAGAGGGCAAGGGGAAACTTGGAAAAGTGAAGGGAAAATAACGTCCATTAAGAAATGAGATAAAATTACGTGTTCCAAATGTACCCTAACGGAAAAGTTTATAAGCATTTCATATCGTATCAAAAATCAAATAACAGAAAACTTTCGTTAATAAGAACAAGTATTAAACGATACACTACGTTTAATAGCATTTAATACTGCTGCTGTCTTCCAGACATTTTTGTCCCAGTTTCACTAAGAAAATTCGTTTTCAATATTATGTGATAAATAAATAAACTGTTACCAATAGCTTCTTGTCTGTTTGGAATTTTATGTCGAAGAACCATTTTCCTGCAAATTAGGGATTCTTTTTAACAGAAATAGGAAACGAGTGATCGCGACAGAAATTTGAGAAACACACGAGGGTTGAGTAATGAACTCGTTAACACTTTAATTGCAACGTTGGTCATCTATAATCGGCCACGGTTTCTCTTGAAACGCCACGGTAATCATTGGTGACCGGATCGCTTCAACTACTTACAATTGTAAGAATTGAATAAAAATTGACAGTCAGTGAATCTTGAACGTTACCACTAATTAGAGGATACTTCGAAGTAAAAAGTGTCCCATTGAACGATTAAACATTTTTATTAGTACTTCAAAAATAAAAGATTAGTACTAGAATTATCGACGATTACAGTGTACTTATTTGCATGGAATAGGTCAAATTGAAAATTACAGAAAAAAATATTTTATTTATATCTTCTACAGAAAATGATAGTAAATTTTGGAAGCTTGATAAAGTGAATTTATAAGGTTGCTACGAATAATCATCAATCCGTCATTTTGCTCTGGTAGTTCTAGTGTTAATTTTATTTGATTTCGGCGTGGTAGTCAAAGTGTTAAAGAAATAGTTTTCGTTTCATCTATGCTTGAATTCTCGAACCAAGTTTCCGGATTCTCGCAACAACTTATTTTCCCGCTTCGCCAACAACCGTGCTCTTCCATCCAATCATCGAGCTCGTCGGGCACCGGTTTAGCCCTCTGTTCGACGATCGTCGAACACGGATATCGAATTAGCGGCGAATCGATAGGGCTTTCGATGTGGCCAAACAAGAAAAGATCGTGATTGCGCGCGTGCGAACGCGTTCGAATCCGCTCGGATTGCAAGCGATCGATCTCGTTTGCGGACAAAAATATTTGTTCCCACGTTGTGTCGGACGCGTGTAATTAGCAGTCCGCTGGGATTCCCGCTGAATAGATGCGAATGAGAATCGAACCCGATCGGATTTTCTTTGTTAATCACGAATGATTCGCTGGCCGATCGCGAAGAATAATCCCGTTGATTTTTGTGACCGACAGCGGTTTTTCAGCTTTCAACGGATATCGGGGAAAAAATGAACGAAATGGTCGTTGAAAATGTATCGTAGTTGGTTCACAGTGTGTATTTTATCGTGGAATAAACGTGATTTGAACGTTGAAACACCTAAACTGCGGTAACTTGTTACGAGGGTCGTACTATCATAAAATACTCTTTTTAAAATATTCTTATAAATTTGTCGGATATGAGGGTGAAGGGGAAAAACACGAATCTTATAAACAAGAAAGTTAACAATTCATTCAAAAACACAAACAAGAAAAAAAACAAGAATCCGAGCGACACTGCTTTCCGCGACTGTTCTTTTAAGGAGCGCAAAATACGACTGCCCCGAAAATTTGCAGGTCGCAACACGTTTACGCAAAACAATCGACTAAAAAAACTAAAAAAAAACTATGTCTTTCTAACGGTCATTCCGTGGAAAAATCATACATCTTTTTCTTTAATTACTATGCGAAGAAAACTCTGACTGAAAGGTTTCCAGATGCACAGGTTAATGATTGGAGGGTGTTTGAAACGCCAGAAATACCGTTTTAAATGTCAAAGAAATTTGTGTTTGTTCGACCATTTAAAACCTCAATATATTTCCCGTTTGAGAGGAAAAAGGAGAGATTGTACCCCGGATTTGTTTTTATCGGCCGGATGTATAACTTTTTCGTTGTTTAATCAACGTTTCAATCAGCACGATCGAATCAGGCGTTGCCTTCGCTTTTAAATCAACAGTACGGCCCAAAAGCTGCGGAGGAACATCCGCAGAAATCGAAAAGCTCGGCTACAAGCGCGAGATATTGTTCGACGCGCGGAGGGGAAAAAGCGACGGTGATTCGATTATTGATCAGAGCTGTATACAATTGTTTGTCTTAACTGCGAACGTTGTTGTCTTGTCGCGTTTCGTTTCCATTTCCGTTTCCGAATACACGATCGATATTTTACATGCCAACTGTCTGTACTCAAAACAATTAGGAAATCGTATATTGCAGTCGTTGTTCCCATAAGTGCGTTGCGCGACTTTTCAAATTTTTTTTGTCCTAAACTTAATCCTCTTTGCAATATCAAATATGTTAGTTTACTTCGTTTATATCATTTCACCTCTTTTCGCGTGGTTTTCACCATAATTCTCGTTCACATTAACGATTCTCTAATTCTGCACTGCATTTTGTTTTGAATGCGTTGTTTTTGTGCCCTAAATTTAATCCTCCTTGCAATATTCAATTATGCTAGTTTACTTCATTTATATCACTTCTCTTCCTTTCGCATGGTTTTCACCATAATTCTTGATCACATTAACGATTCTCTAATTCTGTACTGAATTTCGTTTTCAGTGCGTTGTTTTTGTGCTCTAAACTTAATCCTCCTTGCAATATCAAATATGTTAGTTTACTTCGTTTATAGCACTTCTCTGCCTCTCGCATGGTTTTCACCATAATTCTTGATCACATTAACGATTCTCTAATTCTGCACTGCATTTCGTTTTCAATGCGTTGTTTTTGTGCCCTAAATTTAATCCTCCTTGCAATATCAAATATGTTAGTTTACTTCGTTTATATCATTTCTCCTCTTTTCGCGTGGTTTTCACCATAATTCTCGTTCACATTAACGATTCTCTAATTCTTCATCTGAGTATCGAAGAAACTCTATTTTTCAAACCTAAGTCAGTCATGTATACTGTTTCATTAAACAAAAGAACGAATAGCAAACTGGTGTATACGTTTCTATTTTTATTTAAAAAGGTGGACTTAGATTTGTCTGACTCTAAGATACCAGAACTGCTTTGAACAGTGTACTTTAATATTTGCTGTCACAGTTAACACTTTATCGACCGGAAGCCTATTGATCGGCTTTCGCATGCTTACGATTAATCTGTAAATTTTGTAATTTTTCCTTACACGAAGCTGACTATTTCGAACGATATCGTATGTATACTGTAAAGAGATATTAAACTGTCAATTACTCGGAGAAAATCATTGTGCTTAATTCATTTTAGCGATGCATCCGCACGAAAATGAATCGGTCGGGAATGCGTGTGCAATAAGTTACGCTGTCGATAAAGTGTTAATATTTACTGTCACTCACGCACAATAGAACCAGCTTTTTAAATTACATTCCCCAGTTTCCTTTCGTTAAAACACGCTAAACGTGCAGCAATCAAAACCTGAACGAATCGTTGGAACGTGGAAACCATGGACGATAAATTTTCACGCAGAGGGCCAAACGTTCAAGGAAACAATCGTGTACAAACGTACGACCAGAAAAAGTCGCAAAGGTCGACGAATATTCGTGAACAAGCCAGCGAAGGCGTTGTTACGGCGGTGAAATACTAGAGCGACGACCACTAGAGCGACATTTTACGAGCTCGGTACGCACGAAAAGCACACGCGTTCGCCGGCTGAACAACGCGTAACACGTTTCGGGACGTGTATCCGCGTTTTTTTTTTTTCGTCTCGTCTTCGATCATACCCGGACGTGTCGTTGCAATCCGCCTCGTTGCAAATCGGCCGCGCTCCGTTTCGCCCGAAAGCCCGTGAAAATACAGCGACGCGAATTCGAGCGGCTGTCGAGTTTCCGTTCGACCTACCCGATACACTTTGCGTTGCCAGCTTTTCTGGTTTATCTTCGAAGTTGCAAAAATTCGGCGGCGATTAATGTCGTTTTTTTTTTCGCTTCCGAGCGTTCCAATACGATATGCTGGTATTGGGAAATATTATGGAGGTCCTGACGGCTATATTTGCGACTCCAGAATTGTGAAATAGCGTTGGATAAGCTTGAATATTTAGGGGCGGTGTACCAAGCGTTTAATTTGATTTTACAGAGTTTAATACTCCATCTAGATTTGCCAGAAATCCCTTGCTTTTTAGAACATTATGAAATGATAACCACTCAACTGATCCAATTAGGAGGATTAGTAAATAAATTGCAAACAAATTCTTGAAGAGTGTTGACTTTCTCTCAGGAAGTATAATTAAATTCAAATCAAATTTAATTCTAATTAATTTATCGTTTTTCATATTTTGTTATATGTGGTATTAGTAGTTAGATAGCTACCTGTTTGCAGCTCTATTCTTTTATTATACAATTTTGTACATATTAAAGGGTTATGCCCGTCTAGTAAGTAAGTAAATAGATATCGCATAAATATCTCGAAGTCAAATTTAGAATCGGATTATCTTAGAACGGTTTTCGATCAGAAATCTATAAAAATGTGAGAAATCATTATCAACAAACAACATTAATTTCGACTTCACAAAGAAATTAGAAGAAAATTGAATTAACAGTTTATATCGCGCATATCTGTCACAGCATCACTATTGGACTGCGGATTTTCATGCATTCATGCAAAAAACAACAGAAAGTATACAATTCAAATTGTACAAAATATCAAAGGTTAATCGCAAATTATGAATCTCCGTTTAATCTTCATTTCTTTACATACCACTGTAAGGATTCGAATTTGCATAAAAATCCGTAGTCTAATCATTGCTGATTATTTTCCAAATGATATGGAACACGTGTATCTGTTTGAAAATCTAAACCAATCCACCGACACCGTAACCTGCCCGTGATCCAGGAATCCATCGATTCGCAAAAATCCCGCCCCGCGCCCGGGGCCAGCTGTGCCGGCAATTTCGTAACCGATCGGCTGGCCAGATTGTCCGTTTAATTAAATGTATCCGTCCGACGGCCCTTTTGGCTGCATCCATTATGGCTGCATGTCCGGTAGGTATCGTAAACGCTTGTGTGCGCCGGTCAAATACACGAATGAATTATACAAACGGTGGCCACGTCGGGCGAGGGCCGGCATCGGGGATCCCGTGTTTGCCGCGGCTTTCTCATTTGCATCTTCCAGTAACGGGAGAACGACAATGAGATTCGGCCGTGATAAATGAATTGTCGCGCGCCACGATAAGGCGCGTGCACGATGAACAGGCGCGTATGAAAATTATGATTAAAGACAGAAATCAAATACAACGAACCACCCCATGAACGTTACATTTATAGTATCTTAGTTAATTCTAGGTTTTAAGGGAAAGTGAGGGGTAGACAGCTAGAGTTTAGATCCATTGGGGCAAAATTTTTAGAGACGTGCGAGAATATGCCGAAATATGGTCATGTTTTTTCGGGATATACCCAAATATGGGCATACTTGAAGGATTTTTCCGAGGTGCGTGATGGGAGAAAGGCCAAGGGCCAACGAAAAATTTTCTTTGGCAAAAAGAGGCAGAATTGAACGAAACGTTGGAGCATGTAGCAGAGTTATACGAAGAGTTAAAATTAGACACAATATTGTAACCATTTTCCCTTCTTAATCGATAATAAACCACTCTTATTTTTATAACGCTACTTATTTACTTCTGCGGTTATTTTTATAAAATCGATCGTCTCCTCGTTACAACTACTGACTGAACTCTGAATCGTTCTAACTGAATTATTCTAATTTTCTTCACTAACAGCAGTCCAGAAAGAGTTTAATAACACGAAAGTTTATTAATCCATCGTGGATACGGTCTTTGGGAAGCTGGTGTATCGAAGGGAATTGAAACGAGTCGATTCTGGGGACAGGAGGGAGGTAAAATTCATTTAAAAAGCTCTAATGATGGTAAAAACGCGTTTTGAGAACTAAAAACTTTGTGATAGAAAATTTCTAACTCTGTTTTTACTATTAAGGTGGATAATGGCATTTTAGTCTGTAGGTTTGTCAAAGAAAATTGTTCCGTCTGAGCTTCAATTTACTAGCTCTACTATTTCAATGTAGTTATCGAGTGAATTAGTACCAGAGATGGAATAACTTTCCTTTGAATCCTTGACATTTTATTCTCTCATGATTTTCACTGCTACGCTGTTTGCAGTACTATGCAAAAGACATAGGCAGGTGTGACGAGGTCTGCTTTTTTCCGGAAAACAGGACTATGCTGAAACGAAAACATCCCCCCGGTGATAGAAAACGCTGACAAATGTTTGTCGGATGCGCCATGTGGTAACAGCATGTTGCTGGCATTGGCTTTATGCTAGTATAATGGGTGTCCACCTCCGCCGCATAGTCGATTTTTCTCGATTTCAGCCGATTCGTGTCCGCGTTTCGAAAACAAGCGTTTTTTAATGTCATTTCTTGTTTCCGCCTATCCTCGATCACCGCTTTTTCCTTTCATTCCGTCGCTTTCTCCCCTCGTACTACCAATCGTATAACTGTGATGCAAAATGCTTGCTCGTTAGTGAATTATAGTAACGACTTCCGGGAAGTGCTTGCGTCTCATGGTGGGTATAAACACGCTGTTTGCAGCATAGTAACGAGGTCAACATTGTAAACTTGGCCGTGTAATTATGCTTTTAAACCGGTAGAATTTCAGGTGGGTTTCAGTTCTACAGAAATTACTATACATTCATGCGTACAGGCGGGACTTTTAGACCGGTTCAAAGCAACTTTGAATTAGAGAATGAACCAGCAGTTTACAGTGCTAAATATTCATGCCGAAGGAATTCAAATGAATTTAACGGCATGATTTTACATCTTTTTACCCGTTTCTGAAAGAGTCCATTTTCTAACCGTACCGCGTGACACCGCGGAGAACTCGAATTATTTTGAAATTAAAATGAACCAGTGAAAATCCCTAGAAACGTTCCCGAGCGTTTTATAATCTAATCAAAATGTTACCGAGGTAATAACGCGGGATAACGAGGTTTCAGCCAGCGATCCGTTTCAAAGTCACGATGTCTGATAAGTTTCGCGAGCAGCTTACAGTATTTGGAAATCCGGACTCGACTTCCAGCCACTGAATATTCCTTTCTATCTCTCTCCTACTTTATGCTCATAAGGTTTTTTAACGTCGCGATAAAACGGCGAAAGTTCGTGCCGGTTCGTCGCGCGCTCGGTTATCTGGCTGGCCGATCGGCCCCTTAAAACCGCCCGACAGGGAAATCGTAACCGCGAAATTCCGTCGTTGATTCGGCCGTTATCGAGGATATGAGAAATCGTCACAGTGCATTAGCGTTTCGCGAACGATCGCCCCGAAATCGGTCGCACGCGAGAACGCGAACGAGGAAATCGGGTCAAGGTGTTGTCGAGAGGGGGTTTGCCTTCCTTCTACCCTTGCTTCGACCGAAATCTATCCGAAGGCGTTTCCTCGCAACTCCTCGACACGAGTGGGCTATCTTGATTGCCGATCTAAATTATCTCGCTAATTTCGCCCAGCGCCGTATCGATTGTACACAAATCGGGATTTCTGCTATCTTAGCGGAAGGGTATCTTAATGGCGGATCGAGCCGACCGAGAATCTAGGCTACGCCTCGAAAGACTCGCGCCGGGAAGAGGGTTAACCGTGAACGACTGGATCTTGGAGACGTTCTTCGAATCGGATAGGGACAAACTGATCGTTTTAGGCGATTTTTTTTTTTGTAGGGGGATTTATAATTCGGTTTAGTCATACGTCGAAAATTCTTTCAATCTTAACTCGGGAGAACTGTTAATTTTAAAGATAAAGGATTGCTTGTGAACTTTTAAGCTGATGTTTTTGCAATCCTTTAATGGGAAGACAAGTATTTTTATTTTGGATTCTATTCTGTGGTGGCGCGCAAACATACTGTATATGAATATTGAAGGGAAGCTAAAAAAGTGGCTGATTAACAGCATGTAAGTACTTTAAAATGGAGGCGCATAATTTGGAAGCTTAACTAATTCTATTTGTCCCCAATGCAACTTTCTGCTCTAACCAGCTACGTCAGATTTAAAATGGCTGATTTTAAATTTTGAGTAGTTTAAAATCGAGGCGCATAATTCAAAGGCTTAACTAATTCTATTCGTCCCCAATGCAACTTTCTGCTCTAACTAACAATGTTAAATTTAAAATGGCTAATTTTAAATTTTGACTAGTTTAAAATCGAGGCGCATAATTCGGAGGTTTAACTAATTCTATTCGTCCCCAATGCAACTTTTGCTCTAACCAGCTACGTCAGATTTAGAAAATTTACTGGACGCTTGAAGACTTCGAGCAAACAAAGAGTAAAAGAATGGTCTTTGAGTCGACGCGTTCTTTCATCCACTTTCTTTAAAAATGTTGCACAAACTTAATGCAACGAATATTTTACAGGTATAAAGACCGGGAGAAGTCTAGCGGAAAGGTTTTATATTCAAGTCGCGATCGGTTTTCCCGGGTGTTAAATGATTATAACCAGCCTTAACAGCCGAGGGCCTTGACAAAAGATTAATTCCCGTTGGGTTTCCCTTAATTACGTTTCATTCATCGACGTCGCCGCTCGCTTCGCGCTCTTCCAATCGATGCATTGAGTTCGCGCATTTAATGACCCGAGTCAATACATTTCCATTACCGTTAATAGCCCATTAAGCGGTCGGTCGACAGGCAGCTTGAATAAGAAATTGCTGTTGGACGCCGAATATCAAAGGGGAGCCCCGGTGACACCGATCGTGTGTGGGTAGAATCGGATGAATAACGTCTCTTGTTAATTTTGTAATTTAACACAGAACAACATATATTTAATCTAAAGCTATATCTCATTCTTACAATCAGTATCTTTTTTTCTCTTCTCTTCTCTTCTCTTACTTACTCTCTTCTTTTATTCTCTACTAGGTTTACGGGAGCCGTCAATTTGATGGGTTTCGGAATTAGCGAGTAAAATTTGCAAAAATAGTTACTATTATTCCCTTTCGTTACTATTATTCTCTTAATACCTCTCTTACTCTCTTTCTCTCTTCTCTTATCTTACTCTCTTCTTTTATTCTCTATGTTTCACTCTTCTGATGCTCCCATTTCAACTGACTCATTTCTTTTTTTTTTTTTTAATATATTAGTTTAAGGCCAGGGTCGTGTCCGTCTGTAAACCAGACTTACCGACAAAATAGGGTGTATAGTGTTATTTGAATGAGTTTTTTATCTTTCGCGATAATTGAAATTATTTTTTATACCGACCACTCCTTATATTCACAAGATTATATGCACAGAACACCCTAGATACGACACTCACTTTAGAACATATATACACCATAACGAGATATTAAACAAAGGACTCGCATACATCAAATTCACTCTCCCTCTCTCTTATATCTAAAACCAACACTCACAGATCGTTGTTCAAATTGGATGGCAACGCAAAGGCGAAAGATGAGAAAACGAGGGGAAGAGCGAGGGGTCGAATTTTGTCGCGCTGGTATCAATTTCGGAAATTAATTACGTCCCCGGACCTAAATCGGCTTACCTGGGTCGGGAATTTCTACAGGAGCTTGTACATCGTACTCTTGCACGGTCGATGATAACGTTGCCGTCTACTTTGCTGTAATTCGCGATGAAAGCCCGAGAAAAAAGATGAGCGGTTTGCCGCTGGATTACTTCGTTAACATATCTTTGATGCTTCTCTTCTTCGGATTTTCGTCGCGCTTGGCGAAACGGATTTGCTTCCGTTTATGAAATTCTTAACGGTATCCAACAATGGGCGGATTCCAATTTACGGTTTAATTAAGGGCGATTGGATTAATGTTAAATTGAATTGAGTTAATTAAAGGTTTACGCGAACACGTAGACAACCGATTGCAAAATTGGAACGGTCGTGAATATTACAGGAATTCGTAATTAATTAGTCAGTTGTGAAAATATTTCGTTATCAAAGATATTTTAAAACATCAGAAAATTATTATAAATTCCAGAAATTTTGATAAAATAAAATTAATTAATTCGAATTAATTCAAATTAAATTAATAACTATATAATGATAGGGTTCGGAAATTAAAGTTTTTCTATGGTGCACTTATGTAGTTGCAATTATAAAATTAAGTAACGTAGGTAACCTAATTATTTTTCAAGGTACCTGCTATCCACTAAAATTGTGTTACAATAATACCATATAGGTCTTGGTTTAACAAGTTAATTTCCGTTTCTTTTTGCTCACAATCTGAAAAAAGTCATCATAAATCTCAATTTAATGTATGAGTTGTCACCACATATTGTTTGCTCGGCCAGATACGCTCGTCACGAGATACAACGAGGAATTACCATAGGTAAAATCGAAACAACGATGAAACTGAAACTACCCAATTTTCCTACTCGACTTTAATGAGTGCTCGGCGGCTTTTGCCCTTTTACCGTTACCGTATTACCAAGCTGCAATCTCGCGGTCATAAATTACACCAAGCAAGGAGAACGTGCCCGGCTTCTGTCGGAGTTCCATGAAACATCGGGGCCTGGAAGATTTCTTCGTAATTACGCCTTAAATTTATACGCGTTCTAATGAAGAACCAGCTACGATTACGGCGATGTCTGCAGCTGTAGTTTTGAGGACGCTCTTTCGCTGATTGGATGATTTTGTTGGATGATCTTATTGGGAATGGGGTTTTATATTGCTAAATGAAATGTACTCTTATTTGTGAAATAATACTTTGAATATTAATTAATACTTTTATCTGACACGAGGAAGTGCAATTTTGACCGCACCTAGGGAGTTTTGTTACAAAACTAGCAGAACGCAGTGATCGAAATTATTACAACCCCGAGAATCTCTTAATATCAAAGTTAAATGTGTATACAACAATAAATAAATTTTAAAGAATTTTTTATGAAAGGGAAATGATTCAAATTTAAGGTTCTTCAATTGGTGAGTTCGAGGAACCTCCCCCCAGGAATTCTAGGGTTAACCCTTTGCACTTGAGGGGTACCTGTTAGTCATCTAATGATACTAACATTAAAGATTTTTATTAGGAATTCGGGTTTTATATTGCTAAATGAAATGTACTCTTATTTGTGAAATAATACTTTGAATATTTATTAATACTTTTATCTGACACGAGGAAGGGCAATTTTGACCGCACCTAGGGAGTTTTGTTACAAAACTAGCAGAACGCAGTGGTCGAAATTCTTACAACCTCGGTCCGGGTCCTTCAGCCCCTTTCGTTTTGTTTCTCGATGTTTTCGAACTTTCTAAAATGCCAGATGTGGCTTAGCTTTTTGGAAAAAGTCCTTGAGAAAGTACGTTAAGAGAAAGCTGGTTTATGGTTAATTTTTGCTTCGTAGTATTTCTGTATTCAATTTCCAACAGATCTTTTAAGATTAAGCATGTACAGAAGATCTCTAAAGGTCCAAGAAATGATTTTTTAATCATTTCTGCGTGTACATATAGTTTCAGTGCACTATGTAAGTCATGATACTTGAACAGAAGTGGGTGAAATTATTAACGATCTTTGACTTCAAAGGATTGTGTGGCACCTAGATAAGGTTTATGTAAAGGGGTATGTAATGTGAATAATTTGCCGTTCATTCAGCAAACGATCGATGAGTGTAATTAACAAAAATGATACTGTACTATGTCTAAAACAATTATACTACGGAGTTGCAATGTTTGCAGCAGAATTAGCAAGGAATGAGTAATAGGCAACGGAGAGTTGTTCTCCGTAATTACTATTCCGAGTACGTTTTTGTTCTCGTTATGTGTCTCGCGAGGCGGGGGAAATTTCATTCTTTGAATGGAAATTTAACGTTGTAGCAACGGAATGAATGCAAATGTTACGCGAACACCGGCGGCGGGAAGCGTATACCTACGTTTAAATTTGTTCGCGAAAATTGTTATTTCGGTACTGTAGTCTCGTTCTTTCTCCGTTTCCTCCATTTCTTTCTTTTTCTCTTTTTGCTTTAAATAAATGAAAAATTTGAACGAGCAGATACACGTTCCAGGGAAAATTGCGAATACACTCAATTACCAAGGTGTTTTGAATTTTTATTGAAACAATTATCAGGGCGGTTTCATCGGAAGCAGTCTCATTATCAGTGGCTTAAAGTTTTCGTTGCTACATCGCTCGAGGTGAACAGAAAGAATTGGGAAAAATTGTGGCGCGAGCAAAATTTTAAATGAGCCACGGTAGGAATGTATTTCTATCTCTCTCTTTCTTCCTTTTTTTCTTCTGGGAACCCACATTTCTTCACGCCGTTTCCGGCGCAGCCTCTTCAACTCTCGCTCGATTACGTGTCGAGAACTTTCACGCTCGAATACGATGATGAAGTGCAATTCAACTTGGCGATAATCGCGGAACTTCGAATGAATTCCAATAAAAGTTACGCCGGCCCTTCAATGCCAACTTGCGTATAATTTTGTATTACCTTATCGAGCTTCTTTCGCGAAGAGCCGCGCGATGTGAAAAGGTTCAAAACTGCGAGTTTCCCGTATAAGAAAAGTTACTTATTCCGAAGTACCTTGCGAGACAATTCATACAACAAAATGTATGAATTTTACGATGAATTTGATAACGCTCGGAGAATGGAAGTGTCGTGTAATTTGAAAATAATGGGACATTATACTGCCTGCTGTGTAATTCGCTGGGGATATTGAATGAAGTCTGAAGAACACTCGAATAACACTTACAAGAGATTTGGTTGCACTTATTAACCCTTTGCACTCGGCAGTCCCCTCTCATGGGACATCGTAATCCTAGCATATGATAGTTTCGCAAATTTTCACACTTTAGTTCAGACCTGGACGTTAAATAGTCATATATGTAAATTTAAATATACGACTTAACTAAATTAAATGAAGTTTTATATACGTGAATCATAGTAAATGTTTCGAATTTAAAAATTTTTGAAGTTAATATCATTAAATGATTAACGGTCACCTCTCGAGAGCAAAGGGTTAAATGCAAACAGCTAGCTGAATGAGCGCATCATAAATTCATCAGATATGCGCATGGTGTAAGTTAGAGCAAAGAATAGATTTATGAGATCACGACTGCACTTCTATCTTAACGAATTTAAAGTGAAATTGTCGTGACTTGAATCCAGGAGATTGGTCGTTGACATTGCGTTTCTTTTTAAATTGATTAAAATTCTCTCCTCCAACTTTTCCCTTCGTTATTAAATTATAACGTTTATTTTTCGAAACTTCGAAAATTCGGACGCCTATTAACGGACCGGCCGCTTTAATGGCATCGCGGTCCACAGGATGTCGACGGAGGTCAGGACAGAAGTTTCCGGGGGATATTTGTAGGTTAGTTATGGCTGCTACACGCGAGGTCCCGGCGGGTCACGCGCCATTATGCCGCCTCCGCAAGGCGCGCGTCGCACCACTCAATTTAATCACGGCTACTCCATGCCGCGCGTGGCCTGACTTCCATCGCGGAACTCCAAGTAATTGCTAACTCGGCCCGTTATGTCGATCTGAACGTCCCTTACGTCCATTGATACCGCGTTTGGGATTAGAACCATTTCGCGGATGAGGGTCGCTTTGAGATTTCGTTCGTGAATAGGTTTCTGGTTGACGTTCGCCGTGTCCAACTCTTCGCCATCGTAGGCGTTGGTCGTTTATTGAAAAGAAATTATGATTGAGTTTTTGTAGAAATTAGTGACGTAATAATTCGTGATTGCTAGCTGTTAGAAATCGTTAACAACATCGTTAACCCTTTGATCGCTAAATACTCCTGGTCTAAGTGCTTTGCGTGGACAGCACTCTATTAACAATTGCATTGCTCTGAATGAGAAATCGAAAAAATTGACAAACGCATATATACGCGTTCATAATTCGTGTGAGCAACTTTCGCGAGAGACGCATATACACGCCCATAGCAGTCAAAGAGTTAAACTTTAAACAAAATAATTTTAATTTTAACATGGTAATTAATCCACTGTATTATTACCTTTATTTAACCCTTTGAGTACTAAATACTACCGGTTGAAGTGCTTTGCGTGGACAGCACTCTATTAACAATTGCATTGCTCTGAATGAGAGATTGGAAAAGTTGATGAAAGCATATACACGTCCATAATCCACGCGAGTAACTTTCGTCAGTCGCATATATGTGCCCATAGCAGTCAAAAGGTTAATTTATGCAAATTTAAATCGATTCAGGTTTTATGTTGGTCGCAAAATTATTTCAGTTTTACGAACAAAATAAAATTCTATCACAGACGGTATCATGAAAATTGATATGCTAATTCTTTCGGATATTCGAATGCTCCGCCAGGGGTTAATTATTGACCGGCCTTTTACCGTGATTGCCTTAAACAAATTTATTCGGCCAGCCTGTACGCGTACGTGTACAGGGAGATCAGTTGGTGGAGATGCGCCGAAAACCATCGAGAATCGATCACGTCGACTTACCAGGCGATAAATTTGGAATTCGAACGAAACCCGGGCGTGATAGGATAGGATTCTCGTGCGCCATCGGAAGGGGAATTTCTCTTCCGAGGAAACTCGTGCCTTTCCCGCGATTCGTCGATCGATTCGAAACGATCATTGCTTAAGATCGAGAGATTACCATATTTTACGAGCCAGTACGTGGTCTGTATGTTGCTGCTCAATTTTTGAACCGATGGGGTTTGCGTATCTTCACTGCAACGAGCTTCTCCAACTTTAGGTCGATGTTCTGGCAATTCCAAAATATTCGTTCACCTATTTTGAAACGTTTCTTTAAATCATTGAAATCCTTCTAGGATACCTTGCTTTAACGATGCTCAAATAAACGAAAAACAGATAGAAATGAGGATCGTAAAAATACAGAAAAATCGATTGCGAGTAGAAAGATAGCATGAGATCGGATATTATAAGTGAACTAAATATAGTTCACTTATTGAGCAAATCCTATGAACTCGATGTAACAGAAATTCTACGTTTTCGGAAGACAGTTCGATAGATTAACCCTTTGCACTCGAAAGATGACCGTCAGTCACCAAATGATAATTTTGCAAATTTTCAAACTCAAAGGGTTAATTAGTTGTATAAGTAAATTTTAGTGTATTGTTTAACTAAACCAAATAAAATTCAATGCGAATGAATCTTACTAAATATCTTACACTTGAACATCTTTGAAATTAGTATTATTTGATGAGTACGAATTACCTCTCGAGTGCAAAGGGTTAATCCAATACCCAATTCAGGTCTCACTTTATCCTGAAAAGTAAGAGATACGCTCGAAAATGACCGAACGAATCGACGACATAAATTTGCGTTCTCCTTAACCGAGTCGAGTAGCACTTTATTAGCAGCTTCAACGGAATAACATCGTTACCGGCGACCGTGGCAAATGTACCACGGCGTAGGAGCGGCCGTCGAACAAAGCAAGCCGTGAAACCGAATAAAAGGGAAAGATAAATAGTCTATTTTAGCGGGTGACGCGAAAGGGAAACGTACGGGCTAGCGACGCCGATCTGTTTGCCGTCGATATCGAGTTTGCGTTACAACGATTAAACCGCCATAAATTCGCAGACGTCCCGATAGCCATCGCCGCGAATTGAAATTGCGGAAACGAACCCGTGTAATCGTAAATTCGCGAACGGGCATATATAAGTGGAGTAGAAAGCTTGATGGAAAATTTTACTGTTTCTGTTTCAGGTAAGCAATCTCTCCCTCTGGCCAATCACGGAAAAGTTCGAACAATTTAATTACATTGTGCGGTCTAACTGGTAAGTGACGGTAATTAAAAAGCGAAACAACGGTTGTTGTTACCGCGAACGGATGTTTTATTAGATTTTTCTTGCAATATGCAATTTTGCGGCTGTTTCGTTGTTCTGAGAAAATTAACTTTCAAAGCGAACAGATTAAAGAGTGATGCTTATCGTGGCATTGCTAAACTACGTTGTAAACAGGTTGAGAAGTAATCTTAAATTGTTCGCGAGAGAAAATCGTTGATTGTAATTAGTAAAAATTGCATTACACGGGAAATACAGTGGCTCCAAAAAGTATTCGCATACTGTATTATAAGGAAATTCGTCTACTTCTGAAATTCTGATTTCAATGAAACTTTATGCGTGTACAGAGCATGGTGTGTTCTGCGTGGAGCAATCTTTTTTTTTGGCGACAAAATATTTTTTAAGGGGGCTGATAACGAATCTCAAAGTTTCAGCAATTTTTCACGCTTTGAATACAAGCTTCTCTCCGTGTTCTTTTTTCATGGCAGGGCGATAGGATATTAAAAATTAAACATTTTCTATTTGGAAGATTTTGCTTCATCAAATATCATTACAAAATTATCTTTAAAAAGTTAGAGAAAACTCAACAACTTCAACGCTGGTTTCACCTCTTTAAAATGGCATTTAGATGAAAAGAAGAGATCAATTCATACGTATACTATTACGATCTACATACCAACAAAGTTTCATCAAATACTTCTGTCAGACTCAGAATTGCAAGGTTAAACGTATTTATTTGCGGCATAGTGTACGAACACTTTTTGGAGCCACTGTACATACATGTACAGTAGCGAACAAAAGTTTAAGACGACAGGGCAAAGTAAAAGATAATTTTATGCTTTGCAAATATTGTTTATCTATTCATTTTTATTGTTATTATGATAAAACACTATTTGTTCATTGGCATAGAATACCAATGTTATTTATACTGTTATCTCTTTTAATTAATTAATTTATTTTCTGTGACCCTTTGGTCTTACACTTTTGTCCGCTACTGTATATTGAGGATGTAAACGGAACATCATACGCGAGATATTTGCGTTGGTCGCAGACTATCAGAAACACTTGATCAGTCACGTGTACTTAATTCGTTCGGTTGACCGTGACGTAATTGCAAAACGGGGGGACCTCATAATTTGAACTGCCAACATCGCGATACGATTTCACCGTGACGCGATTAAATTAAGCAAGCGTAGAACATTTATTCGATCAATGAAGAATGATTCGCTTCTAATTTGCTTCCGCGGCTAACCGCCCCGTAATTGCGAGATTAACCGCATAAATGATAATTCGAACGAAACGATATCCCCCGTTAATCCAGTCGCCCGTGGGATAGTTAAACAAAATTACGTCAACCGCCAGAAATCAAACATGCTCGCGTAACGATTACGAATTTTCATCGATCGACAATTAATTTCGTCGAATTAAGGTCGAGCTCGGCGAAACGTTTCAGCATTTTTGCTCGTTCACGGCCGGTGTAGTGAATTTTAACTTGTTCCACCGGTAAACAACAATCTATTCTAATTGTAATTACGAAGCGCGATCCTGTAAAATTGCCGGGGCAATCGCAAAACATAGAATAGTTGCATGCTTAAAAACAAACACCGTATAATCCCTTAATCGTATTACTGTATCGTTGGAACTTCCTCAACCCTTCGACGTAAAACACATTTACCACCCCTTTCGATCGCCGCTCCACGCTTACCAAACACTCTATCCTTCAGGACACATCCCTGTGTATAGAATGGGAAGAAATTCTATTTACTATCATCGCATAAAGTATATTTTAATATAGAAGAACGTTAAAATTCACTTTTCTACGCACTGCACGGAAATTCTCTTATTCGTCTGCTACTCGTACTCTCACTTTTGACTTTTAATACTCGACTCTCCCCCATAATATTCACACCATAAACTATATAACAACATCCTAGACAAAGGACACTCACTCGTCAAATCCATTCTCGCTTACACCAGCCTTAAACTAACACTCACAATCCCAAACCCCCCGGAAATTCTCTTATTCGTCTGCTACTCACTTTCTCACTCTTGACTTCTAATACTCGATTCTCCCCCATAATATTCACACCATAAACTATATAACAACATCCTAGACAAAGGACACTCACTCGTCAAATCCATTCTCGCTTACACCAGCCTTAAACTAACACTCACAATCCCAAACCCCCCGGAAATTCTCTTATTCGTCTGCTACTCACTTTCTCACTCTTGACTTCTAATACTCGATTCTCCCCCATACAACAACATCCTATATAACAACTCTCCCTATATAACAACTCTCCCTATATAACAACATTCTAAACAAAGGACACTCATTCGTCAAATTCATCCTCGCTTACACCAACTTCAAACCAACACTCACAATCCCAATCCCCCAATTCCATCCCCGTGTTTGCAGCCATTTCGAACAAACTTCCAAAAACGCATCCCACCGACGCGATCTCAAACACTTTTCTACCTGGCCGAACGTTGCAGGGGCCAGTCATGAAATTTCTATCGATAATCAGTCGGTAGCCTAGACAGGGGACCGTGGTACCAGTCACGTACCTCGCTTAAGCGACCGTAATGTTGCATAGTTACGTATGATATTAATTCGGCAGCAAGCATCGACGTGTCACGGCACACGAGCGGCTGCTGCTCAATCCCTTGTTCGATATTGAATCCACCAGAATGAGACACCGTGCTCTTACACACACACGCACACACGTACACACAATATATATCCATATAGGTAAACAGGCACGCGCAAGGAAATAGGTATATACACGTAAACAAGACAGCACAAAGGTCTCGCACACCTATTACAGAGAGGCGAATAGGCGCAGTTGGCAGTCAATGTTGTAATATGATGGCTGGGTAGAGGTTGTAGCGTGTATAGAGGGGCGGGTTATTAGTATGCAGTTTGTTTCGCGGCAGCAGATGCAGTTAAGCCGGCCCGGCACGAACCGGCAACACGTTGCGCGGAGCTCCCTGGGCCGCAATGATATTTCGCGATTCCGTGGAATTACGAGGCCGCGCCGACAGGATAAAATTATCTGCAACTATTACTTTCCCGGCGAGCCGCAACCGCGCCATCGTTATCAGGCTCCCCCTCGATCCTCATCCATATCGCCCCGATGCGATTTAGAGCGCTGTGCGTTCGGTGGCCACGGTAAATCGCTCTCCGCAGCCGACATCCCGCGCGTACAGTCATTTCGATGAATTTCTTTCGGGACACCGGGTAATTGGCGTTTCATGAGGGGTTCGGCGGTTCGGGGTTGAGTTTTGATGGTCGCGCGAAAGTGGGATGAAAAGTTGGCGCAAGCGTCGAGCTAAGAAGTGATATCAACGAAACGCTACATAACGATCTCGGCATCCCCTTTGTCGCTGACACCATCCACGAAAGAAGTAGAAGACACTTCACCGAATTAAGTGAACATTCAAATCCTCTAGTTATACCGGTCACAGAACAACACGATAATAGGAGGTTAAAAAGAAAATGGCCAATTGACCTCAAATGAGGCTTAGGAGGTCTTTTCAATGGAAAAGCCCTCGTCATGCCAAAAACGGACTACGTGTCAACATATCAGCCCATAGAATATGAATTCTAATAGCTGATTTAAATAATATAAAAAAAAGAGGAAAATGGTGATATCAGCTTGTGTTCCGTGAAATTCGAACAGATGCGAAAATTCAGATTCGCGTAGAGTAGAGATGATTGAGTAGAGTAACTCTGTTTGGTCCCTCGAAATTTGTTGCGATCCATCGTCTTTGGATTTCATTGAAAAGCACTTAGTGGAACAAATTTTTGACGTAAACTGGGAGAGATGGAACAACAAGCTATCGATGATAGCTTCTTTATCTGTTGCTTCGAATTTACGAGGTTTCCCGGTGAAGCGGAAGTAACTCGAAGTTGAGATAACCACGTGGGAAGATAAATTTTGAAAGTCTTCGATAATCGATAAATAAACACGGTGGTACGAGTACGTTGAGCAGAGGCTATCAGGTCGGAAGGGAATAGACAAAGAAAAGCAGTATGAATACACGTTCTAGAAACCATCCAGAGCAGCGAATAATGAAGTTGCCGAATGGATGAGCATTTGAACAAGCGAACCGTGGGACTTTAAGCGAGTAACCCTCAGACTCTTCGAGTCACATTTATCAGAGATTACCTTACGAGCTTAACTTCTGAATACGTTTATCATGCCCCTCTAAATCGTGTTCGTTTTCGAACTGTTCGCAACGTTCATCGAATTCTTGGCGCCATTTTTCCTGCTCGGTTTACACTCGTAACGTTAATGGCTCGGAATCCTCGAAAAGTTCACTGAAATACCATTAAACGGCCATCAATTACCGGGATAAATCACAGGTACAAGCTTTATTGCTGCTCGACCGTGAACATTAGAAAACGGCCCGTGATTGGTCGAACGTGGCCAAGTACTTAACGAAATTCGTGGTCCATTATTCGCGGCAGTATCGGTGAGCCAGTCGGGAGAAAGAGTTTACAACGGGACATTCATAGTGTGTCGGAGCTGCTTCGAAACGATTTACGGCCACAGGTTAGTTACGGCCGCACTAAATTCCGCTTCGTCAATATGTGTACATACTCGCGGCATGCCCAGAACCTGGCCATTGTTCTTGCGATTTTAAGCGCCGTTCAAACAATGCTTCAAAGACGATGTTACTTATCGTACATCGGTATAGATAAACAATTAACGAGACCAGACACGAGTATCGTGATAGTTCGATAATTTTTTTTTTTGAATGGAAACAAAGCATTTCTATTATCCTATGTATTTTCACGAAGTAATATTTTTCACTTCGTTGGGAATACTTGAAGCATGGAGAAATAATATTAGAAGTTAATGTTGAGGAAATGGGCAAGGGTGAAATGTATAAAAATATATTTATTTATTGATAATTTTATTCTGAGGTTCATTCGTACATTCTTCTCTATTAATCACCGATACTTATTCAGTTTATGCTGTATTTATTCACTCATATTTTCATCCTTCCTTTTTTCCACACATTCCTTCTCATTCTAATTCGTTAACCGTTCATTCTAGAATCCCTTTCATATGCAAATACTCAAACAAACACACACACGCCAATAAACTCGCAATCACTCTCACAGTTAATCCATTTGGTCACAAAAATTGTATTTCCTAAACTGATCGTTAAAATTGGCGAAGCACTTTGTGGTCACCCGGTGTTCGTTTCATAATATCATTTACGAGGAATTAAGTCTAAGCCATAAAGAAAAGCCACTTAATATTTTATCGATCTCCCATTCTGATTTATTCCCCCATGAAAAGACCGGCGCGGAATCTTTAATGATCGTTGCGACATTTTTGCTTCAGCTACAAGCTCTGACAGGCTTAAAGTGCAAAGGGGGGTCGAAGTGGAAAGAAAAATGCTAACGAATACACCTAATTCTACAACAGGCGCCGTCACGAACGCGTGCGATTAAATTTCCCATGAATAATCGCGTCCTCGATGTAACTTAACTGTGCGTTTGCACGAGTTCGACCGTTCATTTGTTCCTTCGTCCTTTGTTCGTCGAAGAAAACAACGTCGGGGTAGAAGAATCGCGATCCCGATGAATATTCATGAGCTGTTTAATGAAAAACGTAGAACGAATGACTTCGATCGCGGTGCCACGCTTTATTAAAGGGGTTGGCGACATAATCTGTTGACCGAGGAAAACAAGTTAATTTTTCAGTATACAACACGTTACACGCTAAATATTTATTTATTTTTTTTTTATTCAATAGTGTTTATCGTTATCACTATTTATAGTGATGATACTTAAGCTTTGGTCGAACAAGATGCGAACGTATTTTACATTAATGCTATTATAATTAAATCCAGTAATCATGTTCGTTACAGAAATTTGTTTATCCATTCTTCAATAATAGAATATTTTTTTTATAAATATTGTCGGGTTGGTGAACCCATCAGTGTATATATTAGGAAATACAGAATATTTTTAATTTGTTGACATAGAGAGGAAGTATAATAGGAGAGAACATAATAAGTTTATGCTTTGTACAATGAATAAAAGATAATAATTAGTGGAATATTGATGGGTACATGTCGCTGAAAGTCTCTAACACGAGAAAATTCTCTTTTATCTGCTGTAAACATGCACATGCGTACTACCTAGCTAAGAAAAATGTTAAAAATTCTTTTTCGCCTTTCTCTGAATATTTTACATCTCCAATACATTTATAATGGCGTTTGAAGCAACGTAACCGACGGTTGTACACCACCAGAAGAAAAAGAAACACTTAGCGACTACCTTTATGTTTAACGACTTCGCGAAGCATCCCACATCTTAAATAAAGTACACCGTACATGTGAATACAGAATCCTCCAAAGGAACTGTTACTTTATAAATGAACCCAGCTCATGAATAAATTTCGTTCTACTATTTTCACTTGGCTGCTTCACCGTTGCTGTTTGTATTCGTTGGCTCCGAGCTAACCTCGAATTCGCACGATTGCTCGGGTTTATGGCTGTCGGTCGCTGTTTCAAGTTGTAAAATCTATGACGGGACGCGGTGTCATTATGCTCGATCGTAAAAAAAAAAAAAAAAAAGAAAAAAAGAAAATAGTTCATACGCAAGACACCCACGGGGCGTAATAACGTGCAGATCTCGTTTCGCTCTATGAACATTGCGCTGAAAGAGTTCTCGTTCTAATTTCATCTCGCGAATTTCATGAACAGATAAAATCTGCGGCAAATGTCACGGATTGTTTCACGTTTCTCGAGGCAATCCTTTACGTCGAGTAAAGTGTTACAATTTATCCATATATATCATATTCATACCGAATATTCACGATGTAACGTTGATTAATCCGTTGGAGACCAACGTTGCATCAATGCAATATTTTCTTTGCAATTTGTTTACAGTTGGTTTAAATCGTTAAATTATTCTATCTTCGTGGTTATAAAAAATAGTTCGAAGAATTCGATTAATAATTTTGCGAACAATAAGAACAATTTTTATTGAAAAAGAAAAATTAAAGAGAATGTAAATTGACTGAGAAAATTAATGGGTTAGTGAGCGACAAAAAGTTTCTCCGTTAAAAATTTCGTTCTCTCATTATTCAGTTCCACCCCTAC
The DNA here is from genome assembly GCA_033822845.1 of Tetrapedia diversipes. NCBI lineage: Eukaryota > Metazoa > Arthropoda > Insecta > Hymenoptera > Apidae > Tetrapedia > Tetrapedia diversipes. The sequence continues at coordinate 161,284 of JAOPTO010002214.1, read as the reverse complement.
AATTTACAGGTTTGCAATTATTTTTGTTATTAAAATACATCGCAGCAAATTGTATAATAGCTTGACTTGATACTTTCGAAAGAATATTAATTTTTGATAGTGAAATAACCTTTTCGAATAGAAAAAGAAAAAGGTACATAAGGTTCGCTTGATATTCATAGAGGTGTCTAAAATTTCCTCTCAACCTCCTGACCTTTTGTTGGCCAAAAAATATATTAGATACCCGGTTTTACCCTACTTTCACCTACACCTGAGCGCCGTTCATTTAGGGGCTCGGAGTTCGGACAGCGGAAACACGAAGACCCAGTATTTTCCCATTGATCGAGCACAACACTTCCTCTTTCGCTTCCTTCTTCCTCCCTCCTCCTCCTCCCAGCCCCCCTCTCCGATAATCCCAAGCCACGGGGATGGAAATTCTCTTTCGCCTCTCCGGAGTGAACTTCATTCAGCGGGCTCTCGCAGCCGCGATTCAAGGAGAATCCGTAATATCGCCTCACGACAAAACCCCTTTCCATTTGGATTCTCCTACGTATTTCGTTCACGCTCCGTAAAACTTCAATGTCCACGTGGAAAATCACGATCGGGAGGCGCGCGAGCCTGCCCCGTTGTCCCGAGAAACAAACGGCCCCTAGGAATGGAGTTTACCTTCGTCCCGCCGCGAAATAAAGCTCCACTTTGAGCTGCCGGTACCTTCGGGACCGGGGGATTAAAGAATTTCGAATTGCCTCGACCGGCAGGGGATTCCTTGTTCTCGCTTCATCGGGATTTCCTCCAACTTTTCTTCTTCGAACGATCCGGTTACAGGGGAAGGGGTTCGAGTCCTTTTGAGCTAAATTATCCTGTCGAGTATCGCGAAATATCCGAGAGCATCTAGGTTAATTACCTTCGATTAAGGGTGAAGCAATGGGAAAAGTGAAAGCTTTCGATGAACAGCTTAGAATTTTCTTAGAAGGTAATAAGAACGCGTGGAACTTTAACAATATTCCTATCGACACCTCACGTATACCTATTCCTACCGCGACGTTCCCACGTAAGACAGACTACAAATTTTTCTCAGAAAGTAATACTTCAATATTTATTCCATTGAATTTCTTTTAAAATTCCAATTTAAAATCCTATTTAACTTTAAGAAAAAAAGCGTCTCCCAAATATGGGTGACGTGGCGACGAACGTGTTAATTATGTAATTCTGTCTTGTCTTTCTTCTTCAAGTAGAGAAACCACAACGATATCAAACGTGAAATAAGTGATCTTAGAAAGGCTAGTTAAACGTAGTATCGTCGTAAGTCGTGCTGTGCATGCCAATTTTGCAGAAAGATTTGCAGGAAGATTGTCTTCAATTAAAAAATTGCATAATTTCCGGGTTTTCGAACGAATTGTAAAACATTTCGGTAATTGCACGCTGGAAGCTATCGAGTTACGGAACACTCGCTTGCTTCAACTTCGACTGTAACCGGGGGAGGGTCACGTGATTTGATCGTCAGATCGGTGGTAGGCAGCCAGAACCAAATTAGAAAGCGGGCTAATTGCAGGCCGTTTGCACGCCACCGGCAACTGACCGAAATGCTGGAAACAGGCCGGTGCCAACGTCGAGTTTCGACTCCCTACAACTTGTTCCCGATTTACCTCACGCGCACGGTAAAACGTGTTTTGCGGCGCTGACTGCCATAAGATCGAACCCGTTCACGTGCTCGAACTTGTTTATTAATTTGTTGCCGATGCGGATCGTTTCTCGTTCGAATTTTCGATGGACCGCCACTTTTCCTCGTAATTGGAAGTCTGTTTTATCGGACAGCAGTGGAAGCTTAATCGATGGAATTATAGATAAGCTATGCAGATTATAACCTGATAATAATTTTATTTTTCATATTATGCGAGAATTTTTTTATTTTTTAAGGTTACTTTAAAGGTTATTAACCCTTTGCACTCGGTTGTCCCCTCTCATGGGACATCGTGATACTAGCATATGATAGTTTCGCAAATTTTCAGACTGTATTTTAGACCCGGACGTTAAATTGTCATATATGTAAATTTTAATATACGACTTAATTGAACTAAATGAAGTTTAATATACGTGAATCATAGTAAATATTTTGAATTTGACAATTTTTGAAGTTAGTATCATTAAACGACTAACGGTCACCTCTCGAGTGCAAAGGGTTAATATTAATTTCCATATTATACGATAATTATACAATAAAACAGCTACTATACCGCAGCTTTCTGTAAAATTTTCTTATCCTTATACACTTCTCTTCCTTTTGTATATTTTTACATTTCTCTGTTACCATTTACCATATTTCATACCTCACTGTAATAATTTTGCTTGTAATTCTCTAATGAATTAATCCCCTATAAATAAATAAACAAAACAATAATTTTTATCTCCTTTTTAAAGCTTAATCCTTGAGACTCCGTTTTGCTTTTTCATTCCTTGGATCCTTCTTTATTCTTGAATCCCCTTTTCTACTTAATTGTGTTCTCATTCTTCTTTCTATGAATTCCTAAACCCGTTCATGCTTCAGAAACGCGAGCATTATAGTATAAAGATCGTTTTGCGGTTCTTCGCGAAGTATGATTGATTGTCTGATTACTCCAAAAGGAGTAGGTAAATCGCAGTTCTCGTTTTCCCCTAAAACGAGGCGAGCATGAACATTTGAAAAGAAAGACGGGCACGAACCTATGCAAGCGCAGATTTTAACGTGACAGTTCCCGGTAATCAAGTTCCTGTCAGAGATATCGTCTCATTCGTCCTAGATTCGCGGCATGCCTGATCGATTGCTCGAAACGCTAACACGAATCCTTAACCTCCTTAATCATTTTTCAACGAAGTATCCGTGTTTTTCATCAATTACACGATACTGTTACGATACAAGTGCACTGCAACTTAATCTTTATTTCTCTACAATACAGATTTATTCTCCCAATTTATATCATCGTCTATCCATCATTATTATTGTCACATATCTGTATTTTATTTTAGGAGCAATTAAAGAACCGTTTAAAAAATTCATCGAATAATTTTATTTTTCCAAAGAGATAGTACTTTGGTCTTAATATAATTTCATAAAGATTTCTAAGGCAACGCAGTACGTACGTGGAAAAATACGCAGAGACGGTTCGTAGGAAACGGTATAAGGATATAGAATTTAACAACAAGCAATTCGAAGAAGAGGCAGAAAGGGAGAGAGCTGCGAAAAATATTAAAGCGGTGGATGTTGAAGGGGTGTAAAAATAGGAACAAGGGAAAAGTGCGATCGTGCGACTTAACAGGAAACAAAATATAGATTTAACCGCTGTCGTGCAGGGCACGTGGCTGTTTGCTGTCGATACGCGCGAGAAAGAAATTTCAACGAGGCACTCGCGAAAATTGCACGCTTTCCTCCCGACCAACGAATTCGTGGTTTCTCGAACTGGCGCCCGTTGAATTCAACTAGCGAACGTCGTTTTTTAACTCTGCCTCTTTCAGTCAGAAGTGTCTCCAATTTTTATCGTTACATCAATATCACCTTCCTTTATACCACATCAAATAAATATCGAATTCACATTATAATAAACATTATCAGCTATTAAATTTAATAGATATCATGAATTCATGATATTTTGTAAAATCAAATTTATCTAGTGAAGTATAGTGAACTGGCTGTATCACTTTGTTATTTATGAATATTTTGGAAAAATATATCTTATGATTTGGATGTTAAGTAACAAGATGCTGCATAGTTTTCAATCTGCAATGCGTTCAGAACGTAAAATCGTCGATATTTCTCATTTATTAGCAATATTTCCGAGAGGAAGTTACGAAGCTCTTAGAAGCAATCGAATCTCTCGATCGAGTTTCGAACCGTCAAACTTCGAGAGGTATAAGCGAATAAAAATTGTAGCCGGTATGAGAGTTGGAAGTTTTAATACAAGAAGACCACGTTATAATTTCACGAAGACGTGTATCCCCGTTCAACCGGCGCGAAGGAAGTTATGAAGCCTTTGAACGACCACGTGAAATAGCTCGGGAATACGAAATTCACCTTTCACGAGGATTACACGGTGTAAGCGATTCGCGTGTATACGTTTTCGCGAAAGAAGTGGCTCAGCGGAAAGAAATCGTGTTCCTTGAAACTCATATTTCTTCGTTTTAGTCCCTTCTCTGTTTCATTAAAATTAATGTAAGCTTCTCGTTGGTTCTTACAAGCGGATGTTTATATTCTAGGTATTTTTGTAATCCTTTTCGAATACTCAAACGACGTAACGATTAATTTTCTTCTCGTGTGCGTAGTAAAACGTACGCAAAGTGCAATTTCATTCTTTCAGATTAATTCTGAATTTTTTGCAACACTGAAATTAGGTGAACATGAACCTACCTTGGTTCTAAGTAATCACTGTATAACTTCGATAATACTCTGTTTGGGCATTTTCTTTTCATTATCGACTAATTATTCCATTATTGTTCCACGTAAGATTTTTTGAATTTTTTACTAAACTGAAAATAGGTGAAAATGAACCTCTTTTAATTCTAAGTATTCACCATTTAGCTTTGATAATACTTTGTTTAGGCATTTTCTTTTCATTATCGACTAATTATTCCACTACCGTTCCACGTAAGATTTTTTGAATTTTTTCCAAAACTGAAAATAAGTGGACATGAACCTACCTTGGTTTTAAGTAATCACTGTATAACTTTGATAATACTCTGTTTAGACATTTTTTTATTATCAACTAATTATTCCACTACTGTTCCGCGTGAGATTTTTTGAATTTTTTACAAAACTGAAAATAGGTGAAAATGAACCTAGCTTGGTTCTAAGTAATCACTGTATAACTTTGATAATACTCTGTGTAGGCATTTTTTTATTATCAGCTAATCATTCCACAATCGTTCCACGTAAAATTTCTGTGCCTATTTTTGATATTTTACCCTAACTCTGGACCAATCGTGCAAAGCGCTTCAAACACTTTTATCAACCATACCCTCGCGTCACACTATATATTATTAACGCAAGATTGATAATGATAACACCTCCGTACTTATTCAAACACGCAACTGAATGTCGCTCAATGTCTCCCCGTTTCAGCCCTTAGCGGGAGGCGCGTCGAATAATTTCAGCCTCGGAAACCGATTCATTTTTTGTCGTTGTCAGGATGAGATATTGTGTGTCGCGTGGTGTGGTCCCCACGAAAGGAAAAGTGCGGGTATCTTCCGTTCGTGGCGACCTACATACCATTCGCCTGAGCAGAAGCGGCGTACGCGCGCGCACATATATCTTCGCGACGACGGCAATGAAAAGAAAATTGCGGCCCACCTAAGTTGCCTGCCTGCTAGCAAGCGCACGAGCGCACACAGACACGAGCATATACCAACCAGTTGGGTACACACGACAATGAAAAACTCGTATTCCACGCGCTGGCTGAAACGAGCTTTAAAGCTGCTTAAGAAATTCTCCGCTCCGCTCGCGAAACGACGCTGCCCTTGTCAGCGACGATACACAGCTGCTCGAGTGTCTCCGGTTTTGTCGAGGCGACGAGCTACTTGCCACTCTTCGTCCGCGCGAGAACGGAAAAAGAGGGAAATCGACCGCTCGGAAAAGGGAGCGCGAATTTTCGCAAACTCTTCTCTCGGCGCTCTATTCGATTCTGACCTGACCGCTTCGTTTGTATCACTGTTCTTGCACGCTAGTGTCTGAAAACGAGTTTCGTTTAGTATAAACTGTGAGGATTGTTTTACGCTGTTTGCAATCTTAGTAGAATTTATTTACAAGCCGATAAAAATTGTCTGTTCGTTTGAAACAATGTACTTTAGTAGTTGCACGTGTTTTTGTGTCCCTGTGAACGCTGCGACTTTAGTCATCGCTTGAACTACAATTCTGCAATGTTCCAGATTCTTTTTTAATTTTTCAATTACTCAACGTCTCTTTTATAAGTCAATGATACTGCGTGACTTACAGATCGTCGTAACAAGGGAAGGTTAACTTTTAGTCCTACTCCGTTGGGTAGGGTTCGGAGACATTCTGTATTTAATCCAATTACATTCCAGATGCTTTGTTATTAAGCTACTTTTGGACTTATTTTTATAACTAAAGACATGGAAGAATGTTACGTTGAGAATGTAAAATTGGTAAAGACGTATTTTTATGAAAAAAATCAAAATTGTCTAAAAAAAGGGACTGTTGTATATCGCACGAAGCGCTAAGGGTTAATACGGTAAATAATTAATTAGTTTTCGAAGTCATTGAGAGCAGTCGAGTCATCACAGCTGAATTTATTTATATTTTGCTCGAATCAGTGTTGTTGCGAGGTTATGTAGAAAAAAAAGTTGTTAGAAGAAAAATGACAATATATATTTATTGGAAAAAGTGTTGGTGGTGTCAACAGAACGATAGAAACAGAAAAGAACTGAAGAACGTGGCGATAGTGCGAACATTTTATACCTGGCTATCATTTCAACGTGTAGAGTTTTCAGGTATAAATAAATATTTCGTTTACCTCGACAAATGTGCAATCGTACTTTTAGACGGTTTTTACTTAACCAAACCGAGGAACGAAAATCACAGTTCGATGCGTTTAACCGCGTTTATCGCGAAAACTGCTGACACGCTCCGGGCTGTTACCCGCCGACACAGCAGGAAGCCCAACCAGGCTGTCGACCCTTCAGATCCACTTCATTCCGTATGCGTACTCCGTTGTTGTTCGACATGGTAATTTGGCACTACAGGCAATACCCTGAATACGGTGCTTAAAACGGCGATATTCTCGCGTTCCCGCTAATTCTAACTGCACTCCGCGCCCGAAGTTTCTCTATTAAATCTTAATGCCCGTGTAAATGGAACCCTCCCCCGATCTTCTTTGTGCCCGTTTCACGTTGGAACCGAGAACATTCTTGAAAATGGAAACGCCTCGATGCGCGCCAGGTCTTTAGAGTGATTTAACGTAACGGTGTGGCAGAAGTTTTCGGAGATACTGACGAAGCCCAATTTGTGGAGATCTGAAGTTACCAGGCAAGTTGGCCGACAGTCTGTTGCGAGACGTTCCGCGAGTTTTGGGGATCGTTAATCGTTAGCTTAGCGAGTTTAGAATTATTCGTCGTCGGAGGAAAGTAGACGATTGCGAACAGCGATAATCGATAGTACTTGCTTGAAATTATTTTGTGGATGGAATAAAGAAGGGTAGAAAAGAGACGAAAGAAAATCGTTTTCGAAGGTTTACATTGTACTTCTCATAGATTATTAAAATGATCTCATACAAAAATGTGTAGGTTCGACAACCTCCCGGTGACAATCCCATAGTAAGAGATATATTAGAACTTCATTCGAAACTCCTTAATAACAACACCCAAATCATACTCGTATGGATCCCCTCGCACCAAGGAATCCGAGGCAATGAATTTGCAGACAAAGCTTTTAAAGAAGCACTCAGTATACCTCCATCAGATACCATACCTATACCCTACAAACCTTAAGCCCTTAATTAAAAAAAAAAAAATGTGTAGGATATTTAAACTTTATATAAGAAATAAATAAAAGATAATCTAAGCTTTCATTCGTTTTTCACGAGACAAAAACTATTATATTCTTCTTCATTAGCATATCTTATCGTAACGCTTCATCAATACCGGATTCTCCGCAAGACTGCGCTAACACAAAGAACTAGACAAGGTAGATTCGTTCTAGACTACGGCAGAAGCGCGAATATACACGTCGCCGATCGACGACGACGGAATACAGACAGATCGATTTGATGGAGCAAATATATCGCATTAACGTCGAGTAGGATGCTTGTCAGACGTCCACGCGTCGAATGCACGCCAACGAAGCCGAGCAGTCCCGAATGCGCCTGAATATTGCATAAATGTCTCCCGACGCCGCCTATCCGCCGCCATTCTTCGCATTCCATGCGTGTGCGTGATCGAATCGAACGTTTTCAACCCTCGTTTCACATATTTTCCCCCATCACGTGGGGACATTCGACGAAAGAGCAAGAAAAGGTAGATATCGTCGTCCTGGGTCAAACTTATTTGAAATACCCTAAATAATGAAGCTCTACAACTACTAGGGATAAACAAGTCAGAATTAAGATCTTTTGCCATTTTTGTATTCAGCCTAATCTCTAATCAGTTCATAAATCATCGTACACTTAGTGCATTTAAACTAATTTCTTTAGTTTAAAGACTAATTATTTCAATTCAAAATTTACTTTAGTAATTTAGTAATTTAAACTAAACTCGTGTTTTGTATAACAAATATAAACAGTTTGTCATACAAACTATTAACACATTGCGGACCGCTAAGAAATCTGTAAGACATACGCCTGGGACCAGACATTTTCGGGCAAACTTGCTCGGTTACTAAAATCGGCGTAACATTTTTATCGATAAAGCGATGTTTGTCAAACAATTTTTTTTTTTTATTTCAAAACAGACACGACTTGACGGGTTTTATTAGCGAAGAAACACAGCCTGTGGTATGAACGCGGGGCTGAACAACAATTGCCAAAGAAAAGCGCATCGATCACGAGTTTACTCATGGCCGGTCAGCAACGTTTGAACAGGAAGACACGAATTAACTCGTGACCGGTCAACAATGTGTTAAATTACACCGTCCTCTCTAAAGTCTTTCTAAACACTCGATACGATATGTGTTTCGTTCAAAGTTTACAAGTGTCCGATGACTTACAAACAGTACTATGTACGTTACACGTGCAAAGCTTCTTCTTCGGCTACTTTCGAATCGATACGTTCGGGGACAAACTCGAATCGCGAAGAAACAGTCGGAAATCCGTGCAATTTCGTTAAAAGTGAGCCACTCGCGCGCTTCGGTTCGTGTACTAGAATGGAATGAAAACAAAGCCTAGGGACTTTGTGCCACGTTTTCATTTCTCCGCGCAGAACTTTGAAATCGGAACGTTCCGTGGGGCGCATAGCGGCGCAGCTGGAACAGTGGGTGAATTCAACGAGTCGGTTCGAAGAGGCGGCTTCTTCTTCCGGGACGAAGAAGGAGGTTGAACGGGGGGGAGGAGGAGGAGGAGGAGCGGAATATTGCGTTCTTTCTTGTGCTCGCGTGTCTCGGGCAAACGGGGGTTTCCTGTGTAGACCGGGTCGAGTCACCCGGCTGATTTGATGGGGAAATTGTATTGGTTCCACGGAGACGTTGACAAAGGCTGGCCCTGAAGAACGCGAAAACAAAGCCCGTTTATATACCGGTGCTGTTTGACGGAACGGGGGAGGTTCGATCGAATCGAGGGAAGTTAAGTGGGAAGCAACGCGGTCTTCCGTGAGACGTTGTTTAACCCTTTCGCTTCTAACGCGGCATATGTGCGGCGTCCAAATGTATTTTGTGTTTTAATCATTTTCAAAGTCTTTTCATATTAAAAATGTAAGCATACTTGTTACATTAGAGCAATGATTGTTTTATACGGCACAGATGTCATTTAAGAATTAGAAAAACGTGTATACAGAAATATGTAAATGATAAATATTTCTGACGCGAGTTTCTGATTGCTGTGGTGAAAGGGTTAAAGAAAACCTTCAGTAATTTATTCAGATTAACAGCGGAATTGTCGATAATTAAAACGGAAAATTGTGTGAAAAAGTTGCATTGGGTAGGAGAAACAGATGTTTCTTTATATTTTTTTTACTGAAAATCATCGTCGATTTTAAAAAGCGTACTTTTGTAAATTTTCAGAGTTTTCATGAATAATTAAGAATTGGACATTTTGACTACTTTGATAGTGTTAGCGTCGATGAATGCCTCGGTTTAAAATTGTTATTTGATACGAAAGATTCTGTGTGTATTTATATGCTGCACAAGGAAAGGGATAAAACCAAGGTGAAATAAAAATTGAAGTTCTTCATAGGGATTTACCGAGCTTCTATTTCTCGATACCTTCTTTAATACTTTTATCCTATTCTCGAAACACCTATACGTCTGTTTTTTTTTTTCCTTTTTCTTCGAGAGTTGAGAGGGATATCGAGCAATCCGCTGATGCAAAATCAATTTATATGGTTCTTTTTTGTTTCGCACGCCGCATACGGCTAGACGATTCCCTCGTTTATACGTTATCCCCTCGTATATATTCAATGTAGATCAGTTTGGCATGTTACTCGTAAAAGTTTCTATTGCGATGCCGTTCCAAAGTCATCGACGTACGGTGGAGAACCGAAGAAGTTGAAATTTTAACACGGCCACCGTTACGCCCGCTTATACGGGACGGTAAATTTTCCATAAAAGCCCGGACGAAGTGTAGTGAAATGCTTATGACGTTGAACGATCAACACTCTGTGCACACAATTTGAACGCGTTGTAGCTTTCGGATATCATCAACTTTCTCGCGTTACGAAGACGTAAAGCCGACAGAGGTCTTTACGAAAATTCGCAATCTTCTTGTTTTCGCGCGTAAAATTTTCTACAAAGCACACCCCGTGCAGGAGAATCACTTTTGCCAACACTTACGTCAATAGAACTTAATAAACTTAATACATATAGCCTTAAAAGTTTCGATTGAACAAATTACTAGATACTGTCCCAACTGCTGCGATAATTTCTAAAATAATTTCCAATTATTGAAGACCGATAGGTACAGCTCCATTTTTATCAACGTCTAATAAATTAGAAAAGAAGACGTTTATAAAATTATTCCTTTGCTTTTCAAAATTTTCCATAAACCGCTCACTTGTTATTGGAATTGTATCACTACTGTGATAAACGATGTCGAATTTTTTCCATATTTTATACATCATAACTAAGGAAATGTAAAAAATAGGATTGTATCCATCTTGCTGCAAGGTTCTTGATTGTACCTTTTTCTTTACACAATCATCCAAATAAAGTAAGGTTCTCGAATTCAACGTGATTGATTGTCAACCGATAGGGTAGGTCGTTAGATTTCCCGCTTTGAAGACCGCGACGACTTTTAACGCGGCGAGTTTATACCGGCCGCATTTAAATTCGCAGCGAGTCGTGATTGTCTTACCTGTCGACCGTAGGAGCTTGATTTCGCTGATTCGATTGTTCCTCCGACTCCTGTCTACCTTCTCCAGGATGCACCATCCCCCGCGCCCCTACCGATTCCTCTTCCACCCTCTTGCAACTTGGCTCTCTGATCGATGTCTTCGACCACGAGGCCCTTTTCGCGCTCTATCGACCGGAGAGCTTCACGCTCGTTGACTTCGCCTGCTCAGCGGCCTGATATCCACCGGATATCCTGCTCGACGAGACCTTTTAATTCAATTCTCATTCAACGATTCCCCGAACTTTCCCTCTCACCCGCTGGACCTCTCGTTGAACCGATGGAAAGCCAACCTTGGCTGCTTCTGTGTTTGAATATCATAATTTTGGAATCAAACGTTGAACGATAGTAGGCTGATGAAGGTTGTGGTGTGTATTATAAGTTATGCAGAAAGTATCATAAAGGAATATAGAAAATTCAGTTTGTGGATTTGAGAGGATTGATTATTATTGGAATCTATAGAGGACATCTGATTATTGATTGATAATGTCATAGTGGATGCAATTGGTATTTGTTTAAATGAAAGGGAATCGTTTTTATTGAAAGATACGTTTATTATGAATTTTACTACGCTCTGTTACGTGATACAGTAAATCGAGAAATAAGGTAGTATGCAAATAAATTGTTGCGTTTGAATAGCTTCGGTAAATGTTCGACGGTATTGCATAGTTGGGATCAAAAGGTACAAGTTGCATTGTCTTGGAGTTCAGCCGAGTGACATCGTAAAGCGCTATCCATAGATTGCATGTTGATAACAGTCGCGGTCAATTTCTAGAATTTGCCAACTGCGATTCCAGGAATCCATGGCTCGTTCTCTCTTGCAAAAGAGCGCCCACGTAAAGTAATACTGGAATAGTCGACGGGAACTTCAATCGAATATATTCGTTAAGATGAAATTTATGGATACGCTTTAAGATATTTCAATGATTCCTTCATTGTATCGGAACAACAGAGTTACCGTTTAAACGAGGAAGAGGCAATTAATTTTTTGTGCTGCGAATACCTGCAAAAAAAAAATATAAATAACACGGTAGAAGAAGTAGAGTAATGATACTCGTTACTGCTTTGTAACGTTTCCTCGAGTTCTGTAAGGTATAAAGCTGCACCAATTAGTAACTGTTATAAACCAGAACGAAGGGTCCGGTAATTCTGAATGTACTTTGAATAATTTATCGGCGTAAGCGAAAGAAATAAGCAACAAAGAAAGTAGAGCCCCAGTATCGAGTATTATAAAACGGAGGAAGGTAATAGAAAAATGCAGAATGCATTTCAAGACATTATCGATCGGCAAAATGAAAGCTTTTCGCGAAGTGTATCTTAAATCCTTAGTTATAATAGTGAAGTGGAAGTGCGTGGTTTAATCAAATGTTACAACAAAAACGTGTTGGGTTTTATTAAAACAAATACAGCAACAAACGAGTGAGACTGTATGGACTCAGAAAATGCTGGTAACTGTCCCTACATTTCGAAAAATTGCCGTTAAATATTCCAGCCCCCCGCCAAGGGCTGTTTGTAACTTAGGTGGAGATGGTGGCTATCTGGAAACTGTCGAAAGAATCCTGGACCTTCAAGCGGACAAAAATGAGGTCCCGCTTGGATTTTTTGGTGTCCGAAGCCCAGGTCAGAAGAATAATAAAACATTTACTCGTTGGGTCTATAAAAATCGTCTATAAAAGGGGTCTATAAAAGTCTACAGTCGTTTTAACCCCTTAACGTGCACGCTCGAATTAACTCGAGTGTGTACAGTTTGGCCAGTTTAGCGCGCTCGAGTTAATTCGAGCGACAATAAAATTTACAATACAATACAAATTTGGAATATTTTTGTATTTTTTTAATTTTCTTGCCAAGACAACGTTCTAAATTGTGTTTTTGTACATTAAAAGGAATTGATTTTTTTTGGCCGTTTTTTTTTTTTTCAAAAGAACTGTGCATAAAGGAGTTAATCACAGATGTTCCTTCAAGGATTTTGTGGGTGCCGCCACAATAGTATTTGCTTCCGGTTTCTTCGAGAAATTCGCAGAAACACAATTCACCCTACGAGGAAAATAGTTCTCGAGCGAACCTACGTCTCAATTTCCATTTTGTCGCGATCCTTAACGCAGCGATCGAGGAACGTTCGAGCTTCCGGGAACGTTCGCCGACGCGCTCTCGGGACAGAGCAATAACAAATTCCGTGGTTTCGTGAAGCATTCCTACGATTCACACGGTGAACCACGGATTCCCCAGTCGATAAGGGCTGAGTTATCGCGTAAAATGACCCCGACGAGTTGGCGTTGCGCGAACACGTGAATTTCGTTGGGGACAGTCGGGTTAATCCACGATGATATCGAACAGATAGGGACTTACGGTCCAAAGGGTTCCCTTGAGTTCAGCGCGGCCGGAGGGGGCAGGAGTGACCCAGAATCGAGCTGTCGGCGGATCTAACGCGAAAATAATGAGACCTGTAAACCGGAAGCTGCCCGATATCGACGACAAGATCTCACGTGCACGTACCATCTATCTTTCCTCGGGATCGCTCCTCTATGCCCTAAACATGCGAGCACCCGTTCACTCGCATGCATCGCTTATGCTCGCTCACAGACGATTCTGCTCCGATTTCGCACGCTCGAGTTTCAGCGCCATTTTGGAGCCTCTGCCTGGGAAAATGGTGGACGTGTGCCGTAGAGTACGAAAAAATCGTTGGGATTATAAGATTTGCGCTTCTGACTATTCATTTTTGTCACTCTATTTATGAGAATGTTGTGTTAGAAATGTGCATATTATTTATGACAGTTACGAAATTGTTAGGTAGGGTAGGTTTCGAATTTTAGAGCACGTCTTTGTCTGGTTTTATTTATAATTACGTAGAGAGAGAGAGAGAGAGAGAGGAAAAGATAATCACATGGACAAACGAAATATGCGCAATTGTGATATTCCTCGCAGAGTTTAAATTTAATCGTTGAATCTGTCGTTAATGCGGAAAAGTTGTAAACTCCCATTCTCCCGAGGCACTTCAGATTTACACGCATCCGGGAGATCCTTTTGTCACCGTGGCATGCGTTCGACGATAGTTAAAGTTTGGATGACCGCTCTCGAACTCTCGTAGCGGACGGTTGTAAAAAAGGAAATAAATTTTATTCCCTTCTGTGTTCGCCTCTCTTCTTCCTCGAGCAGATTTAAACCTGCAATCTTGAAACTCCAGCTTTATTTCACCGATCCGTTTACGAAAGCAAGGGCACGGGATTAAAGCTCGAGGAACTTTTTCAGATAACATTGAACATTGTTATCAATCTTTTAACCTCTTTCTGTTTCTCTCTACTTATCTATGTGTGTGTGTGTGTGTGTAGTTCATAAATCTGTTTACGTTGGCAAAGATGTTTCGGTCACCTTTGCGTTTCTACGGACACGGCTATGAACGTGTATAAGCAAGCATCATGCTCCTTCGACGGTATTTGCGCGTACAGCAAGCCGCTTAGACAAACACGCAGGCACACACTACTGCTCCATAATCCCCCATATCCGAGCTAGGTAAACAATATCGCTACAGGCTTCCGTCTATATGTATATACGGACGAGCACCGTTTATTTGCAGAAATGTACGCGATCCTCACGATTTCGAAGTGTAATTGTCGCAGATGCGATCGACGAAACTTTTGTAGATTGAGAATAGCTCGAGAATTTTCAATATCCTTTGTTCATTTCAAAATTTATAATACATACATATATTAAACATAGAATTTTTTAATTTATACCTTAAGCGTAAAATTCCACAAGATTATTAAAAGTGACTTTGAAGTTATAGGATTACCATAATATTTTTTTTTTTGCTTATTTTTCACTAGTTAATCCTTATTTACCTTTCATACAAAATATTTATCAACGAATACGTCTTTCAGTCGACTCCACCCTTATTATTATTCCTCACCTATTTTTTCTCACGAAAGTCATACGTTTTTTCTACTGGACAAAGCTTCGATCCGCTCGTCACCCTCTATGCCTAGCAATCTGAACTGATAATCGCAAACTGACAGACTCTCATAGTAAACGTTGGACGAGGATTTTACGAGAGCGTCCATCTGGTTTGGCCGAGGTTTACGCAGGAAATTGCCGTTTTTCGAGCACCGGCTCGATAAGATTTATCCTTCGCGCTGCTATCGACGCGAATCGCCTAATCAATCGTTATCGTTCCCCGTTTAAACTTCCTTCCCCGGCCGGATGCAGCCTGGACGTCCTTCTCTTTGGTCCGTTTTTGGGACAGACCCAGATCACAGCCGACATTCTTCTTCTTTTACATTCTTTTGGAGGAGTCAGAGCGAAAGTGCTGAGTCGGACGGCGGAGGGAGGGTAAACAGGACACTTGGATGATGTATTTACGGGCTGACCTTTCCCTGTGAGCGATGAGGATGGATTTCGTGTAATAAAGAGTGTGAAGGGTGTAGGAGAAAAAAAAGTCGACCTCGTCTTACAACGCTTTTGCGACGGAATTGTAGCTTTGAAAGCATTCGTTTCGCTTCGAGCTTACTTGGTCTGATCGATCGTATCGCCCTTAAGTTAAAAATAGATATTTGTTCACCCTCTACTGTTTATAAACTCTCCATGAACAAAACTACCCTCTAATTCTTGCGACTCTTGTACAACTCATTAGTCATCGATCTATTCTTATTTTTTCTATACCTTCGCTTTAAAGCACAAAACGTTTCCTTCGATTAGGTATCTTTCAAAGATTAACCCTAATCTTAAACTACCCTTAAATCAGTTATTCTCTACTTCTCGTACAACACATCAGTCATCATTCTATCAATAATTTTTCTATATCTTCACTTTGAAGCATAAAATATTAACCCTAGTCTTAAACTACCCTTAAATCAGCAAAGCATAAAATGCTAACTTTAATCTTTAACTACCCTTAAATCAGCTACTCCCTAATCCCCGTACAACTCATCCACTCGTCACTCTATTAACAATTTCTCTATATCTTCATCCTAAAGCATAAAATGCTAACCTTAATCTTTAACTACCCTTAAATCAGTTACTACCTAAACTTCATACAACTCGTCCACCCGTCACTCTATCAACAATTGCTCTATATCTTCACCCTAAAGCATAAAATGCTAACCTTACTCTATAACTACCCTCAAATTAACTACTCCCTAATCCTCGTTCAACTCGTCCAGCTCTACCAACAATTGTTCTATATCTTCGCTTTAAAGCATAAAATACCCGCTCATCCTCGATCAACCGTTCCTCGATCCACGCACACGGTCCGTCAACCATCGCTCAGTTTACTCACCGCCGCGCCACTTCGTTCAATTAATACGTCTCGCTCGACAGTCGGACGGTTTTAATCAGAGTCCAGGTCTTCGTTATTTCGACGGAGGCGGAGGATCGTTGCCCGCCGCCGACTATTCCGGATATTTTCACGAAATTCGTCGGAGAATTCGCCGCTGCGGTCCAAGTAATTTGTCGACTCGGACGACGTGTTGCACGGGGACAAGGAATACCGTGATCACGGCTCGATATTTGCCCCTACCCGTTCCCCGTCCACCCTCTCGACCACCCTGTCGCCGGTATTCGACGAATTCGAATCGATCGTGGTCGCCGAAATTTCAACGACGTGCACGTATATACACGTACACGTGCCCGTGTCTGTGTTCGTTTCACGTCGACGCGCGTACACGAGGTTCGGTCGAGAAACGTTCGATTCCCGTTCGTCATCGCGTGTGCAATGTTTCGTGCGTCTGCATATTTCCGACGCAGCCGATAATTCGCCTTTCGTGTAGGCGAACGACGGCCTACGGCACGCGACGAACGTTAAAAAGAATATTCAGGAGCATTCTGCGGCTAGGTGACCGCAAGCGGGACCAATGGACGATGGTAAAGGGTTGATGGGGGATATAAGAAGCAGCAGTAAGGGAAACTTACTCGAAAACTTGCTCGAAAAGATGGCAACGGAAGTAGAGATGCGAGTTAGGATTGTGGAGAATGATCTGAGATTGTGCAGTGCTTTTGATTATCATTAAACATTTGTACTTTAGATTTATTATTTACGGTTTACATGCCAAACATATTTAGAATATAATCTTTGTGGGAGTCTAAAATTAATTCTTAGAAATATTTTGCTCCAAACGTGTATATTTGGTATTTTTAAGTCGGCCACTCGAGTTAGCTTAACTAGCAATTGTATTCGAGCGGTCTTGTTATGTTTCGCAATGGTTTCCATTTTGACATCCCTTAATTTCGTGGTTTGATTAATTAGTTTAGGGGTCTGGAGCGAGATCGTTGATAAGCTAATTGTCGCTGTTGTGTGTGAAAGGGGCTGCTAACTCCTGTTTCGTGTTTCACGAACGTGGCGATTGTTCTTTTCTTTTCTCTTATGGAAATTACGTATGCAATGTATTAAAATCACGTTTACAAGGCAAACCGAGAGAGCCACGAACCAGCGAAGAAATCGTTCGAAAAAGTTCCTTATAATTTTTAGCGCAGACTCTCGCAGATAAGGTAAATAATACGAAGTGTCTCTTAAAATTGCTTTCGTTCACGAGATTCGATTCACACGAGACACCGTGTATGGCGCGCGTACCACTCTGAACAAGGGTTCGTTAGGTAGTTCAACTCGACATTTTCCCAACATCCGGCGAAGCTAATTCCTGAGACCCAAGGGACGCATAAACCTGTTTAAACAAATATCCCGGCCATTTCTGTTGGTCGTCCCCGGTCGCGATGGAATTTCAGCCGCTTTAATTATTCTAATTTGACGGTTCCTGGGTCTCCGCCTTTATTTGCCTATATAAAATTAATTGGCGATCCGGTCGGTCGTTCAATTCGACCGCTTAATTATCGGAACGCCCGATTATTTTATCCCGCGCGTAAATTCCGTTCGACGCAACTGCAACAATTACACGTTCGTTGGGCGAGTATTTATGCAACTAGAACGATCGACGCTCCTGTTGCCCCTGTTCCGGGTAATCTAGAATTTCGAACGCGATTTGCACGGGATTTATGCGTGAAATAAGTTTAAGCAGGTTTTAGGGCATTAGTTCGATCGAAAGATATAGGGCCTGTGCAGATTAAGCGCGATCGCGAAATTCACGATACTGCTCTGTACAATGCGAATAAAGCATTGCGTTACTTTGTCCCCTGTAAAATATGCACTAGCGGACAAAACACCAAAGAATCAATGAAAACGAATAAATTAATTGATAAGAAATAGCACGACAAACAAAATTCGTATTCTGTGCTGATCAATGAATAGCGTTCTACCGTAGCGACGATAAAAATGAATATATAATGTTTGCAAATTATAAAACTATGCTTTAACATTGTTCTCTTGTCTTAAACTTTTGTCCGGTACTGTAGATTTAGCAGCTGAAGAATAAAAATATTAGAGTTACTTAAATAGAGTTGGATTAAGTATGCGATAAAAATTACGGGATAAAACGAATAATCGTAGATTGTAAAACAATTCGTAAATTCATACGTGTGATAAAAATGGGGTGCATATAAAAAAAAATTGTAAAATAAGTTGAATTTCAAGTCGAAAATTTACTTTTTTTGCTGCTGTACGCTTGAATTGCGTCGGGTAATCTTCGCGCGAGAAAATTCTAAGGATCCTTCGAAGTTCCATCCTCCGTACCCCCATTTCTAACTTGCGAACCCCCAAACAACGTACAGAAGAGGAATTAGAACTTAATCACGGAGCTTTGGCTCCTTTTTATTTCGCTCGCGTTTCGAACTTCCGAGGTCGAACTTCGTCCCAAACTACCGCCGACTCTCGAACTCTGTAACGAACTCCCGTGAAATTTCGAGCGTTTGCAAACCGATGCCGAAATTATGTAAACGCTCGAACCGAGAATTCCGACGTTACCCTAAACTAAATTCCCTTTGTCGATACGTCCACGACCCCGTGTCCCTTCGGATCGATTTTATAACCGGCATCAGCGGCTACAGGCTTTAAACGAAACTACCTCGCAGCGTCTCTTTAACGGCTGAAAGTTTTTATGCGCTTTGTAACACGGAAGTACAATAATGCGACTTCGGAATGTTTTAATTCCTCCATTTTGCGTTAACATTAAACAGAGTTATTACTAATGTCGACAACCGATGTACCGAACTAGATTTCTTTAATTTGTAGAAGTCTTTATCGTGTGTTATTACAGGTTTGTGTGTTATAAATGAATGATTGAATGATATATACACTGCGATAGATTGACTGCGATAGATCGAATGTATAACTGTGTAGTCGAGCTTTTCTTTTTTTATATTTATTAACGATGATAGTGTGAGGAGTAACAGTTCCGTTGGCATGAGATGGAAGAGGGGGGGGGGGTAAAGCCCCCTAATAAATCCAGACACTGGTACTCCTGTCAGTGCTGCTCCTGCCAACTGTAGCCGGCTTATCAGCAAACCAAAATTAGCTGTGCTGTTAACTTCATGAGGTTAATGGGTCTTTAGACCAACATAGGATAGTTTAAGTGAGTGGAAAATTTTCAAAAAACCACTCGATAAAATCAATCGAGTAATTTCCAGATAGCGAAAGGGAGAGAGTAATCAGGCCGGGTGGGGATCCGGCAAAAGAATATAACTGTGTAGTCGCGCCCAAGAAGGTCCTGTATTTATATTCCCTGGGCGCGTTGAGAGGGGGAAAATGTGGAGACATGGAAAGGACTCTGCGAGTGTTTTTTGGATTGTAACGAGATTGCAAATAAACGCCCGTGGCAATGAAGGTCTCCTGGCCATTTAGGCCGAAGGATGGGCCGACGTTCAGACTCTGTTGTAAAGCGTTTGATGCAGCCCCATAGAACACCCGCAGGGGTTCCATGTCACCACAAATTCTTTTTCTATTTTTAAACGAAGATGTTCGTCAACTGATAGCCTCCTACGACTAATCATTGTATTGCTTGTACGTATATACCAAAGGGTTTATTTTCACCCGTGTATAACAATAATAATAATAACAATAACCCTTTGCACTGAAGGCAGTTTCGTTCGAGTGAACCAACAACTCGAGACGATTTAGGCTATATTAAGGAAACATTTTACAGGTACCTTAAAATTATTTTATACTGAGACAAACGTATTCAAACAATAAAGTTTCACCAATTTGTTCATTTTTGCATTGAATACAGTAAAATCTATTAAGTATTGTACTTTGGACACATGAAATCTCCCGTGCGCTATAGCAGCGTCACTCGAGTGCAAAGGGTTAATGATAATAATAATAATTTTTGCAGATAAGCTTGCAACAAAAAGCTTTTTATCCGTATATACAAATACAGAAAAATGAAATTGTGAACGGTGCTTTTGACTAAAGAATTCAATAACGTGACTGTAGAATTTATGGATTATTCAATTCGTGTCGAACGAAATTGTAAGCAGTCGTTTCGCCTAAAGAGTTCGGTAATAAAAGATTTTAGAGTTAAAAAATTGCTTGTTTAACGTCGAATGGAATTGCGTGCAGTCCTTTTGTCCGAAACGTAATGAACTGTCGATACCAATCACGGGGAAAAAAGTAAAAGGTCCCAGTGTTCGTTGTGAAAGGCACGATGCCCGTCGTTTGGACGAGACAGCATGCAAAATAGCGTGAGTGGAAGGAAGTTTTAAATTATGCGACCTGTCGGCGACAGTTCTTTAACCGGTTGCAGCGATAAACACAAAGTTCCTTTCGAAACAATACCGTGTGTTTCGATCGGCTGCGAGCTCCCCTTTGTGCATGCCATTGTGAAAAGTACAACGGGTCGATGTGCTTCGGTCGTTTCAATACCAAGTATGTGGGTATTATTGATAACCAACGATAATCAGATCCCGTATAAAAGAGTGTAAATTGGTAGAAACGTCGCTTATTGTTACCTAAAAAATTTTTCTGTTCGCGGTAGCATTATAAATTCTAACGTTCTAAATTTATAATTATTTTATACGCGTTTATGTTTCCAAAAAATTGATGCGGGATATGTGAGGGTGGATATAAATTAGACAATTTATTAAGACTAAATTGCAGATTAAAGAATACAATTAAATATAAATCTATTGGTTAATTTTACACTCTTATCTCTCTATTGCTCGTACTTGCTTGTTGCTTCTCTTACTCTCTCTCTCTCTCTTGTTCTCTCAATGCTCGTTTCTCAACTGATCGCTATCTCTCACTCTCACACTCATCACCCATACCGTACACTTATACCATACTACTCTACACTCATTTCCATAACACAAACTTAAGCCTAAAATTGCTCACACAATAAATTCATAAACGTTCGCTACACCCATCCTTCCATACAAACATCACTCACTTTCATACCTCATTATACTCTATGATAAACCAGTATCACAAAACATTGGATTACCAATGAACAAATTGATAGAGCTTCTTCCAATCGCTTATGTCACGTTTTATTGCTAATGCGCTATCGAAAAGGGGCTACTTTTTCCTTCATCGAACGTTGCGCTGGATAATTACGCAACGATCTCGTAAATCTTCAGGCTAATTCACCTATCACGAGAACATACACACGCAGCCGTATCGTCGAGTCGTGGGCACGGACGGAAAATTCACTGTAACGATCATACATCGCGGGACGAAAACAGTTTCGTTGCGCGTGAAGTGGCTTAATGGAGCCGCGATAATTAATGAAATTACCGCCGCGGCTCGCTGTCTGAAGAGCTTCGCCTCTCACCGGGAAGAGAAAATCGCCGACGTCGAATTCACAGCGAATCGATGAAACTCGTGGTTCGATCACGGACTGGGGAGAAAAAAAATCGTGTTTTTCCACGAATTCCTTTTTCCTTCCGCTCCCTCTCTGTTATTCGCCGATGAAATAATTGCGTGGGCGTTTCATAACCGTGGAACACGGCTCCTCTCTTTGTTCCAACGAGAATAAAGTAAAATTGGAGCTTTTGTTCGGCCGGCGATCCATAGAAAACAGAAACGGTGAACAAACACGTTTGAATTATCTCAAAATGATCGTGGAATAAAAGGAAATTGGAGCTTTAAACCGTCGAATGAAAGGAGGCTCGATTTTTAAGAGTTTGTAATTTTTAAAGGAAGGAAATAAAATGTAAGAAGTCACGATGGGATCATGAATCGGATCATCGTGATCGATTAAATGTAGATACACCTGTTAAACATCAACGCTTCGAGTTTTGAAAATACTTTAAGCATAATTTCTGTAGAGATCGAATTTGATTTCATACAAAGATATTACTATAATACTATATTACATAATATATTAAAATATAACATGTAATATACAATTTTATATTATGCATTATAACATTACCCTATAAAAAATATTGAAATATAATATTTAAAAAAAATATAAAATATTTTAAGTAGTTATCACAAATTGACCATTTAAATAAAAGACAAACATTAGTTAGCTCCACACGTTGTTGTAACTATACAATTAAATATTCAATGTAATATTAAAATTAAGTCGCTTGAGCAGGTGGATCCATTATATTGTTACGGTTAAAAATTAAGTAAAATCACAAAAATAAAATACTATGCAAAAATGAGAAGCGGTACTAAAAATAAATTTTATACCAATATTTCCCAGCGTTTTTATTAAATATTCAGATCAGTTTCCGTTAAATAAAATATACAGTATCGAAGTTAAGAACGAAAAGGCAAATGGATCTATCTTTTTGTTACGCACTGTACTATAATACTATAACATTGTAATATTTTATCACTTTCCTGTGGATAATGAGCTTTCCTTCGTTCTGAATTCATTAGATGTCCGACAGACCGTTGACAAAAATCGAAACGTTCGTTTGAATTAGTCTTCAGAACTAACTTAACTCCCTTCGACTCCCGTCAGAAGTCTTCGCCTCGACCCCGAGGCATCCTGAGGTCGTACCAACCCTTCCACGACGCGTTTTCTTCGGCTCACGAGCACGTGAAAGCTTACGTCGTTTGGCTTACATTATTATTCTGTCCGCTTAATTTCTTCTTCGCTGTCGAGCCGTGGACGACGGTCGTCGAAAAGCGCGGGTCACGCTCGCCGGAGGAGGAAACCTATGTGGGACGAGATTAGCCTATATCCGGTTACAACCCTTTCGACGTGTACTACACGAGGGACGACGTCGGTCTTTCCGTACGGCTTCATATTGTTTTGTATTATCGCTGTTATCCGGAGAAACGCGTTCTTCGATCGCGAGTCACACGAATGCGAGTATAATTAACATCAGGATAATTTTGAAAATTTTAATCTTTTCAGAAGAAATTCAATTTTCGTTAAGCCTTCGATCATCTTTTTCCGCATAACAACAATTTAATGTGCAGTTGAATTTTATTCCATCCAATTGCCCTGTGATTTAATTAAACAGAATTCCCAATTTTGAGAAAATACATATAAAATTGAAAGGATTTAACTTTTTTATTTTCATTATTATTATTATTTTCTTTAACGAAAGCAAAAAATAGGTCTGAGTTTTTCGACGGCAAGATTTAATTTCCTGCAAGCATTCACTCGTTCCTATAAATTATCACTTATACGCGTGTTCGTTGAATTGTGATTATTAAGAAGTATCAATTAATTAAAGCACAGGAATTCCGCGATACCACTGCTTGAGTTGTTACCCGAAACATCTTCCCATATCATTTCCAGATTAGAATTGGCACGGTATCGACGAAATACCTCCTCGATGGCGGAAGTCGTCGCATCGATCCGGAAACACGATATTTACCTATTATGTACAATATTCTGAGCTCGAATACCGGATAGCCGCGGGGGCGATATTAGCAATTGATCAAAGAATACACCCTCATGGATTTCGCTTGCGCAACGGAAATCTTCGCGTTAACGTATACGAAACAAACGCGAATCAGTCAACCATTATCCCCAGAATTATACACCGTTGAAATTATCGAATACTTTATCTCAAAATTTATCACGAATAAGAATAATTTGATGGTGTTTAAATTTTAAGTGCAGCAAAATGTTGAGTTAACCCTTTGCGCTCGAGAGGTGACTGTTAGTCATCAAATGATAGTTTTGCAAATTTTCAGACTTTAGTTAGTTTGTTTATTAGTCAGGCTTAGAGGTTAAACAGTCGTATATGTAGATTTTAGTATATTACTTAACTAAACAAAATGACGTTCAATATAGGCGAATCTTAGTCGGTATTTCGAATTTGAAAACTTTTGAAATTAGTGTCATTAGACGACTAACAGTCTCTTTTCGAGTGCAAAGGGTTAATATTGGGAATGGGTTTTATATTGCTAAATGAAACGAATTCTTATTTGTGAAATAATACTTTGATAATTTATTAATACTTTTATATAGCACGAGGAAGGGCAATTTTGACCGCACCTAGCGAGTTTTGTCACAAGACTAGCAGAACGCAATGGTCGAAATTCTTACAACCCCGTTCGGGTCCTTCAGCCCCTTTGTTCTGTTTCTCGATGTTTTCGAACTTTCTAAAACGCCAGATGTGGCTTAGCTTCTTGGAAGAAGCCGTTGAGAAAGCACATTAAAAGAAACCTGGTTTATGGTTAATTTTTGCTTCGTAGTATTTCTGTATTCAATTTCCAACAGTTAAAAAGTCATTGCGATACTCAAACCACGCATGGAGTACGCGCAGTTGAGTTAAACTGCGTTACAATGAAGATCATTGAAAAATATAGTTCTTCGCGAACACGAACAACAATGGAACTCATCGATCTGCTACTACACTGTGAAAAAGAGTCGTTCATCAAAATTCGAGCCTCGCTTTTCCTGCTACGTTCGTTCGCCGGTTACATGAGTTCGGAACAGGTCGCAATTAATAACTGCGTGCACCATCAGGGAAACGGGAGAGAGAGTTTGATTTAAACCTGCGTTCAAAGCGGCCCGCCTAGAAGTTCATGCAGAAGTTAATTAATCGCGCTCCGTCCATCCCGAAGCCGGGGATATTTTACGAGCATGGTGGTTTTCGCGCGAACATCGGACATACTGGAAAACTATGACTGACCGAAGGAAAAATGGAAAAAGTGACTCCAACGTGTTTTATTCTAACTTCTACCCTCTATTTTCTATTTATTTAAACATTGGCAAGAGTTACTTGAACAAAGTACAGACAAATCGAGATGATCATACTCTATTTGAGATTAATTTTATAAATCTCTATCAATGTAGGAAATTACATTGCTTGTTTTAACAAGGCTTCTTCAACTTTCTTTATACATACGTAGAAGAATAGAAATACTCGAGTATAATGAATGTAAAATACATTCACGAGACAGAGAGCGGGTCAATTAAAATTGTCGAATAAACTGCATCAACCTCGAAGAAGTTAATTTAAGAGACACTCCGCACTTCCTTAAACGATCCATCAAATTAACCCCGATTGTTATTCGCCGGTTATATCGACGATAATTCATTGGAAGCACCTCGCCGCCATTACCGAAACACCATGATCAACCCGTCGCTCCGCCGACCGAATCGATTGCTATTTAGTCTCCGGCCGATCTCGCTTAACCCCTGCAATCTCTTAGAACCGGCTGATTAATCGGAAAGGCAGCTGATTTATACCGCGAAATCCGGAAATCCGTGGGAGGACAGTCCGACAATTTACGAGCAGCCACCACACCAAACCATATACCCCGGCCAAACCTGCGAAAGAAGGAAATTTGGACGAAAATGGTACCGAAAATGGTCACGAAAATGGTAACAAAAATGGTAACGAAAATGGTAACAAAAATGGTAACGAAAAGCGAGCAAACGTAAAAGAGATAGACAAAGAAGATAGGAGTATGAAAGAGAACGAAGAAAAATCGAGAAAATGTACGATCGTCGGATCGTGAATATTTGACGCCGGTTTTCGCGAAACCCGAGCGGAGAACGTCGGATACTGTATCGACGCGTTGATAGAAATGCAAATTCGTGTCGCGACGCGATGCGACCCGTTCCAATCAAGGCGAAAGCGGGTTCGAGGGGGTGGGTCTGACGGAGCCAATTACACGTGTGATGATCAACACGCCTCTATAACGCTATGATTAGGGGGATACAGCGAGAGCGAGCAAACCTCTGCCCGCCTATCGACAGCTTGACCGGCGTGAATATCGGCGTCCGATAATAGGCTGGCCTTTGCCGTTCAGTTTCAGCGATAAGGGAAAAGATTCTCAACGAACGCGTGCTGCTGCTCGTTTAATTCCGAACGCGCGATAGTCGCTACACGGAAGGCGATATCGTCGTTCTGAACGATCGAATTTTGTTTAAACCGTGGATTTTCTGGTTTGCAATTGTTCGGCATCGTTGTAAAACGTGGTGTCCCGTTTTAAATTAGGATTCGATATCTTTGTACCTGAGAATCCGGTTAATACAAGATCGTTCTCTTCTAAAATTAAATTGCATACATATTATATATTTTTATAAAGATTAGAATTTGATGGAATTTGCAAATTTCGAGGTACACTTTTATTCGAACGAAATAATTAATAACAGATACCAAGGCAAACCATCTTTTCATCAGAAGTGCATAATGGAGGCGCACGGTTGCCGCAAAAAATGTTTGGACGCGTTCAACGATGGACTACGCGCGTAAAAATGCGACTGGATCCTTGCCAACCCGAACAATTCGCGCGTAAATATGCGCCGGTGGACTGGTTAAACGGTTAATTTAACGTTACCAATTTACTTGACCCCGCGAATTACCGTCTACCCTTGTTCTGGCATCGTTTCCGTCGCGCGAGACTAAAACCAGCTCCCCCCTGTGCCACTTATTACGTAGACAGTTAGTGCCGCTTCGATCTAAAGGCACTAACAGTACCTATTTTTCGAACACTTAACCATTGGAATGGAATTATTTCCACCAATTCTCGGACCTGTTTCTGCCAAGTAAATGTCTATGTTGTCATAGTCGTGATCCGTGCTAGAAATTCTAAAGCAATTGCTAAAGAAACTATATGCATGTACTATCCTACTAAAAGTTTGATGCAGACGAGCGACATTTAGCCACAGGCATGTTCATCAATCTTCGTTGTTTTTAATTGAAAGTATAAGAAAAAGTATACGAGTTTCTTGTTTGCATCTAGCCTAAACATAATTAACGTAAGTTTCGACACTGTTTCCGACCTAGCCGTTGGACTAGTAAATCCCTTTCAATCTGCACGTCTTTCAGCAGCCAAGAAAGAAGATCCTGACCTACGAGGTCCCCGGCGCGGCGTAACGCGGGCCGCTCGCGGGATTTCCGAATAAATTGACCAACGTCGCCGCTGGCGGTTGTTTATTTTCGAAATTAAATTGAATTGGTCCATAACTTGCCGGTCTATTAGCCCCGGGGACCGGGCTAGTTTGCTCGTAAATCTCCGGAGTATCGGCCTGTGCGGTTGCACTCGCGTACACATGAGAGAACCAAAGAGAGAGATAGAGAGAGAAGGGTGAACGGTGGGGTAAAGGGTGAGAGGGAGAGGAGGAGGGTTATGCCGCGCGAGAAAGATGAAAGAGGACGGTTTGAACGGGGGGGATGACGATGGGCGGGGGTGTGGGGATTCGATTCGCCCCCGACAATGCGTCCGGAAGCTCCCAGGAAATACATGGGCGTGGTGCCGAGATAAATGTACTCTTGCATTTGCATAGTTACCTCTCGGTCCTCGGCCTCCATATCCTCCCTGTGTGTTCGCTCCTTTTCAGATTCCATATCCGAGCTCGCGTTCGCCCACTCTGGCCGAGGATACCCACCCCCACGGCCCCTTCCCCGCCTATTCCCGTCTGGCCATTGCGTCGCTCCTTGTTTGAGGGAATCCCCGCGCAAACATCTGCAACGAAGGCGTGCCGCCGCCGTCTTGCGAGTCAGCTGCTCGGTAAATCCTCTGATCTCTAGGCGAGAGGATGTTTT
Organism: Tetrapedia diversipes; assembly: GCA_033822845.1. Lineage (NCBI taxonomy): Eukaryota > Metazoa > Arthropoda > Insecta > Hymenoptera > Apidae > Tetrapedia > Tetrapedia diversipes. The sequence continues at coordinate 133,499 of JAOPTO010002214.1, read as the reverse complement.
AGGGATTTTGGAGCGCCTCCAGCTGTTCCGGGGATTTAGGAGTGTGTTATTTTGGAAGTATTAGGTGGATGCAGAGGTTCCGACGGATTTCACTGAAAACGAATCGCGATCGCGTTCCCTCGCTGGGAACGATTTCTTTAATCGATCGGATGATCTCTATTGCTTCCTAGGCTGAAATTATTGTAACATTGCTGTGCTTGAATCGTACTAGACTTTGATAGAATTGTCAGTTTACTTTGCACGCTATTTTACAGGGTCTAGCTTCCTGTATTAAATAAATTTCCCACGACCAACACCTATCATCGAAGGGTTTGACATTTTACGAATTCGCAATGTTCGATTTTGAATTAGATATTCTTTATTTAATAAATTTATCACTCTTGGAGTTGAATCAGTGGAATAAAGTTTCCAACGAACGATCATTCTGCTACCCGTAAAAGGGAAACGGCAAAGCGACGCCGGAAGTGCTATCAAATGTACACCGGAGGCGAGTCCTGCGCCGACAGTTCCCGCGGGACGTTACTTTCCGCGGTTCGCTGGCAGTCGGGAATTATTTATGGCGGCGCGTCATTCGCGATCGACACAGGTGTATTTTCCATTTCGAAGGTTCGACAGAGACCGCGATGAACGCGTTTGTTATTAGAGATCCGTAGCAAACGCGAGATTTGTGCGGCCTTCGTCGAGATCGCGGTCGTGTTTTGGTAACGAGGGTCCCTCTTCCTGGTCCGGGAACAACGTGTATACACTGTGGCGATAAATTCGTCTTCCCTCAGACTGTTTGTGTTCCTTGAGTACCGTGCTACTTAAGCTTGTGTACCGAGTAACTTGTTTCCTTGGCGTTCGGTCGTTAAAGGGGCCGTTAAATATTGTTAGAGACGTGGGTCCGTGTGTCTACGTGCGTGCAATTCAGCGATATACAGGGTGAGTCGTTTAATTCACCATAGTGATGTATAATGCGAGTAGTTTAATTTACCTTTCAACTGATACTGACGTATTAAATTCAAGTTTAAATATTACTTCCGCTATTTATCAAAGAATAGCGCAGATAGTAGTACAATTAAATTGAAATTTAAATAAACCGACGACATGTTACACTCTCTTTACTTAAACACCAAAATGTGCAAAAATAAGGTAGCTTCCAAGCTACCTTAAAATTCGGTTCTACTAAATAATTTGAATATCGTCACTGAAAGAATTATTCCGAGGTCAAGATCGCTTTCCTACATGAGCCTTCGAAAATCTAGGAATTAAGATGGTTCGATTATTCTGTAAAACTAGGTATCGATAGTTCGTGAAATATATATCCGTTTCCATCGACGTCACTCGAGTCTCTCAGGTGGCACGGCTAGAGTAAATCAAACGGCGCAAATAACACCGGAGACCCAGATACTACGGTCTCTTCAAGAGACAAATGCACGCTGCCGGTAAACCACCCCGGGATTCCTGCGGGACACTCCTTTTCGGGATACGCGCGCCGGATGGATTTATTTATCCGATCGAAACCCTCGCCTTTCATTATCAGAACGAATCGGCGCTCCTGCGACCCGGATACGGGACCCGCGACGCCCAGCGTCGGTGTCGTTGCACTCGCGCGTCGATGAATATTTCAGTCGGTGGAAATCGAGAACACGATAGAATATTGGGAATCAAAAATAGATCTTCCTTTAACTCTCTTTCCCTTTCTCTCACTATACTCGCAAAAGCTGGCCTTAATTGTGTGAAAATTGCGTGGCAATTGAGGGAAAATCGAAGTACACGAGTAATGAAGATGAAAAATTGGATGTTGGAAAAAATTGAAATAAAAGAGTATTACGTTAGTTTAGACAAACTCGTTCTGATTTATATTTCAGTCACACTATCATTTACACGTAGCACATGCGCATTCAGTGAAGAAACAGTACGTGTCGATCATATAAACACAGTGTCATCCTTCGATGTCTTGTAGACGAGGTCAACGTCGAACGCTAAGTTTGCGGCACAATGGCTGTCGACGAGGACAAAGGCCGACATAATGGCCGCCGCGTCGGTGCAATAAAGCCGCGCGCACCGACTTTAGATACGTAGAAACGGTAGCGCCTAATCTACGATAGCACCGCTTATTACCAGCCAACACTATACTTCCTTTCCCCCGAGCCCTCTAACCGTAATTTCTAACCATAATCCTTAAGAACTTCAAAATTCATCGCAAACCCATTCCGTCGCGCGCTCATAATCCACTTTCAACCGCCATCGCAACGCCGCAGAATTAAACTTGACCCTTCGCTGCTCCCGCTTCACGATCCCTCGCGTTTAATACTCTCGTCAGTCTCGTAAAATCACGCCAAACCTTATTTTCCGCCCCCTTATCCCGTTACCCCGTCCGTCCGATCTCGGGATCTCGTTATCGAATTCTTAATTCCGCTGGAACTTGGATACCCCTCGGGACGGTCGAGCGACTGTTTACGGGGCTCGTTTCATATCCACCGTAACGAGAAGACCCTCGAGCCGTGTCTAGAGTTATTAGAAAACTTTCCGAGGAGTGGTGGGATCGGCGCCGCTTTCGAAGTTGCGACTGCGGAGGCCCGATTAGAGGTGTCCTCGCGGGCGTCTCGAATTTCGCGTCGCGAATTATCCGACTTAAAGCTCTCCCGGCTGTCTGCTCCGGTTCTAGCGTTTCGCTTGGCTCGTGCAACGTCTTCGAGAGTTTCCTCTCGTCGGCGATCGTTAAAGCTGTCTCGTCTCGTCTTGTCTCGTTCTCGTCTCGTGTCGATCGCGCGAAAACTTCAAGCTCAGCCGGTCGACGTATGCCGCGTTGCGCAAGCATTGTTCGATCTTAACGAGGGAGAACTCGCGGCAACTGATAAATGTGTTAGGCGTTAAGTTCGCCGATGGTTACGTACAGAGGATGCACGGTTAGCGTGACTGCGAGCAATCGGTGTTCATGGTTTCGGGACGGCTCGATGGAGAACGTTTCTCCTATCGGGTTGTTTGTTTGTTACAGGATTCGTTTACATCGGACGTAATGGTAGCTCGGCGGTCGAATCGCGGTAGGGATTGCGTTACCCTACGAACAAGCAGTACCTCGCATGTGGATCGCGTTTCCAATTAAAATGAGATCCTGCTTGTCGGAGAATTGCAGAAATTATCTAACTTCACCGAACACCGACAACGAGTTGCTGATTATTTTCCGAACGACACTAAATACGTTAAATTGCTCTTCGGCCTACGGTTTTGTCTAATGGTTCCGTTTGTAAGCGTTCAGTAGATAAGGTAATCGAGCAAATAGCAAGCGTCGAAAATAAACTGCGCTGAGTGGAACGCGTTAAATTTTAATTCTTCCGCGTACAACGGGATTAGAATTGATTAAATAGAGAAGAGGAACTATTCTTATCGCGCGGTTGAATTATTCAGCCAGACGTTTCGTTCGAGTTTCAAACGTGTATTTGTAGATCGAAGATAAAAGCGTCGAGATACATATTTTTTCGACGCGTTTTCATGTTTGCGCAAGTGACGTGCGTCAATAAAGCTATCCCAGGGAAACACGATTGGTTTTGCGTTCTGACGGCGAGAACGACACGGATTCCATCTACGTTTCAAGCCGTGGTTTCCGACGGTCCGTATTTCCACCGCGACATAAATTTACTTTTTAATTGACACTGCTCTACTTCCCTTATCAACGTGCGCCCACTTATTTCATCGCAATTTCTATTAGCACGCGAAAGAGTAACGAAATGTTTCGAGTAACGTTTCAGCTCCACCGGCGAAGAATACTTTTAACTCGCTGTAGATTAAAATGCACTGAAAATCCATTAAAATTCTGCCTCTCTCTCTCTCACACGGTTAAATTAAAAAACCTCGCATCTCTCGGAAAACGATTAATTAACCGAGCTCGCTACTTTCCTCTATGCGTTCGCGGAATTTACGAGTTGTGTTTAACATATCAGTGGCGAGGATAAAACGTGCAAAAGTAACGTTTCAATCAGACCCCGTGGAATTATTTAGTGGCCGGGAAAATTCGTATTGAACGCACAGAGGAATGCGAGTTCATTGACACCGTCTATCGCTTTTATTATTAAAATTCGAGTGATTTACGGTGACAAATAGCTCGGTGTTCGGAACGGAGAGGTCAGAGTCGCGTTGAAGATAATACGCGTTCATTAAGGAAATTCAAACACTCGATAGATCTCGCGACACATACATCAACGTATTTATACGCTCATCGCGAGAGGTTTTACTCGGCTGTACAAACATCGCTTTATCGGCAATAATAAAACGCTTCTGTCACGCTTGCGTGTAACAATACCGAACGCAAATGAGTTATCGTAGATTAATTAAGACGCTATTGAATATATAAATAGACGGTGCATATCAGCAGTTGTACGCGTTAATAGATAACGTTTCAGCGTTATCAATGCCAGGAAAGCAGTCGATGTTACGGTACAGTTCTCAAATAGGATAAAATAGCCTTTGTACCGAAATCCTACAGTTTAATCGTTCAGAGAAAGCGCATATTTCTTTAAGCCAACTTTATAGGTATTATGCAGTATACTATACTTGCCTATCTATGCTGCACTCGTTACTAGATTACAACCTCAGGTTTATGAGGTGTTACGTTGTATAATTTAGCACACGTTGTATCTTGAATGATCCTGTACTTTTCTCTCGCACACTAATCTCAAACTGTGCTTGTTGTTGGCTTTAAAGCTTAGTCTTATTAGCTGTTACGTTACATAATATGGTACACCCTGTATCTTGAAGAGTCCCACGCTTATCTTTCGCACCCCAATCTGAAGGATACAATTGAACCTCTTAGAAAGCAAACCGATCAGCTTCAATTTCTTATCTCATTCCTCGACTATCTGATTATTCTTCGATTTCAATTTTTCTCATCTTTATCTCTTCTCAGCACTTAAACAGTTCAGCTTAAAGTACTCGATACTCATCCACTTAGTATAAGTGTTCATATCAAATCATCTTCACTTCCGCGATAGTCCTTCGAGTTTCTCCTTACAATTAAGCTCTTGTCTTATGAATAGAGCGATGATCGAGTGTGTCATGTTCGATGAAAGCTTTTTTCATGCGTCGTAACCAGAAGCAGTTCCATCGTAGGCAAATTTATGAGCAAGCCAGTGGACATTAATAGTACTGCATTCACTATTTAATAAAACCATAGAATTTGATAATTATATTTCATTTTATTTTTATTAAAGAATTGTATTAATTTTTTTATCTCATATAATATTTTTATGGTTTTATAACAGTAAAAGTAAAAATTTTCAGTCGTTTAAATATTTGTTATAAAAAGGGTTGAAATTTCTTAATCCTCAAAAATAGCAGTACCGACACGCTCATGTCATAAATATATCAAAGAAAACTTCCCTCTGTTGTTCCGTAAGATAGAACAACGTATCTGACACGAGCTTTTTGCTTTTGGCCAAAAAAAGTCATCTACGAAAAAAAGTGTTTGATACGAGGTTCTCATTTTAGACACAGAAGTAGAATCACGTCTCCTACACGTTGTTTTAAGGCAAAGGGTTAAGTACGTTCCACCTCGTATGTAAACGCAGCTTGTCGCGACTCGCGTGCACCAGCCTCGTCCCCGGAACGAAGAAAGTACCCTCGCGAGTCTCGAGCCGCGTCCCTCCTTCTTCCGTTTCCGGCCGCGAAGACACGCGGAACCGCGCGCCGAGCAAAATTTAACGGGCTTAAAATTCAGGTTAGAGCGTAAGTGAATTTCCCGGGAGACGGGGCTGCCAGCGCGGGGCGAAATGTATGGAAATGACAAAGTTTTTCTGCGCGGAGTGCCTCTATTTGAAAGGCAGATCCGCGCTTGCATACAGGCGAAAGAATAATTTCGCGCATCGTCCCGCCGCCTCGTGCCGGCGAGCTTTATTTAGTCGGATATACACGACAACGGAGACGTTCTCAGGGTGCATGAACGTGTACGTGTGTGCACCACCATTCAAAAGTTTCGAAACAATTCTCGGTTCCATAACCTTGTCGAATCTCTCGCTGATTTTCGTGCAAATTAGGAATTGATAACTCTGCATGCAGCGATAACTTAGTTCTAAGCAGTTTCGTGAATTTTTGAGGGAAGAAATTTATTACACATTATGATTGGTAGTCACGATTTGCAATTTTTTAGGATCTTAGTAATTCTGCTGCGATTTTATGTCGTACGATGTGATAATTGTATATTATATTTGAGAAGAATTTAATGTTTTCGAGAATTCCGTATTATTAAATTGAAAATTCTACGACACAAGACCTGACACTTACGCAAAGGCGATGGCGATATGATTGTTAAACGATTAACAAATGAAATAATCAAAAGATTAATACAAATCATATCATTCGTTTATTATAATAGTTTTTGTGTCATTTCAGGACACTTTACACAATAATCCGTGATAGCTGTACACGTTTCATAACTATGTACTATGCACATCTTCGTTTCCTTAGCAATAGAATGTCGCTTGTGGTTAGACTTAAATATTAGGAATGTTTGAAAAATATAAAAATGGGACGTTAGACGACGCAGTGGTAACCAATTAACTAAAGCATATAATCAAGGCATCCGAATTCCTTCAACCTCAGCAGCATGTTCGCCAAAATCTCTGAAACTTCGTCTCCCCCTACTTCACAGAGAATCGACGCCCATTCCTCCGGGTCAAATTTCCCGAAATCCTCCAGATTCACCTCAGCCTTGCCCATTGACACGGCCAAGAAGAACGTGGCAATGAGAAATCCAAACAGTCCTTTCTTCTTGAAATCCTCGCGCAAATCCTCGTACGGATACTTCTCGCAGTCAACACCGTTCTCACGCAGACGCTGTATCAAAGACTCGTGGTACGCTTTCAAAACGTTGTCCAGCATGTTTTCGTCGATATCCCTCGCACAATGGAGGCACAGGAACGTGGACAAATCGAGTACCGGTGATCCGTATCGTATCAAAGCGAAATCGATGAAGAAAGCCTTTAAACCCCCGTTTTCCCTCTTAAACAACGTGTTGTTTATCGTGAAATCGCCGTGACACAACGTGGCCAGCGGTTCCTCGGGTTCGATGAACTTCTCTAACAGATCCTCGTAAGCGTTCTTCAGCCGATCCTCGACTTTATCGCAGAACCGTTTATCGTAACCCTGCTTGCGAAGGTGCAACACGGACCTGTTAGCGGTCCCGTTTATAACGAGCTTCATGTTCGCCCCCGGATAATATCTGGCCTCCTGGATGCTTTTCACAAACTCGAAGAACCGCTCGCCGTGTTGCTCCTTCGTGGCGTACGCGTTCGCGTGGAATCGCCCGATCTCACGGAACGCGGCCAGCGTGTACTCCAGCGGCACGTCGAACTTCCATTTGCACACCTCGTAGCCGCACCTCGTGACCACGTTCTCGAGGACGATCACCGAGTCGACGGGCGGTTTCTCCTCCGCGTAGATGCATCGAGGCAGCTCGTCGCGGCCCTTCGCGTAATTCTGATAGAACAGAATTTCGTTGTGAAACTGTTCGTTCGAACCCGTCATCTCCCTAACTTCTTGCAACATCGGTGGTTTCTTCAACACCACGTCGACCGTCTTCTTCTTCTTCTTCTGCGTTCTCTTCTCGTCGTTGTTCTCGCTGTTTGAGTTCGAGATGATCTTCACGTAGAACAAGCTGGATATGAAGAACGAGTCTCCTGGCACGGACACCTCGTAACGGACATCGTCGAAGTCCTCTCCTAGATTGTTGGCGATCTTGCGGACCAAAGGGTCCAGCCACGGCTGACAGTTCTCTGTTTCGCACATGATAATAACATCGACGCGATCACCGACTGATCGTTGCTCGCAGCTGTCTGGCAGCGGACTGGCAGCGAATTACAGTGGACTACGGTAGTCAACCGATGCCATGGTACATACACACCGATATCGTTCGGTATGCGGTGGAACGAGACGGAGTTCCGGAGTGGGAGACGCGACAGGCCTGGATGTTGCGAGTTACAAGAATACGAGCAACCCAAGGCTCGATGCGAACCACAGACTTATTCTTGCTCACGATTCTGTGTCGTTCGTCGTCGTTTCAGTTCGTGTAATTTGGTAAAATGGACGGATAGGTTAAAAAAGACCACGAAAGTGTATAAAATCGGTAGATGTGGCAGGAAATCGTAGCGAATAAGAAAATTAGCATTTCCACGTTTTCTAATGTTTGAACGGCAACATACAGTGGCTCCAAAAAGTATTCGTACACTGTATTATAAGAAAATTCGTCTACTTCTGAAATTCTGATTTCAATGAAAGTTTATGTGTGTACAGAGCATAGTGTGTATTGCGTGGAGCAATTTTCTTGGTAGCAATATATCTTTTAAGGGAGCTGATAACGAATCTCAAAGTTTCAGCGATTTTTCACGCTTTGAGTACAAGCTTTTCTGTGTTCTTTTTTTGTGACAAGGCGATAGAGTATTAAAAATTAAACATTTTCTATTTGAAAGGTTTTGCTTCATCGAGTACCATTACAAAGTTATATTTAAAAGATGGAAGAAAACTCAGAAACTTCAACGCTGGTTTCAACGCCCCTTTAAAATGGCACTTAGATGAAAAGAAGAGATTAATTCATACGTATACTATTACGATCTACATACCTACAAAGTTTTATCAAATACTTCTATCAGACTCAGAATTTCAGGGTTAAACGAATTTATTTGTGACATAGTGTACGAATACTTTTTGGAGCCACTGTACGTTCAGGTAAATTTAACGAACGACGCGCAGATGATTTTCAGACAAAAACTGATGAGATCATCTGGCTAAAATTACGACTAAACGTCGAACGAAGTGCGCAATCATGGTTCCGGATTACACAATTGTGTGTACTTATGGTGTTTGCTTGTGTTTCCTGAGTACATACATTCTTATAAGCGACTGGTAAACATGGTGATTAGCAATTTTACAATGTCATTGCCTTTCGTCTATGTTTCACTTTTCTGCTGTGTGATTTATTATTGTACCTCACTTTCACGTCTCTTTGTGCCAGTGTGCACGAACCTTAACGCAGTGTTAGACAATTACGAGCAATCAAACGCATTTCTCGGGAACGTTTCAGGCACAGTTGTATAATGCGAGGTGACGATTGTATAACGTGGTTATACGGTGCAGGAAAACCTTCGTGATAATTGTGTAACCGCGTAACAGCACTTAATGTTCTGTCGACTGTTAGATTTTTCTATAAAATTTAATACTTCCATTACCAACTAGATGAATTTTTGCTTCTCAATGTAAACATTTGTACAGCAAACAGACAGTTTGTACAGTTTTGATGTGTCATCTTGATATATCAAGATCTCTGTTCCGTCTTATCGCTTCTATGTAATTTTAGGGTACTCGAACGCGAGTTCAAACTGTAATTGTTAGCATAAGATTACTTCGTATGCTACTTAAAACTCGAATAATTAACCAACAGTGATATACTAAAAATTTATAAACTCCCGTTTTAAAAATTCCTTTAATTAAGTAAAATTATGGAAAGAGAAGTGATGATGTTTACGTGCTGACGTTTTGTATGTATATAACCGACATTGTTAATCAACAAGTCGACCAGCGTTATACACAAACAGATGAGTGATATCCCGGAAGTTCAGTGGATCGATACTTAATACACGACCTTGCAACGAGCTCATTTCTTCTGCAGAATTCCTTCAATTTACATCTCCAACAGCAGTAAACTTACTCTGACGATTAATAAATCACCATGATTAAAGATCAGCTTTTTATGTGCTTACTTATACCAAACATGAAGTAAAAATCTGACACGTATGCAACGTTTAAAAAATTCACCAAGTATGTTTATTTAGAAAAATCGCAATTATTACAACGAAATTCTGCGCGCCCGCGATACCTTTGTTTCAATATAAATATCCAAGAAAGAAGGAAATACAATTTTTCGGGAAATACACGAAAAATTAATCCCAGTCCCGGCTAAATATTTGCCGAACACCTGAACCTGCTAACGAAATCCAGTTTCCAGTTCCCAGCTACAGCCAATCACCCTCTCCGAGCTCTAAAACCGGTTCTCGCTCATCCAGTCGCTGGCAATTTCATCTTCTCTCGTCCTGCGGTTGTTTCTTTCCGCCTCGCGGAGGCGTGATGATCTCGACGAAAAAAGGACCTCGAGAGGAATTTCCTCGAACAATACCGAGTGCGAGAAAGAGAGAAAGAGAGAGAAAGGACGCGAGAAACCGACAGATAGGAGGCGGAAAGAAGCGAGTCGAGAGGAATGATAGAACGACTCGAGCTGGTGGAAGCCATGATCCAGAAAGGCAAGCAGCGCGAAATCGTCTTCTTGGCTCGCGAGACGAAATTAACTGAATTGGCTGCGCACGAGTGGACCCTTCTGACGTACCGGGCAGAATGAAAACGGGGATGCTACACCGGAAACCGCTTCAAGTGGAGACGTTTACAGGAGAGAACGACGTAGAAAAATGTTCGCGGTATATGCAAATAACAGGGTCACTTGTTTTGTTCGGCCGCGAACAAGGGGGAGATAGCAAATCGGGCGTGCACGGATGATATTTATTTATTCTTTTGTTAAGTGGGAAAGCTAGTTAGTGTAGCTGAGCTAGTACAGTGGGACGAAGAAATTGTAACGAGACAAAAGATATTAAAACACTTAATAAATCGTTTCTGAATTGGTTCGAAGAATCGTTGAAAGAATTGCAATACAGTTAACTTGTATTTTTGAATTTTATCTCGATTTTAGAGTGGAATGATTCTCGCTGCGCGTGATAAGATATTATTTAATCAGTGTACCGATTATTATTTTAACAAATATTGTCTTTCGATTGTTCGATGCTTTATTGATGTTCCTCAAAATCTTTACTCGGAAATCTTTCTGCAAACGCCCAGCTGTTGACAGCAATTAACGTAATCTTGCGCAAGCCAATTTCAAACTCCAACGCTTAGAAATTATTCGTCCGCGATTCCCTTTTGTAGAATCACTCGGCAAGCGTAAAGAATCGTTACCACGAATCGAAAGTTCCACAAAAATGCGCGCTAACTTATTCCGCAAAGAATTTGCTAAAGAAGTAGCTCCCGCCTGCCCTAAGTCAGTTCCACGGGCTTAAGTGGCCAAGGGTAAACCGGAAGCGGACGTTGAACCGATGGAACTCGGTGAAATCTTTATTTTCTCCGCTCCTTTTGCCAGACGTTCGAGCAGGGTAAGAAGTGGTACACGAACGAACGAACGTAACGAAGGAACGATGAATTGCACGCGCGCGAGGAAAGAAACGAAAATAGAGAGAGTGCGGGAACGTCTCTTTCAGGGACGATGAAAATATATTTCTGGCGGTTTGTTCGTCCTGAGACGGTGGTTTTGCATAATCCCCGTCGACGTTGCTTTTTTAAGCGGCTCGCAGGACAAGCACGCCTGCCACTCGACCCCGCAGGGTCGCAACCCCTCGTCGTGCTTGTACCTCGACGCGATGAAAATGCAAATTCGATCGGTATCGAGCTTGCGAGGCGTTTCCCCTACCGCCCCTTCGCTGCTCCTCGAATGAAATTTATAAAATTTTTGGAGGAACCCAGCGCGACAGCCTGCTCAGGAGGGGGGGCTTATGAATTTTACATAAAACATCACGGAGCCATGCCTCGCGAGCTAATCTGATATTCAAATAAATTATCCGTCCGTTGCTTTTTGTCGGATCGATCGAGTGTTTTCGTATCGAGAAACATTCGCGGTCGGTTGGACTCTTCTGTCGCGAGGTAGTACAGATTGCTGCGTGCCTCGAGAAATCGATTACCTATTTCCTGCTCGAACGGGACACGCGAGAAAGCTTCTTTTTTTTTTCTGCTGGAACATCACCCGGAGCGTTTCGTTGAAATCGATCGGCTCGTGTATCCGCGCGATTTAAATAGAATTGTAGTATCGTAAGAGCGTAGTTTTGAGAGGCTTGATAGGAAGAGGTTCGTGAAATGGAAAACTAGGGCTCAGGGGTATGGAAAGTAGACCAATTGGGAGAATCTTTGTAAAAATTGTACATTTTTGTAGTGTGAACCATTATAATACGGTTGGTTATGAATTATAGTAGATAAGTAAATAATAGGGATGAAGAAGCGTAAAGTTGAAGTTTTTTAAATAATAGGGATAAAGAAAAGTAAAGTGAAGTCTTTTCTCTGGACTTAAGATCGAAGTACGATAACTCATCTGTTAAATTTCACATCTTTGTTTATTTAATAATTATCTATTTATATTTTGCGACATCGAAGGTGTCCTTTAGTAATTGCTATTTCTCAGCAATTATTTCTTTTTTGCACCGGATTACTTCAATCGCTGTCATTCTCTACAAATTTATACGACAGCAGACTGTCTAACTCGGTGTTTCCCAACATGGGGCCCACGCCCCACAGGGGGGCAATTCGAAACTGGACTCTATATATGTTTTGAAATTTTACTTACCGTGTTTTGTTAACAATTTCATAGTGATTTGTTCCTAGAACTTATCATTTATGTTTCTTAAGTGAACAAATCAATTTTTTAATGTTAGAAATTATGTATGTTACATAGGGGGAGCATAAAAAATTTGGAAAGGTTAAGGTGGGACATGGTACAAAAAAGGTTGGGAAACACTGGCCTAACTCGTATGTTATTTTCGCAGAATAATCGGATGAATTTTTCCTTGATGTATTCAAGATCCATAAGTATGTCGGTCCGATAGAGCGGGGATAATAATTTTTGCTCATCATCCCGGTCGACGTTTTCCCTCGAAAATTCCGTGAGACGCGAAGACTCGCGGTGTTAAGAAGGAACAGCAGCCGGCACTCTTCGGTACAAACCGAGGCGGATTAAATTTCCATTGCAAATTTCATTCGATACGGCTCTTCAGCTACGTGACGATTCATCTCATCCGCCGTGCTGCCCTTCGTTTATACGACGAGCGCTCAGACGCGGAAAATAATACGCGTGAAGCTGCTTCTCGACCCTGCCTTAACGACGGCCTTGCGATAATCGATCCATCGTGGAATGAATTGAATTCCCGATAGACGACTCCTCTTCGATTGCATAGGGTGCCCTATTTAAGAGAAGTCGGTTCTATAAATTCTTAATTCTTTTTTGTTCTTATTTTCTATTAGATACTTATATTTCTTATTTTCTATTACGATTTTGCTTCTTTTTTTCTTTGTATTATATTTAACACTATTCCTACCACAACCGGTGAAATGACCGTTTTTAAAATTTCGATTAGAATTTCATAGATACAATGTAATTGAATTACCTTTAAACTTTAAACTTTTTCTCAAATATACGTATAATACATTTTTCAATATTCACTTCTTTTTTTATTGTTTATTTTTTTGAGAAAAATTTGTAGTCTCTCTTACGTGTGAATGTCGCGGTAGAAATAGGTATACGTAAAATGTCGGTAGGAATAGTGTTAACAGATGAGATATTTCTTTCTGTGTTACCTTTACGCAACCGAAATTTCACTGCTTCGAATAAAATATTGTTAATTATTTTGCAAGGATTAAGAATGGTGTCTCTATATCTTATAAAAATTCTGATTTTATATCCTGTACATTCAATTACTTCTTACACGTCGTTAAATTAAGTTACCGTATGCAAAATTAAATGAAGCCTACAAGTTATAGATACCAACTGTTTGAAGCTTAAATTGCTTGGAACTTTGAATCCAAAAACACGTATCGTGAACAAAGATTCGAGCGTAACAATTTCACGGTTAATTGCGTCGTTTACTTTCGTACTTTACTTTAAGCTTTCAATTGCGCTCGCCGTTTCGCTTTGTATCGATGGGAAACGAGCCTTTTAATTGGCAGTGAGAGGAAAGGTCCGATGCGTTTTTGCCAATTTTTCTTGCGAACCAGTTAAATTAGTCGGTCGCCATAACGATTCGATTTGTCGAAAAACAAACGATAACGAGAAGCTCCGTGTTACCGATTAACGTTTCTTGCTCGGAGCTCTCGACAATCATTACGACAACGAGCGGTATAAAACACTTCTTGCTACGATTTTGGACGCCATTGATACGGTTATTGGAACTTCGACGTCATCTCTTGCCCGAGTATCTTCGACACGCTGTTTCAAACTAGTAGATTATTGGCATTTCGACATTGTTTGCTAAAATTTAAAGGTACCTTTGTAGAGCTGCAATAAGCGCATTCGTCGACGAATTGAAAGCATAAAAGTATATAGGAAATTCAAACTTTTACTTTTATTTAATAGAGTGAGATAACAGGGCTCAGGTGTGAATAAAATAAAGTGAAGTGATTAGAATAATATTAATGTATATTTAAAATAGTTTAATAGTAACAATTTAAACGACTTTTCGACTTAACAACCTCAACGTTCTTACTTTCTTCAGAATCATATTCTTTCTGTGCTCGCATTTTTCCCGTCATATTTTCTTCCAAACACTCATTTCCTTTCTTTCTAATTCTAAACCTTTCCTACTCGATGCAATCGGTCACGTCCACCCAAAATTCCTCAGTCGCTCAGTTTCCTTAAGTGTTCATCTTTCGCGCCTTAGAAAGATCTACGTTCACACAGCTATCGCTCTTACTCAACCACTCCTCACATTTTCCTAAACTCGCATCCACTCGATTGCATCCGTTCGATCGCGTTCCTACGTGTATTCAATCCGAACTGATTCTCCTCTTCACCGATCGTTACAAATCCATGATCGATTCACCGTCACTTTCGTCGCACGTCTCTCGATCGAGGATCAAGTCCGCGATAGAACGTAAGCCAACCCCCGAGAACAAGCTCTCCCTCTCGAACGCGAAATCGGCACGCGACGGAGCGCAAGGACCCGTAGCACTAGAATCCGGACGTGAATAAAGGACCCGGATGGTGCCCCCGGATCCCGAAAATCGTAGGATCGATGGGGCGTCGAGAAGAGATAAATACAGCGCCGCGTCGGAATCATAAATAACGCCATTCGGTGTCGATGCCGCCCCCTAGCCCCGTCGCCGCCCCTTTCCCCCGTGCACGTCGTCGAAATCAATACCGAAGTATAGTATTTCTATATCCGTGGCAGTCGATGGCGGTGGGATAGCCCTCGTAATTCCAGAATTCGCGGGGATAGAGACGCTTTTCCCGGTCGCTTCGACCTCGGTTACCGAGTGGAAAGAAGGGGTGCGCGGAGGAATAAACGCCTCCTGGACGGGGGTTGGATCTTCCTGTCGCCTCCCGGATAGTCCCGGGCATATTGTACCGGGGTAATCGTACTAAAAAGTTTACGAGCGTACCCGTCAAACGGCCGGAAGCGCGGGACGAGGGCGCTGAGGAAACCGGTTCCGGATAGGTGGATAACGGCGCGGAAGCTGGACCCTCGCTATCCGGGGGGAGGTGAAATGTAAAACGGCCAGCTCGACGAATCTCCGTGGCACGAGCGGAGGAACCCTCCTCTGGCCCATTCACGGGCTGTTCTTCCTCGGTAAATAAACTCCCGGGACCGACCTTCGTGTTTCTTTGCCGCGAAAAGCTCGTCGGGACGTCTGGTGTGTCGACACGGTATTATTCACGGTTCCAGAGATTTGTGGTTATTGCGAAGGAAAGGAGTGAAGGAAAAGGAAAAGGGAGGCGGTGTTTCGTTCGGGGCCTGCTAGTGGACTCATCGGTAAGGCTTACATAGCAGGTCCATGTCTTACACAGGGATTAGACACAGGGATACAGGGACAGATCGAAACTTGTATGTTTGTCTTAGAGAAATGATGAAAATAGGGATTTTATGAAATCCGTAAGGTACATGATCAATTCACGAAAGATATTAAAATAACAACTTTATGGGTTGAGTTTCTTGAAGAAAGTAAGTGATTTGATCAAATCCTTTAACTGTTTTCCCGAAAAAATGAAATAATATTGTTTGGATATTAAAAGTATTTATTTAGTAAACTATGGATTATTAAATGTAGAATAGTTAATACAAGAATAATCATTGCAACACAAATTATTTATCCGAAACTGATCAACAAAGAAATAGGTTCGGGTCATCTTTTCACTAAAACAGTTAAGGGATTTGATCAAATCACTTACTTTCTTCAGGGAAATCACCCCACAGAGTTGTTATTTTAACAACTTCCCTGCAACATGTATAGAAACCGTGGCAGACTCAAGCACTTGCGAGGAATGTCGTTGGTTGATCCCTCCTAGTAGCGAGGGCAGGAAGGTCGCCACAGATTCATCGTCGATTCGATTTTCCACGCGTCCGATTGGATTAATCTTCTGTCCGGCTACAACCAGAACTCTGGCTCGTTCGTTGTTCCTTTGTACTCGCTTCCGGTCTGGGCTGCCTGTTGAATCGTAGTCATACTCGCCTCTATCGGTCACGATTTCTCTTAGTTTCGAGGACTCGCTCGGTCCTCGAAGATCCTGTTTTTATTATTCGAAGCCTGCCTTATTTTGCCACTTGACATTAACTGATAGGAACTTTGAAGTAGAGGTATGTTTTAAGGACAGTGGAAAATGCACTTTATGCGCTGTCGACATAACTACGTGTCCTTGCATGTAGTTTATGCGCATCAGGTAGATACGTTATACGTGTGGCTAACTCGTAGCACTATAATGTAATCTCTTTACCCGCGTGTATCCAAAGTTTGATAGCCGTTTGCAGTAAATCAATTAACTTAGGAAACGGTATTATTGAAATGAGTTGTGGTGAAAGTTAGGCAGTGTGGCCTACTCTCATCCATCTTCCTAGTACAATACCCTAGATGCTCATTAGAAGTGAGTTCTTCCTGTACATATTTTTTGATATGTGTGCAAATAAATATCTTGTGGTATGTTTGTTAAAAAGATGCCCAAAATTAGCGTAAATTTCCCTAAATACAGTAGAAGAGTTAAAATCTACGAGATTCTAAGATTTCATTGCAAGAACCAACAACCATAGAAACGACAACTCGAAGAATGGCCAAAAATGGAAATGACCAATTGTTCCTTCAATCCTCTCTCGAATTTTCACGTTTTACGATTTTACTCGCGGTTCGAAGTCGGCTCGTAAAACATTCGCGTCGCCCAACGAGAAACACGTCGCGGTCTTCTGCGAGGTGAAAGCGAGGGGGTGGAAGGATGTGTCCTCGCAGGAAGATCTTTCAATCTAGCGAGGGAGGCGGCCTGGTCGTCGAAGAAAGAGCAGGGAACCGGTTACCGAGGAGCGGACTCGGGTCTGCTTTAAAATTCAAATTCACAACTTTTGCTTAAACGCCTTTTAGATAGCCGAGATAGCTGCGCCACCCCTTGGAACACCCTCTGCCAACCCCTTCCCTGCTCCCTGTTCTACTCTGTACGACCGAATCTTGTACGACGTGTAGAAAAACGATCCTCGAGTTTCTATCCGGAAAACTGGAGGGTTTTAGGAAGAATGCGAGCAAAGTGTGCAAGCGTATGTGTGTGCGTGTCTGTGTGCGGAAGTTCGAACCGTGGCACAATCTCCGATAAGTAAATTGGCCTGGGCATTAGGATCTCCTGCGCGATGCAATACCAAAGGTTGAGATTGCGTTGCAAGACGCGCGCCGCTCGAGTTCTCTCTTCGTTATTGGCGAGCTCGAGATCGTCGGCCACGCTAACGGGCGGCATCGATTATCGACGAGAAATCGAGCGTATGCCGAAGTGTGGAACCTCGCGGGGAATCGGGTCGCGATAGTTTGAGTGTTCGAGCGTGAACGCGATTGGCTGGTTTGATGATCGATTTTCAGAGCCTGCAAAGGTATATTAAATAGTCTGCTATGCTGAATGATTTGTTTGTGGACCGTGGATACTCGTGCATTTAAATACAATGCAACAAAGTATTTAAAGTAAAATGTGTTATGTGATATTTAAAGAATCAGATACTTGGATTTCTGATTAATCTCCAATTTTTCTATTTTCTTATTTATTTAATAGAACTAACTTAAAACTGGCAATAAAAATAGAAGCAGAAAGAAAAGTAAAATAAAAGATAAAAATTTGAAGTTAATTCGAATTCAGTCAGCAATAAATATTCGAAATCCATTCCCTTCCATGGCTAGAAAAATTCGTTCTTTCAAATCTAACAAAATACAAATTTCAATCCTGTCTCTACATCTAACTACAAGCTAAAGCTTCGAAGCTCAATTCAGGCTCTGAGAATGCAACCATCCTACTTCGAATTCAGGTCTTCTAGCGCACGAAGGATGAACTGAAGCATCGCCAGGAGGTCAGAGCAAAGTGAAGAAGGAAGGAAGGGTGGAAAAGTTGATCGTGAATTCGGAGCTGTTCGAAAATCGCTGACGAACCCAGTTCAAAACTGATCCGCTTGTGAAACGCCATTATCTTGGCCTAATCAGGTTTAATAGGCCATTGGGGAAGATAAACGTCGAGCAAATATCGCGTTGGAACTCGTGTAGCATTCCTTGATGAGTAGCCGCGCGAGCGTATCAATGGCGTATAAGTACCATGTACCTTCGAATTATTTTTTATTTTTATTATGTAGTATTATTTACCTTGTTACAAAATACATTGGAAATGAAAAGTATATACTTTGTAATAAATGGTCTATATAAAATTATGATGGAAAGATGACTTTCTGTATGTGCAAATACGTTTTGTAAGAGAGAACTCAACTTTTACTTTCTTTATGATCTTTCATACCTTTGTTATTTATATAACTTTGAATGAATATAGAAAAACTAGTATCACTGTTTTGTTCTCTATTTCGTCCTTAATATACTGCTTTTTGAATAATGTAAATATTGTTTCTTGTTTGGTTCTTATGAGCATTTTCCCAAACCCTAGTAAAACCGTGAAATTCGGCCGGTTATTCTCGCATAGGCACCTCTTTTTCGCCTGGCACTAAAAGGGTTAATGTTTCGTTTCGACGCGTGAAAAGCGCGTTTCAGACAACTGACGGACATCGTTGTTCGCAACGGAATACGTCTTAGATGCTCTCGAGGCGAGACAATGTCCATGGAAACGAGTTTTAGGTCTCGAGCAGACGGTCGCCCCAGGAAATCGAGTTTACGAGTGCTGCTCCGGGTCTTTGGGAGTTCGGCCTCTGTATGTGTCGCTTCTGCTCGAGCGTATTGTCAATTTGCTTGCTCGTGAAATCGCGCAAGTAGCCCCCGGTGTTTGGCAAATTGTTTCCTTCGTTTAAAGAATGCTGATCTCCGTTTGCCTTCGACGACTACGAAGAAAGTGAAACGGAGACGTTCCTCGGGAGGATCGTAAAATCTCGCGTTGAGAATGAAACGTTGTACTTAACATTTAATCAACCGAATGGGGAGATCTCCTATTTTTTCCTCAACAAAGCGCTGCCATGGATCCGATTTACTTTTATTATTAGTTGGTTTTGAGATAATGTTGAATTTACTGGGAATTGTACTTTGGAAAAGCAGAAAATGCATTTGATGAACTGTTACGATACTACTTCAAGATTAACTCATAACAAAAATAAATGGGATCATTGGCAGCTCCCTTGTGTAAAAACTCGGAGAGTTCCCATTCTTTCCTTCGCCATTGATTCTATTTACTTTTGTTATTAATTAGTCTTGAACTAGTATTGAATTTATTAAAAATTGTACTTTAGAAAAGTAGAAAATGCATTTGACGAACTGTGAACAATACTAGTTCAAGACCAATTGATTACAAAAGTAAGTAGAATTAATGGCAGCACTTCGTTGAGGAAAAAATGGAAGATTTCCTATTGTTTCCTCCGCCATTGATTCCATTTAGTCTTGTTATTAATTAGTCTTGAACTAGTATTGAATTTATTAAAAATTGTACTTTGGAATAGCAGAAAATGCATTTGACGAACTGTGAATAATACTCTTTCAAGACTAAGACTAATAACAAAAGCAAATAGAATTAATAGCAGCGCTTTGTCGAGGAAAAAATGGAAGATCTTTCCGTTCGGTCGGCTAAGTGGTAAGAAGAGGATTCGTCTGCGAGACGTAAACGAGACGAAGCTTTGAAAGAGAATAATTGAGAACTGTGGGAATATTTTTATCTTTTAGCAGATTGATTTTATCTTTCTGCGCTTATAAATCGCAGTGCAATTGTTTGTTTGGTTTGCAAAATTAACGGAGGATTTACAACTGTTTACTCGAGGCTGTTGGTAATGATGTGGAAACGTTGTTTAATTATGTCTGTGAGAAAATTTTTCGGTCGGGTCTTCCGGTTAGCGATGAATTTCTCGAGCCAAAGACAAACAAATTCTTATCTGAATCGGGATTGGGATGCACGGAGGAACTCGATCGTTGAAGAAGATCGCTTTTGGTAGGATAATCTTTACACCTCATTTGTCCGCGTAACGACTCAACTTTCCTTCTCAACATCATTCCGTATCTTTAACGACAGATCAGACAATTAGGTGGTCTATGTTTGACGGGCCGTTTTGTGTGTCTTATCGGCGGAAAAGTTGAAATGGTCAAGATTTACGATAAGTGCGCGGAACTTCAGAGATTAGAGAACCGAAGCGAGCGAATTAGTTGAAATCGTAGAAAATAAACCAGTAGCAATCTTGTATAATCGATTTGATAAATCTGTACGTTTTAATCGTTTTAAATACAGACAAATTTTATTAACCCTTTGAGTGCTATGGGCGCATGTATGCATCTGACAGAAATTGTTCGTAGGGACTATGGACGCATATATGCGATTGTCAATCTTTGTTTCCTTCACCTTATGACCTTTTCCGTGGCCTTACATTTCAGTGTTAACCTTTTAGTGTTGACTAAAATTACTCGTAGGGACCATGGACGAAAATATGCGTTCGCCAATCTTTTCGATTTTTCACTTACTGCAACGCGATTGTCAGTGTACAAGTAACAATACTCCGTCTCCAGCGATAGTGCACCATCCCTTCGAAGCGTTTAGGCCAAGAGTATTCAGCACTCAAAGGGTTAATCTAGATCGGTGTTTCCCAACGTGGGGCCCACGCCCCACAGGGGAGCAATTCGAAAATGGACTCTACATATGTTTTGAAATTTTATTTACTGTGTTTTGTTAACAATTTCGTAGTGATTTCTTCCTAGAACCTATCATTTATGTTTCTTAAGTGAACAAATCAATTTTATAATGTTAAAAATTATGCATGTTACATAGGGGGGGGGGGCATAAAAACTTTAGAAAAGTTAAGGTGGGGCATGGCACAAAAAAGGTTGGGAAACACTGATCTAGATCGTGTTAATAATAAAATTCTTTCGATAAGTTTAAAGTGCTGTTCAAAATATGTTTTTCAAAAGTGTGTTAATAAATATGAAGATCGAATTAATATCGTTTTACGAAGAATACCAGTTTTATTAATCTCTTTGTGTATTGGTGAAAAGTGTACTTCGAAGGTTTCACAACATCTCTATTAAAATTCCTTTCTCACAACTTTCGATCGATAAAAATGCATCGCCTCGATCGCTCTTCCTTGTAAGCAGAGCACTTCCTATCGAGCGCGACTCGAAATTGAATTACTTTCAAAGTTCTGTATAATGCGCTATAGGAGAAATCGTGGAGGAAGTCGCGTCATTAAAGGGACGAGAAGTCACGAGGAACGTCGAACGCGCTGCTCTCGAAGCAATTCAACTTCCGCGAGCGCTGGTCGCGAAGAAACGACAGCACAAAGAGCCCCGCGGAATCGAAAACTTTCTGCTCCCTTAAAAAATCGCCATTCTTCGAGCACCTCTTCAACGGCCTCTCGCCGTTCGGACTTTTTTTTTTTGAAATTATAAGCGCGCCAATGCGTGTCGCTTCGAGGATCCTTTCTTTATTGTAGCATGAACGCGAACCCATCCCCAGAAGATGGAAATTCTTACAAATTATAAGTTTGATTGTTTCGAATCGTTGAAATTTGGAATCAATAGCTTCAGAACTTTAAATCTTTGCAATTAGAAACTCGATGTGTAAGGTTATGGATTTTTTATACTGGCAGTTTGAAGTAAAAATATTTAGATTTTTTTTTTGTTTGAATATGTAAATTAGAAAATTGAAGCTTGAAAATTCAAATTTTTTGCTTTGTAACTTTGAATTTTTGAAATTTGCAGTTATTCCTTTGGGAGAGTTCAGAGATTTGGAATCGATAGCTTCAGAACTTTAAATCTTTGAAATTAGAAAGAAACTCGATATATAAGGTTTTGAATTTTTTATACTGGCAGTTTGAAGTAAAAAGATTTAGATTTTTTTTTTGTTTGAATATGTAAATTAGAAAATTGAAGCTTGAAAATTCTAATCTTTTGCTTTGTAACTTTGAATTTTTGAAATTTGCAGCTCCTGATTTGGGAGAGTTCAGGGGTTTGGTGAAATTTTCATGCAAAGTTGTACGATTTTGTGCAATCATGTTTCTGTTGATAACGTGTCCGTTATCAGTTTCGTCTCTAAGACTGCGTTGGACAAATTTATGGGGAGAAAACCGAAACAAATCAGACGATGCACAATCATTGCCACCTTTAGTTTTCAGGCAAACTTTCAGTAATTTACGACACGCATTGCAACATTTCGTACGTTACACATTGCAAATCACGATATTTATACCGACCCACAAAACAATTATTTAATTATTTATAAAAACAAGAGATCTTCTGAATCTTGTTATTTAATTGCGTTCCATTCAGGCGACAAGTATCTTCGCTCGGCACCTTCGATGGCGAAATTGATGTTGAGACGGAGAAGATTAGGCGAGCACGTGGCTTAATTCAATATTTACGCGAGCCGTCCGCGCGTGTAATCGTGTCGCAATTAAGAGCAGCGAAATTCGATTATGTACTCGGCTGTTCTCGGCCGTGCACTGTAATTAGCGGCGAAACTCATAGAAAACGAATCGTGCGGTTAGAACGTCTGCCAACGTGATAACAAGCCAATTACGTTTGCGTTTTGTCCTTTCATGGTCTGTGTACCACATAGAAAACTATGGTTTGTTAATAAAATTGTTTCCGTTAACATTTAATTATAGAAATATTTCTTATTTTTATTTGGTGAGAGAATAGAGTGGATGGTGGGGCTCAGGTGTACGTAAAACAAATTGAAATTCTTAGACATTATTATATATTCATATTTAAAATAGTTTAATAGTATAAATAACATTGATAGTATATAAACGACTTTTCGACTTGGCACATCTTCAATATTCTTGCTTCTTTCTGTCTCACGCTCGCATTCTTCCGGTCATATATTCTTCCAAATACTAGTTTCCTTTTTTTTTTAATTGTCAACAAAAAATTTAAGACGACAGAACAACGTAAAACATAATTTTATGGTTCGCAATTATTATTTATCTATTTATTTTTATTGTCTTTATAGTAGAACACTATTCATTAGTATAGAATACAAAGTTTATTTATACTGTTATTTCTTATTAATTAATTTATTTATTTTCTTTGACCCTTTGGTCTTAAATTTTTGTCCCTCTAACCTGTAAACCTTTCTCACTCAATGCAGTCACGACATTTTCTCAAGTGCTTATCTTTCGCGCCTTAAAAACACTCGAGTCCAAACGTTCTACGTTCACCCGACTATCGCTCAACTCAAGCACTCTTCACATTTTTCTTAAAAAATGTTGTGACCCACTTAATCGCGTTCCTACATAATTCCAATGTTTATTCATTGTCCGTAAGAAATGAATTGTGGACTTTTTTTCGAGGTATGCCAGTTTTCATATTTTCATTCGCACTGTATTTTTTTTTCGGGGTATGTTAATTTTTACATTTTTATTGCACTGTACTTTGAGAACGTATCGCGTAGGCTGTGCGATTCGTTGGAAGCTAAAAAATTTGAGAGCAGCTCGGAAACTTCAGAATAAGTTTCCTGTTAAAATAATAAACGAGTTCGATAATTGGTCGAGACATCGGTGAAATCAATGTATCTTCTTCTATCGAAGAATTCCTCTGTACCGCATTAAAGTTCATTCCGGAAGTTAGCCTTGTAAGTGGCGAACAGTTTGAAACTGTATCCCTTGTCCGAACTCGGGAACACTTGCAGATCGTTTTACCGGGAATCTTTCCCTGACGTCTCAGGATTAAAAATAGCGAAGGAAAATGGATGACCTGCACGGTAATTGTTTGATCTGCTGGCTGCTGTTTCAATTGCTTCTTAATTTACACTCATTGCAATATTATTACAAATTCTACTACTCGATTATGGTTAACGGTCTTCCGTTAATCGATTAACCTATGGTTACGACACCTATTTTAAACCTGATTTAACTGCATTTTTGGTTTAAAAAATGGCAGTGACATTAAATTGAACAAATTTTGGAACATAATTTGAATATTGTACAGTGTAATAAGTGTGATAAAAAATCAACGAATTCATTATTGCAGCTTACAGGAATCTTTCTCCGTTCAACTTTTGGGTAGTTTCGACCTTAATTGACAACCGACATAGTTATCTTAATATCATGTTATTATTCGTGTATTTAATCAATTCGTTCGAATATTCGACAATATTATATTCAATAATCCCTTACAAGTTACTCTCGCTTATAAATGTAGAAATGTAAGTTACGCGTAAAATTAGAAAAATTATTGAACTGTCATCATTATTAAAACTATTTTTAATACACCGAAGAATTTTATTTCGTCCCACCTACACCTGAACCCTGCTCATCTCTAAATAATCCTACATAAACAACGAAGACTCATAATGTCCCCAGACAAACGTTAAAATCTCGCAGAACCGTACTTTTATGATTACATATTCACCATAAGAATTATTTCGTCCTGTACGCGAAAATTTCACGTCGATTGAGTTCGACCGCACGAACCGCCACGTGTTCCGAATCGCGCGTCACCTCTTCAGAGGTCTTCATAAATGTTCAAAACGAGCGTTCCCGCTTTTATGGCCTCGTCAGCCGGCGACTGAGCAAGCGACACGACCGATCACAAAGCAGCTGTCATGCGAACGACGAAACTTGCGGCGGCGTTCGCGATTCAATGACGAGCCGGTCGCCCGTTATCAGTCCAATTTATCTTCCCATCGGAGAGCTGCATTAAGAAACTCATCGATAAACGGGTCTCGAGCGAGCGCGCGTCTCGGCGGTCTCCGTTCGCGGGACAATAGACGATGCAAGCGATTGTTGCAAGTATCTGCGAGCAAAGGGCTTTGTCCGCCTGCACAGTTGCGACTGGTTGAACAGATTCGTCTGGCAAGTTCGCGCCGCACAGCCCACGATGCACGGCCGTAGATAAAAACACGGACATTTATCATCTGAACTGCGAGGTGCCGCCGCCGTCGCCGCCGCTTGACTGACGTTTTAATCGAATACGCGCCGCGGGTCGCTAGGAAAAAGCGCATTACCACTGCACGCCGGTGGAATCGACGTTGCAGAAGTAGAGTCATTAGCTACTGTTACCGTGATACGCCATTGTGATCGTTGTTAAATATGGCGTGCAAAAATTACGCGAGACAGAGGACCCGGATTAGTACAGATCTTCGCAACCGTTGATATTTAAAAGCTGCGAATCTGATGATTAGAAGTTGGTATTTTGTGGAAATTTGAATTTTTATACGCGTAGCTGAGGAAATAAAAGTTAAACGAAGATTTATATATCCTCAACCTTAGGATATTTTTTATATTTTTGCATGTTGTATGCACTCTATACACTTTTGCATACTCGAAATAAGGATATAGAGGATACAGAGGAGAGAATTACTATACAGGATAAACGCGCGAAGATTTGCAATTTATCAACGATGTTCCTTCGAATGCTAGGTCCACACTATCATACTCTTAACCACTGGATCCTTTGGATGTTAGGGTATTTTTGACTCTAAGCTTATCCGATGTTTGCTGGAGTGCTCTCTGTCCTCAGATTCACTTACGATTAGTGTTACACAGTTTTGAGCTCACTTACTACCGAGTTACCCCACGCCTGTTTCTACCATTTTTGCATACTCGAGATAAGAATGTAGAGGATGCAGAGGAGAGAAATACTATACAGGATAAACGCGCGAAAATTTGCAATTTATCAATGATGTTCCTTCGAATGCTAGGTCCACACTATCATACTCTTAACCACTGGATCCTTTGGATGTTAGGGTATTTTTGACTCTAAGCTTATGCGATGTTTGCTGGAGTGTTCTCTGTTTTCAGATTCACTTACGATTAGTGTTTCACAGTTTTGATTTCACTTACTACTGAGTTACTCCACGCCTGTTTCTACCATTTTTGCATACTCGAGATAAGAATGTAGAGGATGCAGAAGAGAGAAATACTATACAGGATAAACGCGTGAAAATTTGCAATTTATCAATGATGTTTCTTCGAATGCTAGGTCCACACTATCATACTCTTGATCACTGGATCCTTTGGATGTTAGAATATTTTTGACTCTAAGCTTATCCAATGTTTGCTGGAGTGTTCTCTGTCTTCAGATTCACTTACGATTAGTGTTACACAGTTTTGAGTTCACTTACTACCGAGTTACCCCACGCCTGTTTCTACCCTTCTGAAATTCTATCCACTCGTTACCTTAGACGTCCTCGTTCCGCAATTTACAGATACCCCCGAAATTCGCGAACAGTTGGATAATCCACGAGTATAATCTCGTTCGTCGTCGACGAGATTGTTCCGTGTCTAACTGATTGTAATCATTCATGGATCCAGCTTGAGTTTCCAAACGGCAGAGCCGGTCCTCGCAATTTCTTTAGTCGGTTAAATCGAGGAGAACCCGATTTTCGGAATCGTGGCTTCATTTTTTATCTGCCCAAACGACGAAGCGGACGAGCCCCTCAATTACTCGCGAACGTTAACGAACACGGCCCGTTGTTCCTTTATCGAATCGAGTCGGGAACGCGATAACGAACATGAGCCTTTCAATGAGATTTAACCGTCGTTGCATCGATTTCCAGGGGCGCACTGTTACAGCATGTTGCACGGGAGCAGCGGGAAGAATGGCAACGCTCATCAGAACAGCCTGGACGACAGCAGCACGCATTCCGGGCCGTTCTTCGACCTGTCGTTCTCGAAGAACGTGACCACAATCCTGGGCAAAACTACCTACTTGAATTGCCGTGTCAAGAACTTGGGAAACAGAACGGTGAGTGAACATTTTCTCTTCTGAAATCTGGAAAATGGAATATCTCGAAAAGGAAAGTCGTTCCTGACGTATGTAAATGAACATCTTTTTGTATTTCGATACGGGCGAAGGATATAAAATTAGATTTGCGAAGTTAAAATTGTGCGTGTGGGTAATATTTGCAGCTAAAATATTTTAATAAATTTTAACATTGTGGACTTTAAATTTATGCGAGGAATAAGTAAATAAATTTATTGAAAATTCGAAGGTTGAACCGATGAATTTACTCGTCTAGCTTAGTACCAATTTTAATGGTGTGCCGTTGAGAAACTAAAACTCTGTCGAAGAAAATTTTCTTTATAAACAAACTTCTTGAAGTTCCCTCTTTCGATAAGATTCGGGCACCTAATTACATTTCGCAATATGAAAAGATGTTATCATATACGTATGTATGTCGTACACAGATGTCGACGTGATTCATTGTACGTTTCGAGTGATCGAATTTCTCTCGATTGCACAATCGTGTTTCGCAGATCATTTGTTAATCCGTAAGCCTGTAAGCGACGTAAAATGATCAAACTCTTCGTCAAAGCATCGCGTATGGTGCTCTTCGTGACAAGAGTCACCGTCAGCCATCAAATATTTATAAACGTGTATTTAGATGTCGATTGAATCGACGGGGTCACGAGTCTACCCCTTTGAGTTCAATCTGGGTCACCGCTGGAGAAGATTAAGAGCCCTTGATTCGCGATCCAGAGGAATAGGCCGCGTCCCGTATTAATTATTCAGGGACAACCCTTTATGTTCAACACTTATCGCATTACCCCGATCAGACTAACCGGATATTCGAAAAGAAAACGAAAAAGGCTTACCCCTTTCATATTTTTTCGTAGCAAAGAAAACGCAGCCAAGGATAACGCGATCGATGCAACGGTTTCGTGTTCAGCGTTCGAATGGAAGAAATGAAACGAATTCCAATTGCAATTCAAATGTAATTAATATGTACATGTCATGGTACACCTATATACCTACAGGTGTACTTGTATAGGGCGATCGATACTTGGGTCATGGATTTTAATACGTAAAACAAGCAAAAGGATAGAACGTTGAACGTTGAAGGAAACCAAATTAGTTGTGTAACTTCATAAAAGAAAATTAACGACGAGATAAAATGTTAGATTTGAGAAAAGGGTGTAATTTTTCGTATAATCAGTTTGCTGGCTAACGCATGCATGGCTGGTGCAATTTCACAACTCTTCGTACGGTATTTTTTTTTTTTTTTATCGAACCGACGATATTTTGCGAGAAAAGTGGATGTCAGTTTATCGATAAATCCGTGGACAGCTTAAAAGCACCGGATAACGATAAACGAAGGACAGAACAGGGTGAAATTAAAATAATTTGCTGGCGCGTTTCGCGTTTAAAGGGAATGGGGGGAGAGGGGTTGAAATTAATATCGTCGAGGGCGACGACGGCCAAAAAGGGAAAAGCACGGACCTCCATCACGAAGATGGATTTACGTGTAAACGTTTTTCTTCCCGTGCTGAGTGCAGGAAAATATCGAGTGTCAATATTTTACCGGCACAATGGATCGTCAGCTGTCTGTAGCAAACTGCCGAGGATGCATCGGAAGTGCACTTGGCCACCGTCGACCTCTCTACGACGCCATTGAACAAAGTACACCTGGACCACCCGGTATGTCGATAATGTTTATTCGTTCTGACCCTCTGACAATTATTGCGGACGTTCTACAAGGAAAAGGGTTAACCGGAAACGCGCATTTAACAGTGATATTCTTTTAGAGGTGATTATTCATCGATGAAACGTATAATTAATATTTGTTATTCTTGTAGAATTGAAAAATGATGAGATCTAACGTTTCTGTAAAGAATGCTAAAATTGATTAGCATATGTGTTGCTAACTTTTTATCGTTGTAATAGTAATTTAATTTTTTTTCGCGCAATACAAGCGTGAACAAACTAAGAACAGAATATTGTGCGAGCAACACTGAATCTCTGAGAACTGGTTCGGTCTGTTGTAACCCTTGTAAGGTATTTTTCGATGGGAATTTATGTCTGGAAATTAGATACGAGCGAGGAAAGAGCCGAAGATAAGAATTCACGGTCATAATTCACGCGACCATGTCTTATGAGATTTTTCCACCACCTTGGGAAAAAGATTGGATCCTCCGAATTATTTACAGGCTATTCTACAATTTATGGTTACTGACGCGTGTAAAGTAGCCCGCAGAAAGTTACACGTCTGATTTAAGAAAAAAAAAGATAACTGAAACGAAATCTCTGCCCTATAATCAGTAAATTCACTGTAACGCTTAATAGAATCAAAGCAGATAATTATAACCTAGCCTCTGGTACGTAATGGTATCATAAAAGACCCAAAATGCAAATGTAACAAGGAAAGCGAAAGTCTAAATCGTGTTGCATGACAATGTGAACTCTACCAGTATCAAAGGTTTAAATTAATCGTTTCACTTAAAAAACTAGATTTTTTAAAAGACTGCAAACTGCAGATATAACCGCATTGTATTGTTGTGTAATTATAAGTTCTATACTTTCTCAAGATTTCTCAGGTCTACTTACACTTTGATTTTGTTTATTTATTAATTCTGATACAATTACACGCATTTGCACTAAGCCTAATAAATACTTTGTATCTCTCGACTTTTTCAATGAATCTTTCGCAAAATTTCGTTGTCGACTTAACAATCTTTTATAATCTCGTTTAAATCACTCTTTATATTTACCTCTATAAATCAACGGATCTATAACCCGTGAATAAATAAATAAAACAAATAATTGCAACAAATTTAAACTATAGTTAAATAAGCCTGTAAAGGTTTGATACGCTTAATAAAACAAAAAACGAAATTTACCGTTCGCAGCAAAGAACGAACGTGTGGAAAAATGAAGCAAAAGATGAGAAAGGAGGTAAAAACCACCAATCGTCGGTCGGTGGTGTCTCATGCCTGGCCCTGTCCCGGTTAATCCACGGATCGAAAACACGGGCCGGTGGTCGAAGATTCGGTGTTTGCCCGCGAAAAAACTGGTATAACCGCGCGGCTGGACTCCGAACCTCATCCATATGTATGATATAACCCAGTTTCGATCGCGTCCTGCTCGAGAGGAGCTCGCTGCTGCCACGAAATTCGTGTCCAGCCGGGACGAACGGGTTGACGAAGAGCCAGGGGCGGGATGTACGGTCAGTTTCTAACCGCTGCGGGTTGCTCGCGAAATTTTAATGACGCCGCGTACGATCGGTCGACACGGCGCTCGTCGAGCTTGTTGGAAATTGACTCGAGTAATTATACGCGAGCTCGCGACCATCGCCCTGAACGAGCCTCCGGAGGTCGTTCGTCGACATGCCTTCTTTTCGCGACGATTATGGGGCGAAATAACACGAGGACCGGGAATAACGAGGGGTAAACGCTGGAGAGGAGCGATCAAAGCTTCGTTTGTAATGGGACACGAGGCTGAAACACGAGGCAGGGCGATTACGGGGCGAGCGAATTTTTTAGGGTGTTCTTTTTTATATTTATTTATTGTTGTTTAAACGAGAAAATCTTGCGGGTTGTGAAAGTGCAGGGTTTAGAAATAATAATACAGTTTAATATAAAAATGTTGATAGAGTTCCTTTGAACATCACATTTGTCTTGTTTGCACTCACTTACACCTCTCTCTCGCCCCAAGCACTCTTCTCTTCTAACTTCTTCTTCCTTTTCCTTCCAATTTTCACTTCCTTGTCTCCCTTTCTCACACAGACACACACTCACTCACTCTCACTCTCATACCTAATCTCACAAATCTGACTAGTTGCAAAGAAGGAAAAGACAAAAAAAATAATAATACAACACAATTGAGGAACTCGCGGAGGTCTCAAAGTAGTTTCCGTAGAGATTCGCGGTAGGAATCAAAGTAAAAGTCAAAGTAGAAGAAAAGTCAAGTAGAGTCAAAGTAAAAGTAAATTAGAATACAGCAATCCTTCGCTGAGAAGCTTATACGGGTTATTAGATACGTGATCGCATAGCTTGTAACATATGCCTAAAGAATCTTGATGGCGAGTAAAAATTAATAGATTCAAGTAGAGGTGGGCAGTTAGTAACCTCATTTATCAACCTAAATTGAAACTTAAAATAGAAGGAGAGAGTCAGTGACTGTTCTACGAGATTCCAGAGAGATTTTGTTTGTCGTGGAATTTTTAGGCGTTCGAATTGTAGTAGATATTTGTGCGGTGGATAGGTGTTATTAGAGTAGATTTGTGATTATGAGTGTTTAGAAATTGTAGCGGTGTTACTAATTGTTAGTGGTTTTCACGAGATATTGTTGGTCGAGTGTAATGGAGAGTAGTAACGCTTAATTAACGCGAATAAAATGAAAATTCCCTAGCGAGAGTGCTTCTAGCGTATGATTGCAGATAATCTGAAATGATAGTAATTTATGTTATTATATTCAAATTACGTTAATGTATTTGTGTGCATACGTGAATTCCCAATTTCTATACTCTGTTAATAGATACAAATATTTTATCAACTATATTATATTTTACATTTTTTTTTTTTTTTTAATATTCTTTCCCTTAGTTTTGTTTATTTCTACTTCAATATTATCAATCATGTTCAATATCATTTTTATCGATCGTTCAAAGAGACGATGATGTTTCTGAACGTCTCCGCTTCGAGATCGCCTCGAAAACGAATTGCTTGCAGGTGAAATTAGTCGGAAGCGTGTTGCCAGTGTAAAATTTCCACGATCCCGGGCCGAAGTTCATCGATGTTCACCGACGACGCAACCAAGTTTATCCCGTAAAGTACACTCCAGTAATTACAACCGAGTTCAAGTATTTGATTTCGAGATCATGTTTGCCCGATCGCCCATTAAAACTTTCGCAGGGTTGAAATTCGATCCGCGACTCGGATCGGTCGAAATCACAGGAAGTGCAGTCGCAAAAATGCGAAAATCTGTAGGGTGCTCGACGAGATGTCGACTAATTATTAAACGTATTCGGTAATTGCTTTGAGAATCGAATTTTCTGTCGCGAGACGTGTAATAAAATCAACCGATAAAAATCAGTTCTTCGCGTTCGAATGAATTGTTAACTATCAAAACTCGAAATAAAGAAAAAATATACATTACAATACAATAATTTTCACTGCCACAAGTATCAACAAATTAATGCTCAACCACATTAAATTCTTTAACATTACACATTACATTTACGTGCACGACAAATTTGTTCAAACCACATTCTATTCGGATAATCGATCTATTTCATTCCACACAAATTAAATATCAAATTTGTTGAAAAATACTAGTATTGCAAAATACGAGCAGGTACGAATACCTTCTTTAACCATCCTGTGCAGTAATTCAACGTGAAAGTATGCAAATGAGCATCTGTGTCAAGGACAAAAGTAACGAACGCAGATTAGCGCGTGACGGACAAAATGTCGCGTGGCCTTTAGCCTCGAAGAGATAACCGTATGGTTATGTAAGAAGGTGAAATCCTTTGTAACGCGGCGGAAACCTGTAACGAACGCGAGGAGGGGTGGAAAGGTCGCGAGACAGACAGGGTTTCGAGTGAAATTTCATCGGTTCCGATTCACCCAGCGCTGCCCGCGCACCGCCTTTATCAATTAGGCAATTTCCACGGGTGTAACGCGATTCTCGAACGGCGACTGCGTTATCGAGGAAGCATCGGGACGTTGCTCAAGGAGGGTTTCTCGACTGTTTGAAAATCGACCAGATCCGTTTGTTCCTTTGATTCGGACGACTCGAGCGTGCGGCGACGCGAGCCGAGTTCAAATTACGACCAAGTGCGCTGCAATACTATTAGAAATGATTTCGAATTGGAATGCACACTCGCGAAGATGGCGAACACTCGGTTGGGTGATGAATCTTAGTGGGAACGAGGATGTCTGGGGGATTAACTAGGTTTTTTGGGGAATTTGTGAGCGCTGGGCGATTGCATGGCGGATCAAGATGTGGAAGAGTTAAATTTGTTAGGGATTGATAGCTAGGTTTTTCGGGGAATTTGTGAGCGTTGGGCGATTGCATGGCGGATCAAGATGTGGAAGAGTTAAATTTGTTAGGGATTGATAACTAGGTTTTTTGGGGAATT
Source organism: Tetrapedia diversipes (assembly GCA_033822845.1). NCBI lineage: Eukaryota > Metazoa > Arthropoda > Insecta > Hymenoptera > Apidae > Tetrapedia > Tetrapedia diversipes. The sequence goes on along the minus strand of JAOPTO010002214.1, from coordinate 100,450 downwards.
TGTGAGCGCTGGGCGACTGCATGATGGATCAAGATGTGGAAGAGTTAAATTTGTTAGGGATTGATAACTAGGTTTTTTGGGGAATTTGTAAGCGCTGGGCGACTGTATGGTAGATCAAGATGTGGAAAAATTGAATTTGTTATTAAGTGGATTTGTTAGGGATTGATAACTAGGTTTTTTGGGGAATTTGAGAGCACTGGGCGACTGCATGGTAGATCAAGATGTGAAAGAGTTGAATTTGTTATTAAGTGGATTTGTTAGGGATTGATAGCTAGGTTTTTTGGGGAATTCTGTAATTCGGTTGATTCCTTTCAGACACCTGTTTTGTAACGTACTATCTACTATTATCACCTTCTAATTTTTTTTTTATATGTACTTTAATGGATCTATACCCGCTTAATAAATTATTAAATTAATAAATACGCGATAACACACTGCTCGATCGAAGGATCGATCCTCGACACAGCAAGTGATAATTGCACAAGTGTCGCGTGAGACACATAAGCCCTAGAAATCAGGAAGGAAAACAGAGTAGTTGCTGGTTAAGGGAAAGAAATCATGCGAACTTAACCCCGCGACGTTATTGATTCGGACTTGTTTATGCACGAAGGGAACAGCGTTGCATGTAATCTCTAATTAACCACCTTGGCTACCATGCTGAGACTGTATATAACCGTTGCGGTTTTCATTATGCCTGAAGTTACGGGCCATGCCAAGGGAACACGTCGCTGTTTATTCTTTCCGTTTTACTCCCTCTAAGGAAAGTCGCAGTTTGCTCGGCGAGACGATTATCGGTGTTGATAACTTTTCAACGGTTCTCCTTCGTTTCACCGTTGTTACGACTTTAACGTAAGATTTTCTGATCCTCGGACGATCACATTCTCTGGTAATTTTCTTTATTCGAAACAATTGGAATTTCTTTCAGAAGCGATGGCGAAACAGTCTTTAACCCTTTGAGCGCTGAATATTCTCGGCCTAAGTGCTCTGCGTGGACGGCGGTTGCGATGTTATTTGTACTCACACTGACAATCGCGTTGCCAATAAGCGAAAGATCGAAGAAATTGATCAACGTATTTATTCGTCCATGATCCCTACCAGCAACAGTCGTCGGACGCATACACGCGTCCATAGCACTTTCAAACGGTTGACGGAGAAAACAAAAATTGACAAGCGCATATATGCGTCCATAGTCCCTACGAGAAACTTTCGTCGGACGCATATATGCGCCCATAGCACTGAAAGGGTTAAAAATCGTTTTTAACAAATTCCCAGAGTGTTTTGAACGTTATACGGATCCTAAGGGGTGTAAAAGGTTTGCAACAGTTTTTAACAAATCCTCCATCCCTTCCCCCTTCCGCCACTACAATATTTCTCTCAGTATGGAGTGAAAACGGATTTTGCCCTTTCATTTCACGATACGTAAAGGGCCCAATTTTCCCGCCTTTTTCAACGCGGCTACAGACATCTACTGTTTCAATGGAAAAAACTGTCTGCCACCCCTGGCGGGCGGAGCACAGGGCGGACGAATCGTTGAAAGAGTATCCGCGTAATCGGACACTCCCGATATCAGTTTCGCGAGCGTTGATCCACGGCGAAGCTCAGGGCGAAAGCGGTGACAGCGTTGAAAATAAAAGTGCTCGGTGAACCGTGACGAAGTCGCGTAATATACCGGATGACCGAAAAACGAGTAACGCTGTCTTGTTCTACGTACAAAAATGCGTCGAGAATGTGGAATAAGATTTTTTCGCACGACGTTTCATTTTCGCGGAAATCGAGCCGGAATATTCGGTGCACGAGCACACGTTTCTGTCTGACTAATTTCGCGCTGTACTACTTGCAATGTTTGTTTCCGCTGGTTACAGCTACATAACAAGCTAGAACGCACACGTTCCGAGTTACCTATTTGATTAACATATATTTACAAATGAGAACAATCAGGTACACGCAAATTTTCGAAGCCGTTCGTCTCGGGAACGAAATACACTGCTTCTCTACATTTCTCCACGTTTACGTATCGTTAGCGTATTTTCGAACCTAGCTGTAATTAACAACGAAATAAAACTATTCCTTTCGTGTGCAATTTTGTTTATTTGTTTCTTTGTTTGCGGGAAAAAACCCTTTAGAGTACACAAAGAAGATACAGTTTAATCGTAAGAGTCAAAACAACGGAACAATTGAGATTTAAAGCTAGCGTGGGTAGAAAAGAAGTCAATATATTTACAATAAACGTTATTATTTTTTAGAATAGTGTTAAGCTCATTATTAATACCATAATAATTTAAAATTAATAATAATTCCTCTAACATAATAATTTTTGCCAACTTTTATTCATGGAGCGATACAAATATAACAAAAATCTATTTCCCTCTCAGTTCTACAATTTCAAATTCCGTTCGATGTATACCTTATTCCTTGCTATATGCATATTAGGAATAAATACACAAAAGATGTCCATAAATCTAGGGTTAAAAGTTAAATTAAACGTTCACGAACAAGGAATAGAACTCGTGCGTCATAATTTGAGCCTCTCTAAAGGGTGTATTTAGAGTGAACGCGGCGCGTTTCGGTGTTTCCATGGGGTGTGTTCGCACGAAACGCGAACAACGAAGCCCCGTGTCATCGGTATGCCGGCCAGCCCGCCATTAATTTTCTATTGTATCCAGCGCCGGTCGAACGAACGTTTCTATTTATCCACACGGTCAGCTCGGGAACACCGCCACTCGAGGCCGACGCTTTTCGCGGCATTGTCAGGCGGCACACGCGACTCCGCCATCAACGTGATGCGAAAACCGATTCCCCGGGCACGGACATTTCGATCAAACGAAAGGAAAAAGCGGCGGCTCTCCGGGGCTCTATTGCATTCTCAGCGTCGCGTCTCGCCCTTCTTAACCGTGGGAAGGGTGCAGAGAAGGAGGGCTTCCTAGCACGGACAACTCGATTCCATCGGCTGCTATTAACACCGACCTGATCGAGGTCTTGGTTGTATTGGGCCATCCCATTAGTAACGCGAGCAGTTCTCGATTTTCCCAAGGAGTCGGTTGTAAAGGTCGAATTGTTTTCAATATGTCTTCTTCCGAATTTTTCGTTCCCAAGAACGTTTTTAACCATCTGGTATTAAACAATGTTGAATGGGAACTTTGGAATGCCAAATCTTAAGATGGTTTTTATCGTATTAAGTAGTATAGAATGAGAATACACAATTATATTGGCGGATTTTTATGCGTTTACAAAACCGTGGAATCCAGAAAATTTGCAGATTTGTGGAAAGTATCTAAGGTGAAGTGTAGGTTACGAAATTTGTAGGGTAAAACAAGTGACTGAATTCTATTTTTATTTCTCTGTAAAAATTTGAATTTGCATAGAAAGCCGAAATCTACTTAAGATATGTGTTGGTTATCGTTACACAGTACGTTAGACAAATATTGCATTGTTTGTAAACAGCGCGACTCGACTTGTGAAAAATTAGGGCAATGGAAGGATACGGTGCGCTGCGATCTTTCAATTTCCTTGAGTATTCACCATAAATGTTTGTATTATATGAATTAGATTGTACTGTTTACTTGATTGCATCACGGTCCTTACAGCGCAGCAATCGCAATATTTGCTGTGCCGTATACTCTCGATACCGTTGTGTGCTCCTCCTCCGTTTCATCTTTTCTACTTTCCAGTAGTAGGTAAGCAGTTATTTGCTCGACAAACAAAAATAGGTCGACCATATTAGATGTATCCATTTATGTAACCCAAAGTCATTTTAATTTATCAAGAATCTATAGAGTGCAATATAAAACGTTCGTGCTGCATTATTTATAAAATTATTCATCGTTAGTATCTACCATATTGCTCGTGATCTACTATAATAAACTTCAATGCAACGTGAATTAAAAATTTCACAAAATTATTCATTATCGATAATTGCTCACATATTATCACTAGAACTACAAGAGCAATTAAAACGACCAATCGATAATTATTCGTAGCAATCTCAAAATTCACTGTTGTAAAGCTTCCAAAATTTACGACGACTTTCTGTAGAAGGTTTAATTAAAGTTTTCTATGTATTCGAAATTTTTTCAAATAATTTTCAATTGAATCTGTTCCACGCAAAGAAGTACACTTTTCATCGTCTAACTTCCATCCTCTTCAGACATTTCCATTTCAACCAAAGTAGAATAGACATTCAAAACAAACGCAGTTGAACATACTGCTAAAAATTGAAATCAGATTAGAATTCTCGTTTCCTATATAATAATCGTTGGCTGTTGTAAACTCACGTCCGACACGAAACATTAACCCTTTGCACTCGGCTGTCCCCTCTCATGGGACATCGTAATCCTAGCATATGATAGTTTCGCAAATTTTCAGACTTTAGTTCAGACCTGGACGTTAAACAGTCATATATGTAAATTTCAATATACGACTTAACTAAACTAAATGAAGTTTAATATACGTGAATCGTAGTAAATATTTCGAATTTGAAAATTGTTGAAATTAGTATCATTAAACGACTAACGGTCACCTTTCGAGTGCAAAGGGTTAAAGCGCTGCACTCAATTTGTATCGTATAGGTAATCAAATTAAACGATACTTAATGCTGAAATTATATTCCATCGCGTTTGATTTCTAATCAACGACCCTCAGATAAGAGACATCGAATCAGCGATCGCGTAGTCGAAGCATACGTTCGCGACGAAATTCCTGCTGACTGAATTTTAAACAGCTTAACGCTTAACGTTACCCATTATCCCGTTCATATCGAGGATTCAGCTCGTGTCCCTTGCACGCGATGGTTAAGCTAAAGAACCGTACTCCGTGTCCCGGCCCCGTGTTAATCACGTGTTAACGCAAACGGTGCTCGTTGGAAGCGTTTCGCTCGAGATTTCCTCCAGCTCCGCGTTTATTGTCCCGCTGGTCCGGTGCAACGGTTTGGCAAACCGGTAATTCATCGGGCGTTGGCAAATTGGGTCGAGTTAGTTCGTCGGAATGTTCCCGAAAGACGTCCCGAAGGGGGTTGGACCCCCCCCCAGGGTGGGAACAAGAGAGGGACAGGCGTGTAAGTCGGTGATATTGGTCGCCTCGCTGAAAATAGCTTCGATGTGCCAGGGAACTCGAAACTATTACGTATAAAGTTGTCGTAAGTTCCCGAGATTTTCTGCCCCCCCCCCTCCCACCCTTATCTTCGATTCCCGATAACACTGACACCGGTGGATCTGGACATAGTTCTACTGTGTGTCTCTTCTCTTTTCTTTTTCCGTCGGGTCACCGGACCCTTTTAGGAAACGAGTTACGACAGAGAAGCGTGTTTGTTCGCAGAAACGTTATTAATTGCTTGTTATCGAACAAAGGCCTTTTCGAATTTAACGAAAGTTGTCAATGACGTTTCGGGGGATAAGAACGAGGCCGAAAGAAACGGTGAAAGAACACGTTCGACGAGCAAGTATCCGGGAACGGGGGTGTATTTAACGACGCGAAGAAAACGCGACGTTATTTATCCCTGGGAAGATTAATGCCGGCCGCGACGGGTCTGAATAATTTGATTCGCAATCGCTGAAACAATTGCATAAAGTTTCCAGCGGGGCCGACTCGCGTTTAATACCCTTCTATGATAAATGGACGTGCGCACGATTTATCGTGTCCTGTAATTAGCGGCTCGCGCTCGCGTGCCCCGCCTTATCGATGCTGTCTTAATAACTGTTATAACAATCGTAAAGAGCGATCTATCTCGCGTGTATTTATCTCCGGATTGTTCAACGCTCCCGCGACGCCCGCTTCGTCGATCGATCGTTCGCCACGTTCCCTTTAACGCGAACGAGCTCGGCTAATTAAACGGTTCGATCGGATCGATCAAGATTAACGAGGGAACATGCGTTATAAGTGATATATCTCGCTTATGTATCTCGATTGCTTATCTCGCTTTCTTACCGTCCCTTCGATCTTCTTTTCCTTTCTCTGCGGGGTGTAGATATTTCTTCTACATTCTTTTGAAACAATTGCGGTATTCGTCAATACTATTAGTTCTGTGTTGAAGATGTGAACTTTACTAATTGTTAATTATTGTCTTCCTCTGTGGGACACAAATAACTCTTCTATATTTTTTTAAAACAATTGCAGTGTTCGACAATATTGTTAATTCTGTGTTGAAGATGTGAACTTTACTAATTCTTAATTATCGTCTTTCTCTGTGGGACATAAATAACTCTTCTATATTTTTTTAAAACAATTGCAGTGTTCGACAATATTGTTAATTCTGTGTTGAAGATGTGAACTTTACTAATTGTTAATTATCGTCTTTTTCTATGGGACATAGATAACTCTTCTATATTTTTTTTGAAACAATTGCAGTGTTCGATAATATTAATTCTGTGTTGAAGATGTGAACTTTACTAATTCTTAATTATCGTCTTTCTCTGTGGGACATAAATAACTCTTCTATATTTTTTTAAAACAATTGCAGTGTTCGACAATATTGTTAATTCTGTGTTGAAGATGTGAACTTTACTAATTGTTAATTATCGTCTTCCTCTGTGGGACATAAAAAACTCTTCTATATTTTTTTTAAACAATTGTGGTATTCGTCAATACTATTAGTTCTGTGTTGAAGATGCGAACTTTACTAATTGTTAATTATCGTCTTTCTCTGTGGGACATAGATAATTCTTCTATATTTTTTTGAAACAATTGCAGTGTTCGACAATATTGTTAATTCTGTATTGAAGATGTGAACTTTACTAATTGTTAATTATCATCTGTTTTGGTTAAAGTTTTGTAGCTAACCGTCCTGTTATAATACGATACACGAAACTTTAGTAGAATTTTCGTATTACATGTTACGAAGATGAACACAGTGAGGATTTAAATATAATGAAATTCAAAGAAACCTGAGTTTGTATTAAAACTCGCGAACTAATCACCATCGCGTACATGTTATAATCGCACAGAGAAGCCGTTGGTTTTTCGAATGCATGAAATCGGATTACATCAGCGAGATCGGGAAACGCGGAGGTATCGTTTAAAAAGCGAAATAAATTTTTCCCGCTGTGAGTACACACGTGTTATTGTGCACGGGCACGCAAAAACAACCCAGGACGCCGACGAAAATTAATCAGAGTTCTATTCCGTGCCTCGTTACCGTGCTTCCTAACTCGTTATTTTAGGATTTATTGTTCTAAAGGCCGCCACGGATGAACGGCCGCGTACGATGTTAATACTTCGCGGCGGAGATCGCGGGATATTACCACGGCCTGTTTTTCTAGAAAGAGGGATGTGGCTCAGGGCTGGCGAGGGGCGAAGTGGTAGTTTTTTGCTGAAACGCTGCAATTAGATTCCCTTACGAGTTACCGCTATTCCCGGTTTGTTGATCGAAGCAGTACGTTTAACTCGGGTTAAATGTATTTCTTGCGCTAGAAACGCGATTATTCCGTCGTTACAACGTTGATCTTAATTCCAAGATAAATATTTCAAGTACCTACTGTAAGGATATTTGCGAAGCGCTCGTGTTTGGTGGTGCTACCCAACGAATCGTTTTCTTCTCAATTTAATCGCGAGCGTTGACCAACGAATTCTGTATTGAAACGCGAAATTTAATAGACGCAACCTGATTAATCGGCGATTAACGAACGATTAACCCTTAACCTCGGAATTGAAAATTTTAAGGTTCAAAAAGTGGAACTTGAAAAATTGAAATTGAAGATTTGTGGGATGGAGGATTGAAAATTGAGAAATCGAAAACTGGAAACTTGAGAGTTCAGGAGCTGAAGTTGAAAGACTCGAAAATTGGAAAGTTGAAACCTCAGAATTGAAAATTTAAGGGTTCAAAGGGTGCAACTTGAAAAATAAAAATTGAAGATTTGTGGGATAGAGAATTGAAAATTGAGAAATCGAAGACTAGAAACTTGAGAGTTCAGGAGCTGAAGCTGAAAGACTCGAAAATTGGCAAGTTGAAACGTCAGAATTGAAAATTTAAGGGTTCAAAGGGTCCAACTTGAAAAATTGAAATTGAAGATTTGTGGGATGGAGACTTGAAAATTGAGAAATCGGAATTGGACACTTGTGGAGTCAAGAATTAAAAATTAAGGAACTGAAATTAAACATTTTTGGAATATTTATGCGCGACAGAAACTAATTTGAGATGCACCACGGAGAATAAAGTCTATCGCCTGTTATGCAAATTAACCCTTAACACTCCTTAAAAGCAGAAAAAACGTGAATATCAACCGACAATTCCAACTTATTTTGGTCATATTTGAATTTACAATTTTTTAAGTGTCAGACTTTAAATGCTACGATGACGTGTAAATATAATAGTAATATTAAAACCATTCAAAACAATCTTTATTCATTTCAGAATTAATACAATTTCTATTACAATATTTATATTATTAATTATATTTGGTGCTTGAGATGTACACTTGGAGCGATAAGGGTTAATAGTACACGAAATTCACCGTTCTATAATTATTACATTGCAAACCCTATTGTCTATTATTCTTGTCCCCGATTCGAAGCCATCGCGGAACCATCGCTCCACCGTTTCCTCGTCCATCGTGGTCGTTAAACGTCGAAAAATCTCTCATTTGAAAGAAAAAATGAACTCCAAAAACGAATAACAACGGGCGCGTGCACGCACGACAGCACTAATGCCTCGTCTAGAACCGCAGAATCCCCGAAACAATCGTTCTGCGCATCGTTATCGCCCCGCAAGCATTTCCACGTCGAATGTCCTCGGACCGGAAACGTTGCCTCGATCGCGAAAAAATGTGCATTCTTAAGGAACCTCGATTTAAATGGAGCCAGCGCAGAACGCAAGAGAATGAAGAAGCGCGAATGAAGCGACACGCGAACAATGTGTGTGGCGAGCGGCCAGAGGAAGCCGGTGTTACACGCCGATCCGTTCGCGTGTGCACGATGACGGTGACGAGAACAATGACCGCGATGACGACGCTTTTTCAATTAAGGCCGCGCGCGGTCGAGAACAACGCGAGTGTTCCGTCGATCCGCGAGAGTTCCTTCTTTTTTTTTTCTTTTTTTTCTTTCCCCCGAGAAACGAGATTCACCGCTCGGTGAACGCGCTTATTATAGCTTGGCACTAAATTTCGAGATAGAATCGGAGAGATGGATGGCTGTGATTTAAGAGGCACCTTAAGGAATATTTTGAATTGGTAAAAATCGAAACTTTTACTTCTTTAGATCATAAATCGTATGAAATTATTAAAATAGAGTCACTCTTATTCCTAATTGCTAGTTTCTATACAAAATGAAATATATGGTGTAGTCAATAAGAAATTAGTAGAGAACCTAAGTACATATTTAAATATATAAATATAAATTTTATATATTATATAGATAATAATAAATTTATTATAAATTTATTAATCATAAATTTATTTATATTATTAAATTTAACTATTAATCTAATAATTCCAATAATTTTAATAATTGTAATAAAGTAATTTTAATAATATTAATTAAATAAATTTAATTAATTCATTATTAAATTTAATTTATATTATTAAATATAATATAAATTTTATATATTCAATTTAATATAAAATTTATTATACATATTTTAAGCTCGAAGCTTAAAAAGTGCAAGGTTTCTCAATTTCTATCTACTCAACATTGGCTGCCAAAAGACAATCGAAAGAATTTTTATTCTAACATCGAATATGATTCGACGTTCCAAACAAGACGACAACGTTCATAGATTTTAACGATGTCCCCCCTGATGAACCTTCAAATCTACTTAATTTTTCACAACTGCCCTAACGTTTTCGAACGAGGCTATACGATGTCCTCGTTCACCGCGTGCATTTCGTTGCGCGTACACATCGCTTGGATTATCTCTGTTTATCGTACGTGCAGTACGGAGCGGTGCTTCAGGAAATACCGAAAGAGGATTACCAGTAACATGGCCGAATGCGTTCGTGGCTTCATTAATTCAGGCGATGCATCCTTCGGAAGCCAGCTTTCCCGGCCATCGATGCGCGAGCCGCGGTGCTACATGCGCGGCCAGCGATCACAGAGGTCGAGGACTGTAAACACACGTTAACCAGTTGACGACGAACTTCGTATGTGGTACGGATCACGCATTTACGCAGGGCATGATGAATTACTTATTCGATTCGTTTCGTGTCTCGTTGAAGCTTAAGCATCGAGGATTTTTACGTGCTTCTTCGTTTAGATTCGATGCAATCACTTGGACGCAGTTTAGGCTATGGAGGAAGGGATTACCGCATTTCTTGTTGGTAAGTGTAAGTCCATGGGAAATTTTGAGCCGGTAGTGTAAAAATGTTAGGTTAAGGGTAGATTATACAGAAGTTTGTAAATAATAAGATTGATATTTATCGTTATTTATTTAATTATTTATGGATATGAATCCCTTCGTGTTAAAGTGAAAACATGGAGACATAAGTATGAAACAAAGATGTATATGTATATATCATATTTTATAAGCTATAAATTATAAAGTTTGTAATAAATGACGAATAACGAAGTGACTAATTACAGGTTAATTTATCAGATAGTATACCCTAATTAAAGGAGTTAGTTAAAAGTGCGCAGTTCTAACTCGCTTTTAACCCTTTGAGTGCTCTAGTGAAAGCTACTCGTATGAATTATGCACGCACATATGCGTTCGCCAATTTTTTCGATTTTACACTCACAGCGATACAATTGCCAGTGTACAAGTAATAATACTCCATTTCCAGCGAACGCTAGAGTATCCAGCACTCAAAGGGTTAACTCTCTCAGAAATTCTCTTCTGTGCCGTCTCACGTGCATTTCTCTTGCACCTTATACTTTCTTTCTTTCTTTCGTTCTTCATTCAGGCCTCAGAAAACATTATTCTTTTGCTCGTTTGTCGCTCGATCCTAACACTCTACGTACTCGCATATGTAAATAGTATCAGGCGTCAAAGGATTAGTGTACCCGTGCAGAATCAGATAAAGAACGTAAGAAATGGAGTTGAGGGAAAGCTGTTGCACAAAAGTGTCGCGGATGTACTTTGTTAATCTCGAACGACGATGGAACAGCGTGTCGGTGTATCGATCCGACGTTAAAGTTTCTGCCTGCAAACTCGTCAACTTTTAATAGTTGTACCCCAAATGACGTTTCTCCAACTTCCCGTTCAAGAACAAGGGGTAAGGGTCATAAGGGGAACAAGAGAAACCATTAACGGAAGTAAAGCGTTCGGAAACGAAAAGAAGCGAAAGGAGGAAAGAAACGATGAAACTTAGCCGGCAGAACAGTAGAATTGGATTTCGAAGTTGATTCTTTTTGATTAGAGTAACGTTTGTAGCATCGAACAATCTTTGCGAGGAAAACGGAACGAAAGAAAGAATGGAAAACGGAATGAGAATGAAACTTGCAGGAAGTTGATCCGCAGGACCATTTCGAGGAAGATAAATTAAAGGGGAGAAGCTGATCTCTCGAGAAACGAAAGACGCGCAACAGTCCTCGATATTAATTATACAAACAATTAAGCTCCATCTCGAAATCCAATTAAACGCTTTAATTTGTCTTAACGTTAGGAAAAATTCGGGCCCATTCTCTTCCTTATTAAAGAATCGCCTTCGATATTACCGGATTCGATATTGCCAACGTAATTTCTCTGCCTTCGTTCAGTCTGAACTTCAGCTTCCCTCTTCGTTTCTTTTCACTCGGCAAACAAAACGAAACTTTCCTTATCATCTTCGGTTATCGATTCCTATCCCTCCCTGACATGCTGTGCTATCCTCTTGCACTCTCAAATTCTCGATACAATATTGCCGACTTAATGTTAATACTTTTAACCGGGCTCCAGCAACGAGCTCGATGCAGTGAATTCTTCGCGTAACTGAGCATCGTAAATGAAATCGATTATTATTAAATATTGAACAGTTAATATCACCGGTTGACCGATAATCCGATGCCAGCGAATATTAAAATTCGTAGTCATAAAATTCTTAAACGATCCTGTTTTCTTAAATTTTGCGTCCATTTTCAATGGATATTGATTTAGAAAAATTTAGATAAATTTAAGAATCTATATATATAAAAATGAATGTGTGTCTGTCTGTCTATCTGTAGTCGATAGATTTGAAAACCATACATCCAATCGCCGTGAAAATTTGGGAAATTATTAGGTATATCCCCGGGAAGGTTATTGAAATTTTTTTTTTAAATCAGAGTTTGGATTCTAAGTGCTCGGTATATTTCGAACGGAATTTTAAATTGCAAAACTTAGAGGGAAATACATTTGGGCATATTTGTATCGCTCCATGAGTAAAAGTTAACAAAAATTGCTAGGAATAATGGTAATTATTTTTGCAAACTTTACTCATGAAGTTTGAAACCCGTCAAATTGACGGATGCTGTAAATTTAATATTAATGAGATTCTTCATTTGCATGTGTGCAGGATAGAAACTTATTTCTAGTTTTACGGGTCCCGTAAACCTAGTAAATTATAAAAGTTGCGCCAACCATATAGCCGATTTAGATCTTCCTGAATATTATATAACAATGACATTGTATTCATATACAAACAATTACTTCCTTCGTTTTCTCGATTAGTATACTTTGCTGTCCGTCTTCATTATTTTTCTATCACTCTTACATTATTTTTTCTTTTCCTTAAACATTCATTTCCTTCCTCTTTCTTTCCTCTATGCCGCACTCCTTTGACGAGCTTCCACGTTGCTCGGTCTCAAACACCCAAAATTCAAAATCGAGAATTCCCGGCAACCAAAATAATTTCCTCGTCGACTTTCGTTCCCCTCGAGTCTCACCCGTTCGAGTTTTCCGCTCGGATACTCGCATTCCGCACGGTTTACCTACACGGCTAACCATAAGTGCAAATATGTGTACTCGCGTGTTTGCGCCAACAAATTCGCGCCTGTGTACGTTCTCGTTCGTGGTTCCCGGGCCGCTGTGTACACGTCCGTGTACGTGCGTGTTCGCGTGTATATCCGACAAGTGAACGTACGTTTATTACTGTTATTAGTGTTATTATTAAACGAGCTAAAACCCTTTTGTACAGCGATTATACGGTGATATTTAACCCAAAAGAGTAAACAAAGCAACAGATCGGATAGTGTTCAAATTACGAATACTGTGACATTTGATGACAGTGTACGAGAGAGTCAAAGGGTTAAGTTAGGTAACCAATTAACTTGTAACGATATTTAATCCTACTGCGTTCCTCGAATTTTGTTGCGACTTGTCATTTTCTAGTTTCATTAAAAGAAACTGCCGATTTGCCGAAAATCTGTTCTTTGACATAAAATTGAGAGGATAGAGCAAGCTAGTAGCAACAGTTTCTTTATTTATCACAATAAAATTAATCCTAGATTTACGGGAACTAAGAAATAGGTACACTGCACAGGAATTGAAATTGCAGAGTTTAAAAGGAAATAGATTAGGGGTTCACTCAACAAAAGTTCCTAGGAATAGTAGTAATTGTTTTTGCAAAATTTTCCTCACGAAGTTCGAAACCCGTCAAACTCATGGATGCTGTAAATCTGATGTTAATGAGATTCTTCATTTGCAGCCGAAAATCTGTTCTTTGACATAAAATTAAGAGGATAGAGCAAGCTAGTAGCAACAGTTTCTTTATTTATCACAATAAAATTAAAACTAGATTTACGGGAACTAAGAAATAGGTACACTGCACAGGAATTGAAATTGCAGAGTTTAAAAGAGAAATACATCAGGGGTTCACTCAACAAAAGTTCCTAGGAATCATAGTAATTGTTTTTACAAATTTTGCTCACAAAGTCCGAAACCCGTGAAATTGACGAATGCTGTAAATTTAATATTAATGAGATTCTTCGTTTGCATGTGTGCAAGATGGAAACTGCGATAGCCTTATTTCCAGATTTCTCGATAACCTTATTTCCCGGCATGCACTCGAACACGGACGCGCGTAACTTTGAAATCCTGAAACCGATCGAAAAGGCGTCGCGACGCTTTCTAGACGCCGCGCGTGTCCAATCCACCTGGCCCGTTAATTCCGTCCAAACAGATCCCGCGATTCAATAATCCCCAGGGCGAAATTTATGCTTGGCGGCGATTTATCTGGCCAATCGGTCCGATCTCGAACTTCCGTCAAGCTTCCGGTCCATCGAAGCGAGTGTCCTCGCAGGGATAACGGTGATTTATCGCGGATAGAGCAAACGGAAGTGGAGACGCGTAATATTTACCGAAATTTCCGGGAGCCTCGTTGTTTTTCTTGGAGAACATCAAGGGTCGAAAGTTCTGGTATACCTGTGGGCATGCGGATAGATGCAGAAGTGGCAGCGAAATGGGAGGAGGAAATGTTTTGGAAGCACAATAGCGCGATAAAGTATTTTTCCATATTTTTGTTTTAGTGTCTTTATGGCGAAGAGTAACCTAGAATGCTTTAACCTGGTATATTTCAAATTTATTTCTAACTATGAAAATAAGGAGATGTAATTATTCGATGAAGTAAATATAAATTTAGTTTATGTGCGATTCATTGTTAATGATAAGGTACATCACTTAGAATCTTTCTTGCAATGCATAATTTGCATATTAAGATATTGGGTAATGTGCCTGAAAAGCTGCGGCTTAAGTTTCCATCCTAAATGTGCCAACGTGTATAATGGTGACAAAGTTCGAAGAAATTTTAGTTAATTGCTTTCTAACAATTCAAGCTTCTCCTTGACACATCAACCTAGATCGCTCTAAACACGTTAAAACAATCTTTTCGTCGCATTGTATAAAAGTGTATTAACACTATTCCTACCGACACTTCACGCATACCTATTCCTACCGTGACATTCCCACGTGAGACAGATTGAAAATTTTTCCCAGAAAGTAAACAATGACAAAAAAAGTGAATATTGAAAACTGTATTATACGTATATTTCACGAAAAATTAAAAATTTAAAGGCGATTCAATTATGTTGTATATATGAAATTCTAATCGAAATTTTAAAAACTGTCATTTGACCAGTTATGGTAGGAATAGTGTTAAAATTATGCATTGCATTGCATTATCACCGTATTAAAATTGCAAGTATCCGCAAATTTTCGAAGAACAATGCACCTACACATTTCCAGGTGTGTTTACGCGAAAATAAATTAACAATATTTTATTCTGCTTCTTCCGTTGGAGGGAAACGCAGAGACAATCTCTGCGGCTTCGCGAGAACTTTGATCGACGACGCGTCATCGGTGTTGTCACGAATAGCTTGATTTATAAGCGTTCGCCTAGGGAAATCGGTGTCTACCGGAGGGCCGCCACCGCGAACACACTTTTCGTTTTAACGACGCAAACAATGATAACGAAGCAACATAAATTCCGGGCGATCGTTTCTGCGGAGAATATCAATTGCGCGTTCCGAGGTTAACCGAACGACAAAGGGCTCTGGCGCGAGTTGTAGATCACGCGGGGAAACATCACCAGGAATTCTTATCTTCACCGTTTTGTGCGAACTAATCGAGTTGTTTCGGAACATCTCTTTCAGCAGTAGATCACTTCCAAGTGACTTAACAAAATTTTTGCTTGCACTTATCCTAGGGAAAAATATGAATCCTTTTAAGTTTCTGAGTCTATTGACATTTTTCTTTCGACAAATTCAGCATTACGTTATTAAAAAGTTATTCTTTAATAATGTAGGATAATCTCTATAGATAATAACGTTTAAGGTTAACAAAGAACATTCTACGATAATGATTTCTTATCTTTAAATTCTTATCAATTTCTTTTATTTCTCATAAATTTAAATTTAATAACGATTTAAATAGATTTAGAATTCATATTTTTCTCAATCATAAAATCTCTGTAAAAGTCATCAGAAAGTTTTTATACGACATGAATTCTGTAAAATTTTGCTGTAGTTCTCACGTTAGTGATTTCTTAAGTTTCACCAAGCCTCATCGAATCAAGCTGAGGCCAGTCACCGAACTCCGCTATCGATAACGACTATCAATAACGACTGCCATCACGACTCTCCCCCAGACCCTCCGTCAATTGTCCCCCTTCATCTTTCCCATCCAATCATCCAAACAATTTCAAAAAAACGTTCCTCCAGCTCCTCGAAGCGCATAGCCGTGCGTGCTGCCGTCTGCGTGATATCAGCCAAGAATTTTAATGACTTCCCATAAATCCGAGACTAGGGCTTGGCGCCAGGGAATTTCGCCTTGCTTTTTTTTTCTCTCGTCATTCCTCGACTCCTCCTTAACAGATCCATCGAGAAGGAATGGCGGTCGTATCGTCGTATCGATAACCGAACTCCCTCGCCTTCCCCCATCGTGTCACCGAGGAACGTGAAAAAATGGCGAGAGGTCGATGAAGAACGTATAATTCGTGCTAAACCATGAATATTCCTCTATTTTCGAACAGTATAAAGTGTAGAAAAACTTAATGCACGGAAAAATGTAAATGCCGACGTTAAACGCAGAGTTCAATTTGTAAATTAAAATTCAGAGTTATGAATACAGAATTAAGCTAGTTGCACAACATTTAACTCAGAATTTTCCTTATGATCCTCATTACAAGTGGAACAACGATTATCTTTGCAACTTTACTTGCGATAAACATATTTAAAACGCATCTGTACAAGATATACAAGATTACACTTTCGCAAATGTTCTTTCCTCAAATCCACCCGGCAGAATTGAAAAAAAAGCACGTCGAGAAATTGCATCTACTCCAAGGTGCATCCACAGAACCCAGTTACCACTTCGAGATCTACCGTCCTCCTAGTCGCGTCGGTAGCGTCGCTGGGAAATTTCCTCGCAGGCAACGGATCGAAGAGGAGACTCGGTGCAATATCGAGGCGTTTGAAAATTCATCGAGTCCTATCACGGAAATTGGCGGGGCAGGATGTCTCTGCGGGCGTAGCCGTGAAGAAAATCAGTCCGGCTAATATCGAGGACGGGAACGACGGGACGGATAAAGTGGAGTCTTAACGAAAGAAACAGAGAGTGAGAGAGAGAGAGGTGAGAGAACGCAAGCTGTGAGGGACGAAAAGAGTGGCCGTGGCAGAGAAAAATAGAGGCGTTCGAACGAAGTGGATCGACGGATGAAAGCTGTCGCGACGTCGTGGTTCCCCGGCTTCTGGAGCACCGGCTGCGCGATCGGAATCCGGTAAATTTTGTTAGAGCCCCGGCGTCCTTGAACGTTAGATATCGAAATCTCGTTCGAACGACGCGATTACCGGGGGACGTCTCGCCTCGAAATGCTGGCACGAGGATCGAGCGTAATGAGAGTCGAGTCGCCTACAGAAGACTCTCCATCAGAGGCGGGACAGAAATTTTATTTGGCGTTAGGGTAATTTAATAGAGACGCAAGGTATTTTTACCGGGATGGTATTATAGGTCTTGTGGTTCTGAGAAAGGTGTTTGAGATGCTTCGAATTTGGCATAACATTAAATCAGTGAAATCCATTAAAAAATTGTCACATAAATAAATATAACGAATACCCTTTTCATAGTCCTATGTGTAAATAATACCCATTTAAATATAAATATCGCTGAACATCTTCACTGTCGAAATACTTTCGATGATTTCAAAGTCGATAATCTCAGTGGCTTCAAATTCAATAGCATCGATGATTTCAAATTCACTAATCTGTCGTATTCAGCAATTGCCGATTATTTCAAATTCGCTAATATGCCGTATTCAGCAATTGCTGATTATTTTAAATTCACTGATATGTCGTATTCAGTAATTGCCGATTATTTCAAATTCACTAATTTCTTGTATTCAGCAATTGCCAATGATTTCGAATTCACTAAGCTCTCGTATTCAGCAATTGCCGATTATTTCGAATTCACTAAGCTCTCTTATTCAGTAATTGCTGATTATTTCAAATTCACTAAGCTCTCATATTCAGCAATTGCTGATGATTTCAAATTGACCGATCTGTCGTATTCAGCAATTACCGATGATTTCAAATTCGCTAAGCTCTCGTATTCAGCAATTACCGATGATTTCAAATTCACTAATCTGTCGTATTCAGCAATTGCCGATTATTTCAAATTCGCTAATATGCCGTATTCAGCAATTGCTGATTATTTTAAATTCACTGATATGTCGTATTCAGTAATTGCCGATTATTTCAAATTCACTAATTTCTTGTATTCAGCAATTGCCAATGATTTCGAATTCACTAAGCTCTCGTATTCAGCAATTGCCGATTATTTCGAATTCACTAAGCTCTCTTATTCAGTAATTGCTGATTATTTCAAATTCACTAAGCTCTCATATTCAGCAATTGCTGATGATTTCAAATTGACCGATCTGTCGTATTCAGCAATTACCGATGATTTCAAATTCGCTAAGCTCTCGTATTCAGCAATTACCGATGATTTCAAATTCATCCGATTGGTATCTCAAGACATCCCGTCGTGTTAATATAGCTGATATCAGGGCATCGATATTACACCGTTATCTCGGATCGTGCTTTTCTAATCGCCTCCGGAGAGCGTGCTCGAACGTGGTGCGCGGCACGGCACAGGCAAACACTCGACGACGCGTACAGAGAACACGAGTCGAAAGCGGCAACCGAACTCCGTGCACGCTCGCGCTTAACCTGGCACGTTGGATTTCACGAGCGTTTCCGGTTCGTCAAAGCGAAAGTGGCTGCCGCCCCATACCTGGGCACATCGCACACTTCCCTGGAAATTGGATCTCCGGAGCGGTGTCTAACCGAGACGGATTCCGCGGTGTAATCTGGCTTCGGGCGCGGAGGCTTGTCGCGTCGCTGCTGAAAATCGGCCTCGGGATCCTTGCGAGCCAGGCTTCGCGCGGAAAAGATGAAGACGAAGACCGAAGAAGCTGTAGAACGGACGGGAGACGGCTGGCTCGAGTGAATAGGGCGGACGCGAAGGAAGAAAGCGTTCCGGGGTACGATCCGCCGTTGGATCGGCCGATGAAAAGAGGCCGTTGGATGATGATGGAACGGAACGAGGAAGTGGGAGTGGAGAGTAAGCTGCTTTAGCGGGTTCTTTGGCCGACAATTAGCTGACTGTTAATCTCTTGCCCTTCGGGGAGATCCGTCCTGGTCCTTTTATTGCCGGAAGTCCACTAGGTGAATGGAAGCGTAGATTGGGTACATCGATTGTTCCTTTGGAAAGATCGACGGCGGAAGCCGAGAATAGAGGCGAATTGCTTGTCGGGTAATCGGGAAGCTGAATTTATCGATGGAAATGGGGATTAAGTGATTACAAAAATTTTTTTCGACGAATATACAAATTTCGACACATCTTTTGTGTGTGTTTTCTACGGTACTCGAAGTTAACGATCGATAATTGGCGATATTGGTAATTAGAAAAGTTTTATCATTTGACATCCTTCGCTAGCGTTGGATAATTGACAAGTAATGTGATCAGAGAAAAAGGTGATGGCCTTGTGTTGGTAATAAAAGGAAGCTTTCGAACGTATGTAAGTCAGTTTCTGCTCGTGAAAGTAGAATAAGAGCGTGTCTAGTCGGACGGGTAAACACAATCGCGCTTAGTCAGACAAGTAGAACGCGTCGGTGCTTGAGCGGGGAAGTAGAACGGTGCTCGGTCAGGTGGAGGAATACACTTTTTTTCTGCTACATTAGAATCCAAAGGATATTCATACGAGTATGAAAATGTGTGCGTGTGATTGTATCAAACTGCAAACGGGAAATACTGAAACACTAAGCAATACCGCAAACGATTCGTTCAAGGAGCATTCAAATAGAAGTTAAAATAACGGCCAGTGATAGAGTTATTTCTCTTCCAGTTCTATTGTAAAATATAGGAATTCCACCTCAAATATACCTAGTTTAAACTAATTTTATTTATTTCTTTGCTTTGCATATCTTTTCTATTCTTGCAATGTCTTTTGTGTATCGTTGTGAACCGTGTTATCCGTCAAATAAAAAGAGGTAGGGATGATGACGGTTTTCGCCTACAACACGACCAAATCACACGATGAAATCGGAAGGACATCTATCCTCGCTGACAAACTGGGCCCTTAATTCTTTCGGATGCAATCTTTCCAGCTTTGCACAGTACTCAGCCGAGTATCTCGCGCTCCCGTCGACTCGTGATACAGGCAATGTTGGCCGCCACTAAATAGCAGGAATAAGAGGGAGGGCCGTGCAGCCGGAGCAGCACTTTTATGAGGGCCTCGTTAAAAGCTCAGGAAATGCACTAAAGCGTGCCACGGTCGTAGGCAGCGTGGCGTGCGCTCGAACGTGGCGTTTAAAGAGCTTTGGCGAAAAAAACAGTGAGGAAGGCGGGGAAAAACAGCGAGAAGCACGACGTGTAGTCGTGTGTATTTCTTAATGGCTGCGTCGGAGAATCGGCGCATCGAGCAGAAAGGGCGCGGATGGAAAAGGGGGAAAAAACATCTTCAGTTGCCGGTGTGCGGGAGGTGGAACGACTGCGGAACCGCGGTGAAACCGGAACGCGGGCGAAGAGTGCTCGAGAATGCGATGCCAGGGAAAACTCGTGATTCCGATCGTCGGCGGTTTAATCTGATTAGCCTGATTTGTTGGTGAAGAAATGCTTCTTTTGCAGATTTCAGGCGGCAAACCTTTCCAGGCTTCGAACTCGGTTTCAGAATTGATCGAAAACGTAACGTTTTATAACGAGAATTGAATAATACCAAGTGGTAGTGGTAGTTGCGAACGTTATAGGTATGAATTGTTCGTGTGCAGAGATTTAAGTTACGATTTGATAATGTAACTTAGTGTGTATCGTGTCCTTTTTACGTTGTTCACATTACAAACCGTCTACCTATGTCTTGATCATTCTCTAGCGTGTAACAGCAAACGCATAAGCTATAAGTTTTCCGTACAATAAATTCTGTCTCCAAGAATCCCAATGCATACATAAAATTCCACAACCAGCCATAATAACAAGTTTTATTTATGAAATAAAGAGATTAAAGCTTCTATTACATTTTCCAACTCCGCAGCAAATTACGGGCCTTTGTACCGTGAGAGATACGAATTCAGTAGGAATCGCTTGAAAATTGTATTATCTCGGCCCAGTTTATTTCTTCAACGTTCATTCGTATTCTTGAATACGACCGTTCTTCCAACAGAGCAACGTTTCCCCTTTTTCTTTCTCACGAGTACTCCACTGTACTCCGCGTTATATTTAGACAAGTTCCTTCGCTTCGCCAACTGATCAATCAAGCCGACCCACCTTTCCGCAGCAGTAACCAGACAGAAAACATGATTTCAATTCCGCGGCGTTTCACCGTGAATTACGGTAGCCCCCCCGTCAAACCATCCCCCTGGCATCAAGCGCAGCTTACGATCGCTGCTGGTCGGTTCCATCAGCCGTCCAGGAAGTTGCCCGCTTTTCAAATGTTCCCGTTGCGGTCGTGCCTCGCGTTTACAGCAATCAGCTGCTCCGCTCTATTTATCAAATCTCTCCGTTTCTCTTTACGCTTCTTCCCTCCCCCCTGCCCCCGCACCAGTCGTTCCCAAGGATAGCACTTCGAGCTGGGATGCATTAGGGGAGAATCTTTTAAGTCGTTCCGTTTCGCCCACGGTTTCGACTCGGTTCGCCAGGGGTTTTAAACGAGCGAGCCCGATTTGCGATTACTCGAAATTAACCTTATCGGGCCGAAGAAACGGGGGAGAGAAAAAGGGGGTTGAGGGAGTGACGGGACGATTATCGAGGAGAATCGAGGGTGACTGTAAGCTCGAAAACCCTTCCGCCTCGCAAATGACCAGATTCAAGGCGGAGTGAAAAGTAATCAGCTTTTCCAGATCGGTAGCGGGGTCACCGGCGCCGAATCGCTCGAATCATTCGCCCCGACCGAAATGGAACGCGTTGAAGGCAGTGGCTCCTTTTTTTTCTTTTTTTTTTTCACTTGGTCCGTCGCTTCTTCGCTTCCTCAAAGACGGATTTCCGAGAACTTCGCAGCTTCTCGCGGCTTCCTGCGTTCCTTTCTTCCTGATTGTTCGCTTTAACGAACGCTTTGGGGGACGGGAATACCTTCGTGCGTGTACGGAGAATCGTTAGCCTATTCGAGAAAACGCATGTATTTTTAATATATTAATTTTGTTATTTTTTTGCATAATAGCTACATACGGAGATTACTTATTTTTGAGGAAGTTAAAATTTCAAAGCACACGCTTTGAGCAATTTTTCCTTAAGAATATTCTCGTTCAACAAATAGACAATCATTGTGCGAGTCGTGAGATTAAAAGTATAGAAAATAACAGAAGTAGAGCACGCGTGGTTTTAAGTGTTTCGTGAGTTAATCCTTCGGATTCCATATTACTTAATTTTCAAATTTTCTCAACGCCTTAGTCTCCCAAGTTAATTAAAAGGTTTCGAAAACCTCTGGCATCAGAATATTCGCTCTTCTCGCTGTCCCTTCCGAGGATCCCCTGGGTTTGGCATTAACCAAGTCCTCGATTCCCTAATCCCTCGATTTCCAGGTTCCGCTGCAACTTCCCATTACCCGAGCTCCCTTATTCTCCACATCACCGGCTCTCTCTGTGAACCTTCTCTCATCGGAGTTCCCCATAATAAATCCCGCGTTCACGCCGCGTGAATTCTTTCCGCGAAATGGTCTCTTCTGTTCCCGATCGAGTTCCTTTTCCGCTTAGCCGCGAGCAAACACTCGTAATCCGTCGGATTTTCCCGGTGCACGGAAGAATTTATACCTTCGACACTCTTTTCCCAGCATGCAGGTCTCCGTTTTTCATACGTTTCGCGGCGCAGAAGTCGCGAAACGGAGAACACGATCAATTAAGGGGCGCGAAACGTACGCAATATTATTGATTCGTTCTACTGGAGAGCGTTTGACGCGCATGTGCCGCGGTACTTACAATTTATGGTAAAACGATTATGTTTATGCGTGCCTATAAAACGCACGCAATATAACGGCATTAAATGCGAGCAGCCATTTTTCTCCAATAAGTCTATTCCGTTGGGTGGGTTCGTATGGAGCTGTCTCAAAATGAACCCTTTTGTTACTGGCAAAGTGACATTGTACGTAACATATAAAATAAGTGTCAGTAACTGTTGAAATTGGCGGAATACAATAATTTATTGTAGGACTAATAACTGGTAATTAAGTTTAATGTGAAATTAGATAAAGTAATAGATTCACGTTGTACAATTTAACAGAAACTTTCAAATGGTTGAAGGTTTTTCAAAAATCCTTTAACACCAGAACTACCAGACCAGTCAAAATGACCAATTGGTGATTACTTATAGCAAGCTTACAAATTCACAGTGGTAAAACTTCTAAAATTTACTATGATTTTCTACAGAAGGTACAAACAAAGATTTGTTTTCTATGTATTCGGTATTTTTTTTTTTTTTAACTTTCAATTTGATTTCTTCCATGCAAATAAGTATACTTTAATTGTCGGTAGTTCTAGCGTTAAAGAGAAGGTATTATTCTATATTAGTAAGAAGGTATCTTCTATTTATTGATTAACGTAAAATATGAATTTCATTTATTGCGTTGGTCACGTAAAATAATTAATCTCATTTCCACTGATGCTTCAATCTTAAATCCTTCTGTGCTGTTATAAGTAAGTGCCGCCCCGGGAACGATGAAGTTTATGACGAACCAATAAAGTTTACGAGGCTCCGCGAAGATATCTCCTTGATGTCCTCGGTTCATTTCACTTTGTAACGCGATTCTCGCGACGTCGATTGCGGGGGAACGCTTAAACTCCTTCATTATTCGCTGAGCGTCGCAGTTTTTGTTTTTCCGGCACGCTGCTCGTTATAATTGCGCCGACTTTAGGGAAGTTTTTTTCACGGCTGCCCGTTAAATCAGTTTAGTAGGGTGCAACAGCGAAGATTATTCCCCGGAATAAGTGGGCGAGAAGCAAGAACTTCCTATGAGGTTCTTTGTTTTATTGCCGCACTTATGGAAGGGGACAAATGATGTACTTGCTTCGAGAGTCGAGTTTGAATTCATGCCGAACACGTGTTGGACGTTATATTAGTGTAAGTATAAATCAGAATACTTATTCGAGTAACTTTTTCAACGATGAATTCTGAAAGAATTACAAGAAATTTCTACTATTAACAATAATTCGTAAATTAGGGATTAGGAATTTTGGTGGAAATTAAATAATACATTTTATTCATTGCTATTAATATAACTAAATGTTAGCATTAGTATTTAGAATACTAAGTGTAAATAACTCTACTTAATCGATATACCAATAACCTTTGTAACATAAACGGCTTTTACCCCGTTAGTAAATCTATATTTATAAAAATGAATGTGTGTCTGTCTGTCTGTTTGTACTCGATAGATTCAAAAACCACACACCCAATCACCGTGAAAATTTGGAAAATTATTTGGTATATCCCCGGGAAGGTTTTCGAACATTTTTTTTTAAAATCAGACTTGGGGTTCTAGGTGTTCCCGAACAAATATCCCCAAAATATCAAAATAACATTTAATTCGTAATTATTAATAATATTAAATAATCTTGATAACCTTTTTTCTACAATAATAGTAACTATTTTGGCAAATTTTGCTCATGGAGCTCGAAACCCGTCAAATTGACGGGTCCCGTAAACCTAGTAAATGTTAAAAATATTAAAACACTCAGTTTAATCACGCGTGCAATCAAAGTCGCGCAAAAATTTCAAGCTTCGATTATAAAATTTTTCCCAAACGAAGAAGGCAAACTTTCAAAATGCACTTTTGCATCGATCGGAATCGAAATTTGCATCGTTGGCCCAAATAAATAGCGAACAACACGTTAGACGAGATGCATGCGCGCTGGAAGACGAAACGGAGCAGAGTTTGACGTACAAATCAATTACCACTATCATGTAGTGTATGAACACCGTGACTCAAATGTTGTCCGACTGTATTCCACCAGGGAAACTTGCTCGAGTTCGCCGTGTTCGCATTCTATGCGACGCGTAGATGCTGCAACTCGAGAAAACGTCCAGAGTGAATTACCGAGTGCATAGTTTTCGTCGATAATTCACCGGCCACCCGACCGATTTCGACTTAACGAATAGTTTAGGGCGGCTAGGCTGAACTAGGACCGGAAACTAACCCGAAATACGTTGACAATCGAGTCTCATCTCGAAGATGTCGAAAGGAGAATTTAAAGTCTCCAATGAAGGCTGTTGAAGCTTATAAGTAGCTGATAACTTGATGAGAGTACAATTTTAATGACAATGAAGCATTCACTCGTATTAAACCTCATTTTTATTTCAACACTTAAACATGAAATTTACATGCTTTTTTTCAAAGAAAGAAGAAATGAAAACTTCTGCATTGTAACTCATATAAATCCCCAGGTTTTCGAATTTTCAATCGGGTCTCACCTCGAAGATGTTGGAAGGAGAATCTAAAGTCTCCAATGAAGACTGTTGAAGCTTATTAGTAGCTGATAACCTAATGAAAGTAGAATTTTAATGACAATCAAGCATTCACTCGTATTAAAACTCATTTTTATTTCAACACTTAGACATGAAATTTACATGCTTTTTTCGAAAGAAAGAAGAAATGAAAACTTCTGCATTGTAACTCATATAAATCCCCAGGTTTTCAAATTTCCAATCGGGTCTCACTTCGAAGATGTTGGAAGGAGAAGGTAAAGTCTCCAATGAAGGCTGTTGAAGCTTATTAGTAGTTGATAACTTGATGAGAGTACAATTTTAATGACAATGAAACATTCATTCGTATTAAACCTCATTTTTATTTCAACACTTAGACATGAAATTTACATGCTTTTTTGGAAAGAAAGAAGAAATGAAAACTTCTGCATTGTAACTCATATAAATCCCCAGGTTTTCGAATTTTCAATCGGGTCTCACCTCGAAGATGTTGGAAGGAGAATCTAAAGTCTCCAATGAAGACTGTTGAAGCTTATTAGTAGCTGATAACCTAATGAAAGTAGAATTTTAATGACAATCAAGCATTCACTCGTATTAAAACTCATTTTTATTTCAACACTTAGACATGAAATTTACATGCTTTTTTCGAAAGAAAGAAGAAATGAAAACTTCTGCATTGTAACTCATATAAATCCCCAGGTTTTCGAATTTTCCATTATTCCAAGTTTCGTGTGCCTAACACTCTAAATCGCGGACAGCTTTTATTCTTCGAAACTTTTCAAACTTGTGGATCCAATTTTTTCGTTCCTTTTGTTATCCGAATTTTCCTTCTTCTATTGACCTAGATTCTCGATTCTCCTAAAATTTTAACCACCCGCTCTTTTGATTGTAAAATTTTCAATCACGCTTTTTCTACGGTAATTTCACCGTACTACCTTCGTTGAAAAAATTCTTCGCGTTAGCAAATAACCCCTCGATTACGAAAACGGAATCTAGTGTCGGGGACACAGCCCACTCGATCGACAGGTTTGCTCGCGTTGTAGCTCGAAGCGAGATTCGTTCGCAACGCGGTGCGATATTTGCGTCAAACAACTATTCGTCTGCTCGGACACGTCTGACCAGAGTCGTCTGGAGCTACTCGCCCGAAAATTGGACGGAATCTTTTCGAGGACGTGTTCCTCCTTTTGTGTGTATACGATCACTTTCCATTGCTCAACACGTCTTCTGTCAGGCTGTTCAAGTTTTCACTCGAGGCACACGTATTGAAAACATGCCCATGTTACGAAATTCAATGAATAAATTAAAATTGTTTATTTCACTGCTTTCTTTGGATTTGAAAAAGATTCAAATGTCAGATTGTAGAATTATATGGATTATAGTGTAGATAAAGTGTAGATAGAGTTTTTTATAGATTAAAAAAAATTAACAAAATTCATATTGATAGAATAATTCTGAAATTCACAACATTCGCAACTGTTCATTCTGAACTGATTCAGTCACGTTTACCTAAAAATCCTCGGTCGCCTTATTGTCTCAAGTGGTGCATGTATTTCATGCCTCAGAAACACTCTAATCCAGATATTCTTCCTTCGCAATATCATTCAACTCGAGCAACTATTCACACTTTTCCAAAATCTTACCTATTCGGTCGCATCCCCACGAAATTAACAGTGAAACGAATGTAAAAATGCATAAATATGCAAAGGAATAACGAATATGTTATTGAAAAATAAACAATAACGATAATTTCAAGATATTTTCTTCATCAAGGGTTATACTTTAAAAAATTTCGAAATAAAATAATAAATGTAATACAGATTCATAGAAAAGCGTGTGTAAATGTAAAAGATAATCTTATGACTCTGTTTTTTATGAAATTAGCTTACCGCAGTAGAATCAGTGCGTTCGTGGCTGCTTGAATATCGCGTTCTCTGGATTCAAAGGGCGGAGTTACTTCGTATCATGCATTTAAATGTCGCTTGTTCTGGTCCAAAAGTTGTAGCAGACTGCACCCGGTGGGCAGATAAACATGAAGTCGAATAGATCGACGTAGAACCGTGGAATGGAACGGATAGGAAGTGCCGACGTGGCGGAAAGGGCAAGGAGGGATTTTGTAGACGATAGGATTAGTTTTGCGGTTGGTCGTGTTAATTGACAGAATTCGTTGCATAGAAGCTGCACCGTTTCGCTATCGACTTGGTTTCGGTTAGTTGCAATCAAGATTATTTGAAGATTAATTACTTAGATCAAGATTTAACTCAGTTATGAACATGTGTCACATATTATTTGCACGAAGTAGATCGTTAAAGGTATAAATGTTTCCGAAGAACCAATAACACCTTTCCACAAAGTCTTATTTTTCATAAACGTGACGAATTAAAATGGACGTTGAAACGTACAATAATATGACAATACGACCACCGCTTTGCTACACCTAACTATTAGACAGATGTATCTAGTCATTTCGCCATTTCATCGCTTCGAACGAAGGCAAAAGATGAAAATCAGCCGGGCAATGCTCGATACTTGGTCGTGATAAAACCGGGACGAGGACTGTAATATTAAATTAGCTAAAAGTGCCTACGTAGCAGCTCGCGTGACATACGTACGTTTATTTTTAATCGGTGTTTATGTAAATTTATATCATTATAAATGCGAACGAAGAAATTGAACTTTAATGTAGCGTAATTGTTGGTGTTCTTTTTGTATAATCGCGATGAATTAAAGAGACAGGCACTGGGCAATAGTTTTTGTTGTTTTGCGCGAGGCAAATTATGCTTCATCTTGAATGTGTTCTCTTACCGGCTTGAGGTAAGCTCTGAGCGTTCACCCCTTCGATATCCCGCTATCAAAGCCCTTGTCACAGACTATTAAGTCTTGAGAGCACGCACCCTCGCCCAGTCACGATACACACTAACGCACGCACACTTAGACCCCGCCACTTGGTGCTGTTCAAGATACAACAGTCCTTGAATCTATCTCTTGAACACGTCAATTAATCTACCAGTGGCGATGAATCTTATTTACGGTTGCACGATAGATTTATTTGTTAACAGATGCAGGGTGAAATTTAAAGAAAAACCAACGCAGACAATTTCTTTATGTAGTGTTATAATAATAATAATATTTATTTATTGCTATGAATACGGAAATATAGTTACAATACTATATGTAAATTTTATTCTTCGCACAACTCTGCTACACGCTACAACGTCTAATTCAACTCTGCTCTTTTTGGCCAGAAAATAACTGTTGCTGGCCCTTGGCCTTTCTCCCACCTCGGAAAAATCCCTCAAGTATGGCCATATTTGGGCATATTCCAAAAACATGACCATATTTGGGCATTTCTCGAGGGCCTCGCACGTCGCCAAGAATTTTCCCCAAGCAGGCCTGAACTTTCGCTGTCCACCCCTCATTTTCTCTTATTCTATAAAATTAATTACGATACTACATTTATTTTACGGTTCGACTTTCTTGTAAGTCGTGTAAGTCACTTACTGCTTTTACATAAAATTTAGCATGAAATCAAATTTTCATTAAACACACCCTTATCTCCGTGATACTAATATTTTTCAAAGCTTTTAAAAGTTTACTTCAATTCTATCCCATTCACTCGCAATCGATGCTCGATACAAACAGAAAGTTCATTGAAAAGCAGCGAGTAATTAAACACGAATTGCTGGTACGTTTTCAATACATTGTCGACGACGTTGTTGGTGTTATAAAAATTTCATTCGAACGAATGGAAACGGGAACGAAAAAGAGTCAAAAGCGATGGTTGAAGTGAAACGAGAAAGAACGAATAAGTGGAACACGAATACTGAAACACGGACAAAAGGAAAAACGATGGAGAGGACGATGGCAAACGGTAACGATATGAAAACATAAAGCCGTCGAGAAGGAAAGGGGGGAAAAAGAGAGGGTGGTGGTGGCTGTTGGTATTGAGAAGAATTCGCGTTGAGCGGAAAGGAAGAAAGTGATAGAGCACGGATGCAGACGTCTGCCGGAACAGCAGCCGCGTAAAAACCAATAATGCAAAAGTCAATATTCTAGCGAAATTCGGCGCCGGTGATTTATAGCCGCGCGTCTGCCGGAATCTTTACGAGACCTTAGCCCGAAAAGCCGGCTGGAATTCGCGAACTCCGCCATAAAATCGCGTACGATCGCATCCTTAATACCGAACGGCCGAACGGGGGAAACTAAATTAGGTCGAGAGGTAATATTAACAATGGTTCGCCTGTGCTACAAGAAAATATCATATTTTTGCCGCTTTCACGTTCAATTTTACGTTTTCACGGTGTGTACCTGATAAAACGTGGAGGAATGTGAAATAAAATGTATCGCGAATAATATTTATTTTGCCTGACGTAAAAATCTTTTGTATCCGCAACAATAATTTCGGTCATTCCTGCGTAATAAATTCGAGCAACTTTTAAGTTAAATCCAGTTAAATCCAAAATAAAGTACATCGTTGCAACACGATTATTCAACAGTAATTTATGCACCACGGTTCTAAAATTGTTTAAAAAGAAATTCTTCACGCGTTAAGAATCGTTCTTTCTGCGTTTTCGAAACATGAGATTATCACTTGCTTAAAAATTAATAAAGTGCATCGTTGCACAGTGCTATTTATGCAACTCGATTATTCAACAGTAATTTATGCACCACGGTTTTAAAATTGGTTAAAAAGAAATTCTTCACGCGTTAAGAATCGTTCTTTCTGTGTTTTCGAAACATGCGATTATCACTTGCTTAAAAATTAATAAAGTCCATCGTTGCACAGTGCTATTTATGCAACTCGATTATTCAACAGTAATTTATGCACCACGGTTCTAAAATTGGTTAAAAAGAAATTCTTCGCGCGTTAAGAATCTTTATTTCAATGTTTTCAAAACATGCGATTAGTACCTGCTTAAAAATTACTTTTTCACGGATGCTTTCGAGATTCGGTGACTGTTAATTAGCGTAACTGTTAAACTGGAGTCGTATTTCACCGTAGCTGTTAGCAATCCGAGTAGCACATCCCTTTAAACGCCGCGACCTCTTGATAGAGGCAAGAATCTTTAGCTCGAGGGTAGCGTTAATGCAACTCGAATTTCTCCGGTAATATCTCCGACGCTGGTGCACGCCAAACAATACGATCCGATGAATACCGCGTTAAATACGGCCGTGTGTTTATTGGTAAACCTCTGCGTGCATTAATCATTGCGCGTTAGAACACAGAAAGCGCGGAGTCTACAACTGGGGCCGATTTATTGAACGGATGCTGCTGTTTCAAACGACCGTTCGGGGTCTGAGTGTGTGTGGAGGAAGTGGATTGCGCACAGAATAACGATCGATGCTGCTGGCTCGCGAAATCTTTTGGTGGACGCTAATTAAATGCCATTGGGAAACGAACGTGTGGCAAAAATGATCGAACAAATTTATTACACGTTTTAATTTGACAAAATAACAATTGTTGCTTGTTTGAAAGTGAAAATTTATACTCAAAGCATTATTTTGTTAGCTTTTGTATTTTTAAACTTTAAGCACCCCAGTGTATTATGGTATCACATTAAAATGGGTAAACGTTGCGAGAAATTATCGGAAGATTATAGTAAGCGTTTTGTTAAAAGGAAACGAGGTAGTTGTAAAAGATTGAAGTAGGATCATCGAATATTAATTAACAAATAACCTAACTCACATAACTGTTCATCTGCATCCACGAGCTGTGTTATATTTTCTAGAAACGAAATGTGATTTTACTTAAAACACGATGGCGTTCATTGACTAATAATCTGAACTGTTTGTTGAGAACGATTAATGTGAATGGTTGGAATGAATGTGGTGTATGAAAGTGTGTTGGTAAGAATGAGTGTGTTCTGAGTGATTGCTGTATGGTATGATCGTCATTTCGTTATTGAGATCTGAGGGAGAAAGTAAATAAGAAAGAAAAAAACGAAAGTAAAATTAAAATTGCATAAAATCAAGATAAAATATAAGAACAAAACGTTATCCTAATTATTAATTAAATCCATGTTATTATTATTATTAAATATTAAAATCTAAAAAGCTTTCATTTCTCCATTAAAACTAAAAATATCGTCCCTGACCACGTCAAAATCCAAGACTTGAATTTTTAAAACCAATCCTTCAAAAATCTAAAGATACATCTATACAATGCGAACAAATACGCCAGACACTGTGTTTGATTTAACCGACAAAACTTTGATGCGCGTTGACGGAAAAGAAGAAGCTTGGCATCGCAGCAGCGAAATCTATAAAGTTCTACAACCGAACTAAATTATCCTTCAGCGTGTATAGTCGGGTCGCCGTGGCGAAACAAAGCGATGCATCGCATCGCATAAATTTCAGCACCTCCAATATCACGGAAAACATCGAGGAGAATATACACTTTCTCCATTCGACGAGTTTCACCCGGCGACCTCGGCTGCCGCTGGAAAATATTCATAGCGATGCATCACGCGCATCATCCACGTGAAACGAGTTCCCCCATGATTCTGTCACGCCACGACCTTCTCTCGCTTCCGCGGAATCGAGCCAGACAACGAGGGTCCTCGAACTCGCACCCGCGACCGTTTCTCACGGATATTCCTCAGGAAAATGTGTTATCGGCGGTACCGGAAGCCGAGATCCAGGTCTTGCCTGAGAGAACGAAAGATCCCGCACAGATTGACGCGAAATATTCGCTACCGCCGCGAATGTTAACACTAATCCTACCACGATCGGTCAAATGACCGTTTTTAACACTTCGACCGCTCATGGATCAACTTATTCCCGACCGGCTAACTTTGCAGGGGATGCATCATTAATGAATCGAGCACAATGATTTTCTTCGAGTAATTAATGGTTTAATATCTCTGTACAGTGTATGTATATACACGATTTTGCTCAAAACAGTCACCTTCGTATAAGGGAACATAACAAAACTTACAAACTGAAGCATATAAAAAGCCGATTAATAGGCTTCCGGTCGGTAAAGTGTTAAAATTTCGATTAGAATTTCATACATACAACGTAATTGAATCGTCTTTAACACAATTCCTACCGACATTTCACGTATACTTATTCCTATCGCGACATTCTCACGTAAATTAGATTACAAGCTTTTCTCAGAAACTAAACAACGAAAAAAGAAGTAAATATTGAAAAATGTATTATTCGTATATTTGAGAAAATGTCTGAAATTTAAATGCGATTCAATTACATTGTAGATATGAAATTGTAATAAAAATTTTAAGAACGGTCATTTGACCGGTCGTGGTAGGAATAGTGTTAAACTTTAGACTTTTCCTCAAATATACGTATAATACAGTTTTCAATATTCATTTCTTTTTTCATTGTTTACTTTCTGAGAAAAATTTGTAGTCTGTCTTACGTGGGAATGTCACGATAGGAGTAAGTATACGTGAAGTGTCGGTAGGAATAGTATTAATTATAAATTCGCATCCGAATCGAATGAACGTCGTCGTCTTCATTTCGCTTGGAGCGCGGATCCGTTTTTCGCTGTCCATCGATTCGTGCACTCGCGAAACAAGCACTGAGCGCACGAACAATTTCACGGCAATAAGAAGATTATGTCGCGCGCTTTCATCCGCCGGGACACTGTATCCGGCGCCGTTTAATTCCGGTCAGCGGATCCGGCAGCAGGTTGGTCCGTTGAAGCGATTCGGTGATTTTCGAAAATTCGATTAACCGTTCGCCGGAGTGCTTCTTGTTTCGTTCTCCGTCTCGTTTACTGGACATTTTTGTCAATCCGTCGGTCTCCTTCTCACCGATTCTCCGTTCTGGTCGCGATTTTAACGACGCGATCGCACGGTGTCGAAATTAGCGCGTTAATCAGCCGATAGGGTATGGGGAAGCTTCAAGCGTGCTTTTATCAGTTTCGCGATCAAAGCCATTGAGCGGAATTGCGAAGGTGGTTGCGATTTGTGGTGGAAATTGAAAGCGTACCGTGAATAAGCTTATTATGCAGGGGTTACAAAAATTATTGTGCTATAAGAGCTAGAGTATAACTTGAGAACTGTACTTTGACAAATGTTCAAAGCTACATGATCGGAGGTAATAGAATGCTAAGTTACAAACGTTGAACTTGAACTGAAGATGAAATCTTAGGTGTATACATCCTTTTTTAATTAAAACACCTTATGTAATTAGTGGTTAATAGATAATACAGAATAGAAATCAAAACATCTTCCTATAATATTAAAAAAAATTCCACCTCATCGAATAACGATCTTTTTTTAATTAAAACACCTTACGTAATTAATGGTCAATACATAATACTGAATAGAAATCAAAATACCTTCCTATAATAATAAAAAAATTCCACCTCATCGAATATCGATCTTTTTTTTAATTAAAACACCTTATGTAATTAATGGTGAACACATAATACAGAATAGAAATCAAAATAGCTGTCTATAATATTAAAAAAATTCCACCTCATCGAATAACGATCTTTTTTTAATTAAAACACCTTACGTAATTAATGGTCAATACATAATACTGAATAGAAATCAAAATACCTTCCTATAATAATAAAAAAATTCCACCTCATCGAATATCGATCTTTTTTTTAATTAAAACACCTTATGTAATTAATGGTGAACACATAATACAGAATAGAAATCAAAATAGCTGTCTATAATATTAAAAAAATTCCACCTCATCGAATAACGATCTTTTTTTAATTAAAACACCTTACGTAATTAATGGTCAATACATAATACTGAATAGAAATCAAAATACCTTCCTATAATAATAAAAAAATTCCACCTCATCGAATATCGATCTTTTTTTTAATTAAAACACTTTATGTAATTAATGATGAACACATAATACAGAATAGAAATCAAAATACCTTCCTATAATATTAAAAAAATTCCAGCTGATAGAATAGCGTTCGCAACGAAATAAAATCGACATTGCCAATATGAACGTTCTTCTTGTCTAATATTCTCCAGGAAAGCGGAAGCTCGCAAGAAGTTGCATAGCTCTCGCGCGTAAGCGGCGCGGGGCTAATCCAACGCGAAGTGACACGAACCGTGCAAAGTATGAAAATGCGAGGGAAAAGAAAGGGGGAAAAGCAGGGCGCGCGTAAAGACAACTTAAGCCCGCGCAGCGGGGCGGAAAAGGAGGAGGTGCGCACGGGAACAAAGGAGAGGATGTGCGTTAACGCAACTCCGTTGTGAACCGTGTTAAGCCTCCGCCGGTGACTTCGTTCTTCCGCTGTCCGATTAAACTACGTTCCATTATTAAACTGCACGCCAGTTCGTTGCATCCAGAATTAGACAGAAAAATTGAACAGGACAATTTAAAAATCATCTTTCCGATAAAACGCGGCTTTATTTAACTATAATTTGTTTTCAAATAGTAATACAGTGGTTTATAAAATTAGGTCACTATCTGAAAAGCTATTCCTTCATTTTTTCGATAAATCTTCTCTTGCGACGTCTACAAGCTGTGTAGTTGGTACTAGTACAGCTTATAATTAGCAATTATATTTATATCTCTTCGATTAAACACACATATTTATCACAATTTGTTCTTTTATTTTAATAAACACTTTATCTAATAACCTGGGAGTTATGAATTATAACATTTATAAAATTAGGTCACTCTCTCAAAAGCTATTCTTTCACTTTTTCGATAAATCTTCTCTTTCGACGCCTACAAGCTGTGTAGTTGGTATTAGTACAGCTTATAATTAGCAATTATATTTACATTTCTTCTATTAAACAAACATATGTATCGCAATTTGTTCTTTTATTTTAATAAACTCTTTATCTAATAATCTGGAAGTTATCAATTACGACATTTATAAAATTAGGTCACTATCTGAAAGGCTATTCCTTCATTTTTTCGATAGATCTTCTCTTTCGACGCCTACAAGCTGTGTAGTTGGTACTAGTACAGCTTATAATTAGCAATTATATTTATATTTCTTCAATTAAACACACATATATATCATAATTAATTCTTTTATTTTAATAAACCCTTTATCTAATAATCTGGAAGTTATCAATTATAACAGCAAGAAACGAAAGCCTTATTCTCCGGCCAAAGGTCTATCCCAGCAGAGATTCGATTCCCGGACCCTGTTAGGAGAATCCCCGCTTTTCTGTTACGGGGATAAGCAGGAATCTCGTAACGTTCGGGAAAGTAGATTTTCAAAACTGCCTGAGATCTCTTCGCGAGAAGCTTGAGTCCGCTTTAAAGCGATGCAAGGAGGGGGCCAGAAGGAGGAGGAGGAGAAGGAGGATGAGGATTGGAATCAGTGAAAACGGACCTCGGAATGAATTCTCAAGGAGGAATCCCGGATTCTGCTCGAGCAATTATCCAAGTTCTTTCGTTATCGTTGATGGGTCTATCAGATGTTGCTGTTTTTCTCTTCGAAGGAAGGGTTGAAAGTGTTATGTTAAGCGTAACGTTGCGCAGAATCTGTTTATTGTGTTTCGGAGAGGGAGGATGGGTGATGAGTTCGTGAAACGAATTTAAAGAGGAAAATTGTAAGAAAAATAAATTGAAGGTAAAGTGTTAATTAGTTGACGTCAACGTGCAAGTGTTCAGTAACGTAGATTGGGTATCTGAGTTGAATATATTGTAAAGAGGATGAAGATAAAAATCTTCTAGATCAATTAGACGAAGCTTTACAAAGTTTCTCCCACTCCACCCACGCCATCAATACGTTTCTTTTTTTAGACTAAATAAATGCTCTCTTGTTTATTGCTATCATTAGCAGCAGTATGTGTTAGTGAGCAGAAGGTTAAGCTACACAACGAGATATTAATCTCTTTCTAAATTAAACAAACCCGTTTCGCCAACAAGGCTGAGTTAGCTGAGCCTAAAATATTTTTAAAATGTTGCACGTGAAGCTATCGTAAAAGAAATATCTCTATTCAGATCTATTTCCATATTTACGCTTATCGAGCGATCTGCCACAACCTCGCACAGTCTCTCTGTCCAACAATTAATCCTAAATGAATCATAAAATTCTATTTCTCGTATTTTAATACGTTTCACGAAGTACGTCATCAAATTCCCAACGCTATAACGTACTCCATCACGTTGGTCTCTGAACGTTGTTCTAAATCAATACTTAACCGAAGTTGTCCAGCGGTACACATTTTTTATTCGGCAAAGTCACGCCCGGTTTCTATATTAAAATCTGCAAAGGAGAGTGATAGGGAGCGGACGATAAACGAGTGACGGGCCTCGCAAAGCGGCCA
Organism: Tetrapedia diversipes; assembly: GCA_033822845.1. Lineage (NCBI taxonomy): Eukaryota > Metazoa > Arthropoda > Insecta > Hymenoptera > Apidae > Tetrapedia > Tetrapedia diversipes. The sequence continues at coordinate 63,946 of JAOPTO010002214.1, read as the reverse complement.
AGATTTACGATGGACGATAGGCGTTTCGTGGACGCTGAAGCTTTCTTGCATGCCGGGCGCACAGCTTTCGCCGCTATATTTTTCGCGTTGTTAGTGTGCGGCCGTGCTGGGTCACGTTCGTGAGCGAGCATACCTACTGCGTCGCCGGCAGGTACGTTTCAGACGTGAGAACGGACCAGAATTTCGGGTCTCAGAGAGGTGGTAAGGGGGACGGGACGAGGAACGAGCCGAGACAACGAGTTTGTTAAAAGTTTAATTCGTTTTCCAGGCCAACGAGAGACGGCAGGCGAATTTATACGTAATCCGTATTTTGTGTACAAATTAGCCGAAACTTCAGAAGGAACCTTCTTATCGGTGTAAAAACTGTTTCAGTACGATGTAGAATTTTAAACCCGAGGGAATTTCCAGGCGATAGCAGCGTATGTAATTTTTCTTGTTTCCGTAATCGATGGCGAAACGGTGGAATTGCCTATAATTTGCCGAGGATTCTGAAGCGTGCGCGAGTTACACCCACGTGTCTTCCATTTCTCTTTGTTTAACCCTTTGCGGACGAGTGTCGGATATATCCGCCCAACCCTCGCGCTGCGGCTGGCGTTTGTCTGTCGTAAACGACACGTATAAGATGCGCATGGGTATACTAGCCTAAGAAGTCAAGTTGGCCTAAATTTGTTTGTTTATGATTTTGTTAGATTTTATGAAAAACTTATTTAAATGCAGCTTTAGTTTTTATAACACAAACGCGCGACGTAACTATTTTCTTTACTGCTCCGTCCGCAAAGGGTTAAAGCTTCAATCGGTTCCATTTCCAATTTTCCCTTCGTGTCTCCAAATAATTCGCGTTACATTCAGATCGCTGTAACATATAATCTCTCGCTTTGTAGCTCTCGTAACAGTCGCGCACGAAATTCGTTTACGTTGCGCGTAACAGAACCGGTTTAAGCGTTTCAAAGAAACGTAACACGCGACACAGGGCACCGTTCGGTTGAATTAATTTGCCATTAAATTATCAAGCTTCAAATGTTCGACAGATTTTTCGCCGATACAATACGGGCCGGAAAATGAATTCGTGTGTTCCCGTGCATTGTAGGTGTCGGGCGTTAAAGGGGGTAAAAAAAAAAGGGAGGGGAAGGAGCGAAAGAAATTTTTTTTCGCAAATTTTCCACAGCACAAAGCAACCAGGTTCATACATCACGGTTTTTGTCGGACAAAATCTGCAGCGGAACGGGGTCGTTCTGTGATGGAGAACGGGTCTATCGGGAAGGAAAGAGAAAAGGTCAGTGTACCAAGCCGCGAGGTGTAACCAAAAACCTATTTGGTATTCACGGTGCAGCGCCTTTTCGCCCCTCGTATTCAGCTCTTCGTTCCCGTGCGTTAAGCCGGAATAGAAACGCGGATTGATCGATAGCCCCGTTGCCTGTACCGCAAAGTACTCGTGGAATTCCTTTCGCGGTCACTGCACGACAAAAACCGTTCCCCGTTTTAAATCGCGAGCCCCCTGTGAACGTTTACAAACGTCCTTGATTACTTTTACGGGTGGCCCCCTCCCCCTCCACCCTGCGGGCCGTTAATCGTTTTTTAAGGTACTTTGTAATCGGTGCGTCAAAGGTGCACTCGAAAACGAAGTTGGTAATCACGGTCAAAGCTTGGCGAAAATACCACTTCGGGGAATTTCGCGGAAGGGAGATGGTGAACGGCGGCACAAAGCGATGAAATAGCAGGGACTTTTTATTGCCTTCTTAATTATCCGCGGTGGTATTAGTATTTGCAAAGGGAAGTAGGTCAGACGGAGTTTGGATAGCGGAAAATGGAAGCGTTCAATTGCAACGAGCCCCTTAAACGAGGATGGATTTACTTAATTGGTGTATTATTTGAACGTAAATCAGCGAATAATACAATGCGGGACTTAGTTAAAGTCTGAGGCTATCTTAATCGTGAATGGCCGCGTTAGAAAGGATTTGCGGGAATAATTACTAAGGTTTCTTATGTATTTTCGTAACGATCAAGGCAGAGTCGCGTCGATCTCGTAAATCTATTCGAGAGCTCTGTTATACAAAAATCTATGCTTGTAAAAAGACTGATTCATCGTCGCAGAGTCTAAACTAAAGCTAGAAACATGAAATTTAGACAATGAGTTCCTTTTTTGACGTAGGCACAAATGAAGGATTTTTTTTATTCATCCCTAAGGGGGTTAAATCGGAGTTGAAAGGTTGTTTGAAAATCCGCCAATTTTGAAGCAAGCACTAGGAAAACTATTATTTAGCTTTTTGATTAGAAATAAAGAAATACGTTGGGTTTCAACGTTTTTGGAAAATCAAACCCCAAAAGGGTACAATAAGGGATGAAAGTTTAAAAATTCGTCGATTCTAAAGCAAGCACTAGGAAAACTGGTATTTAGCTTTTTGATTAGAAATAAAGAAATACGTTAGGTTTCTACGTTTTTGGAAAATCAATCCCCAAGAGGGTACAATAAGGGATGAAAGTTTAAAAATTCGTCGATTCTAAAGCAAGCACTATGAAAATTGGTATTTAACTTTTTGGTTAAAAATGAAGAAATACGTGTTTCAACGTTTTTGGAAAATCAAACTCCAAGGGGGTATAATAAGGGATGAAAGTTTGTTTGAAAATCCGCTAATTTTCAAGCAAGCACTATTAAAAAAATCGCGAACTACTTCTAGTATACAATAATTACGCAATAATCCCGGTGGGTCACTTTCGAGGTAACCTTTAATAAAGGGCAACCCTGAAATCTCTTAATTCATCAGCACCATCGCTGCTTTAAGTTCCGTTTATTTATGCACGACGGTATTTCATTCTCGTCTTTGCGGCGCGCAATAAGCAGGAGAAGCGAGAGCGTTCGAGGGTTTTCGCGAAAAAATATGCGGCCAATTAAAGCGATACTACGCGATACGCTGTTATTATGGCGAAACGGAGGGAAGGAGAAAATCTGCGGCAGCAAAATTCGTGGCATACATCTTCGCCGAGGTGCTTCACGTTGTTCGGTCGTTTAATTATGCGAAACTTCGTTCCACGTTCCTCTAGATCGCGCGGTTTTTCGTTCAATTTCACGCTAATTGCGAGCAATCTCTGACATTGCACCAGGTACTCCGTATGAGTGTGAAAGAAATCTGTGAGAGCAAACTTATGAAACGTATGCTCGTTTTCTGAGAGACGCATTTGAAGAAACCTTGGGTAGAATAATAATTCTGTCCATAAATTATTCTCAACTTCTGGGTCCTGGGCTAGGACTTCTGGAATCTAGACTCTGGCTCTGAAGTTTGGACTTTGAAGTTTAAAGTTAGGGCTGTGCACTATGAACCCCAGATTTTAGTCTCTATATGCTGTATTCTAAAACTTCAGGACATTAAACCTTTGGATTCTTGTACCCTTGGATTCGAATCCTTTTGAATTCAATTTTTTTTAAATTCTCAATCGTTCGGCCCAATGGAACATCTGATCACTGAATGCTGTATCCTTCAATCCTTTAATTGTCCAACGTTTTAAATCTTTGAGCGCTTGAACACCTTCCCGATGCATCGAAAGATTCGACTTGTAACGTTGCTTCCCAATGTTTCCGATGGCACGGTAATTTTTCAATTCCCCGTCGCTGTTTGCTCGAAGGAAACTCATTAAATATCGATGGGGAAATCGTGAACCGAGGGAGAACCGGCGCCAAGGACGATAAGTGTATATACCTTTCATTTCCTGAAACCTTCCTCGATAGGAGAGGTGCGCGTGTACAGCAATTTACGATAACGATGTCGGTAACGAGTGAAAAAAAGAAAGAAAATTCGCTGTAACTAACTGGCTTCCGGCCTGAAACAATCCTGCTTAAAATAAACGTACATTTCACAATGATTTCAGTGCGAGGTAATTAAGGTGAACGTTCCATGAGAGAGTTTATTATACAGTATACGCTTGAAGTTGGTTTTATAAAGTTTTCAGATTAATTAATCTAAACGAGGTAATATTCCACTGCATCGATCGTAGAGTGTACACACCTACGCATGAAATTTTCATTCCTGATTATTTCAAACGTTGCTTATGATAATTTAAACGATTACACAAGTTAATAACATTAACTATTTCCTACCTCAACGTTGCTTCGAAACGAAAGACATAAAAATGTCATGCATAATTTGCATTTAATCTGGTGCACCTTCAGCTAATAAAACGAACCTACAGTTCGGATTAAAATTGCATCTCATTACAAAGTTACGAGCTGCGATCTTTGATGCCTTGTAAATGTGATCTCTAATTCTATGCAACGGTTGATGAATACTACCTCGATTCCTCTCTCCTATTTAGAACAAATTCTAACGAATCGGTAACACGATTCACCACCTACAAGTCCCTCGTTCCACGAATCCTACGAGTAAAGTTTCCCATCGGATCGAGGGGAACAATACACGGTGGTGCCTCGTAAGAATCGAATTTCTCAGCGGTGTCGCATAGGGGTTCGGTTTTAGTGGAAAGAGCCGTAGGAATTGTCCAGGTATTCTTCCCAGGAAGTAAACAGAGAGCTTCTTCGAGGCATCTGCGAGAACTACAGTGGACTGCGGCGGCCAAGACGAATGGTTAACCGATAGTACTCGCGTAGACAAACTACAGTGTGACACGAAAACTAGCTTCTATTCTAACTTTTCCTCTTCGCCCTCCTTCCCCGCTTCCTTCCGCGTTGCTTCCACCGGAGAAGCTTCTAAGTTTCCTCGAAGACGGTTCAATTGCTTCTTTTTCTCGTAATCGAACCGCTTGATTCATGTTCGCTGCAATATATCGTCGTGGATTCTGCTGATATTACGAGGATCCTTTATTTCGGTAAAGATTTGACATTTACATTGAACCGAAATATCTTCAATTAACAGAGATCGTTAGAAATGTGTTAGGATGTTAGGGCAATTGAAGAGAAAGCATTCAATTTGTTGAAAATTCGTGTCCCAACGAATAAACAAAAATCAATCGCCTCGAAGAAATATTTACATATGTAAGGTCGAGCTATCGGCTGAGGAGGTTCCAGGAACGGGTCAAGCGTTTTTCCTTACCTCGCTGTGCATAAGAATTAGAGGACCCTAACGAACTGTGTCCTTTAGCCTTTTCTATTCATTCGAGTCTTGCCCTCCCGCTGTGTAGAAATCAGGTTCAGAAATCGATACACCTTTCCCTAGAGATAAAGTTTAGTAAATTCTTATTTGAAAAGTTATCCTTATTTTATTCCTTTCAATCCATAATCTCCAATACCCTTTGATTGCTTTCTGTAAATTTATCAAATCTCTGAATTATTCACTTTGATTTTAAGATATTATACATTCACTATGTACCAACGATTTCTGTAATTTCTCGTCTCTTACAATACAGTTTCGTGAGATAGTGATCACCTGCACCACTACAAAATCGTATAATCAATTTCAAGCTTTTTCAACGATCGCCAGTTGTCGATGCTTCAATATTTTGAAAGCTGCGGGTGTCAACGGCAAACAACGAGGGGCCGTATTAATTATCTGCAATTAGCAGAGGACGTAATAGTATTATTTACCGGTGAAAATTCTCGCGTGAGTTTGTATCGACGGTTGGCAGGGTTAACAATGCAAGCCGGCCAGTTGTAGAAATCACCGCTAATATCCCGCAAATCAAACACATCAATATCGACGTCTCAGGGCCGCGGGGTATCATGTTGACGCGGTGCAGTTTACGGGACATGACGTTGACTATCTCAAATTTACGCCCGTTCATATTGGCCTGGTCCTCGAGCCCCGGCACTATGTTGACAATAATGATCCTCTAGTCGTAGACATCGATACTAATGACCCTTAAATCAAACAAATCAACACGCTTCGATTATCAGCCGGAGATTGCTATTGTTCGACGTCCCTGATTTATTCCTTACCTCGGTAGAGATTATTAACAGATTTGTTACAGGTTAAGCGAAATCGATCGGTTGTGTTACCCAAATTTCTCCGTACGCTGTTTCATTTTCCAAGTAATCTGTGTTGAAAATTTATAAAACGTACAATTATTACAATTATTCATCACTGCTTGTCGTAATTCATCGTATGTCATTCGTTTTGACTATTTAATGGTTGACATTAGTATAGAGACGAGCAACGAATGATGGTTGGTATCACCCCGTAGTTATAAAGTAGGGAGCGAGCTCTAATGAGCAATGAGCATCGATAACAATTGTTACAATCATCGAACATTCGAAAAGGCTGGTCGATAAGAAACAAAGGGAAATTGAAAAAATAAAATACAGAAGATTTCAACACTATTTATATTTACAATTACTTACAATTCGATTAAATAAATTAGTTAGAAAGTATACATTGTGTCTTGCGTAGCTGTAACAACTGAATACGATAAACGTAAGTAGTATACGACTGAATTGGTCAGACAGAGGCGCAGAAAATCCAATACGCTTAGAAGTTCAATTTTCACAATAACGAAGCATCGTACGAAAAAATTGTATCCCACATTTTCGACTTACTTCCGTGTGTAGAATCACCTATATGTAATAATTGTTGAAAATTATGTATACCGATTAGTTTATAATAGAGTTACGCCGCCCGATCAGTTTGATTCTGCTATTACTACAATTCCGGACACACTAGCGTTGATCTATCGCCACACTTAACTCCATTGGATCGTTGTTGTCATGTTCAACAACTATAGGGGTCACCGCAATCAGATTCCACGACCTCGAAGACATCGATATCGGTTCGTCAGACTCCGCTATTACAATCGACAGTTCTAGAATCACCGATGATCACGTTCGACAACCGTCCCCCGGTATCCTGTTTTACGACTCGAAATCGATATCGATTCGCACGCTGTAACGTAACACGTTCAGCCATTTCGAGATCGTCGGGCTGAACGATCCATTGGTTATCGTGACCGCGACTTACACAACTTTGATGTCGTCAACGTTGATTCACTTAACCTCCGAGCGTCGCGTTCAACGAGTCTTGCAGCTGTGATCGTTACTCTAAACGGGCTCCAGAATAGTGGTTACCGTTTTCACGGTTTCCAGGGGTCGTGGTCTCGCTGTTCAACGATTCTGAAGTCGTCGATGTTAAGTCCCACTTGAATCCATTACCCTCGTTATCTCTGCTTCCCGTTCCCGTTACCGACCAACGCAATACGAAAGGTCGAATTTTTAAACTTCCGTTTCTTTCATAAATGTGTTCGCACTTTTCTTTAACACGTTAAGTGCCCAAGCCCGTTTTAGTTGCCATTCCGTTCAGGCCCGGACTATATGAAGTGGTGCAGAAAATTTTGTAACCTTTATTTACCTTGTTCCAATAAATTACATTGACTATTTTATATTATATCCTTTTTCTTAAAGCATTGACCGAACAAAAACCGATGTCCCCTAAACGAAATTTAATGTTTAGTTTCACTATCAGTATGCAAAGGTAGACCCGTGTTAACCCTTTGATTACGGAGCGCTCTTGGACGAATTCATCAATATGAACGGCGAGTTTTTCGCATGGCAGTCGCTGTGACTTGTCCACTGACTAGTGACCAAAACAGTACCCGGAAATTTGATACCATTCTTAGGGTTTAAAAAATAATAATGGCAAATAATAATAGCATATTTAATTGCTAGGTTGCATAGGACAATAAATTCCATGTTGAATTAATCGGTAAAATAGTAATAAAGGTGTTATAGTAACAAAATACAGAGGGCGTATATTTACGCCTTTCGTATATATTGATGGATTTGTGAGTGCGTATATATACGCCTTTCGTATATATTGATGGACTTATGAAGTCATATGTATACGCCTTTAACAGTCAAAGGGTTAAAACGAAAGGTTTCTTAAAACTTCTGAACGTGACAACGTAAGCAGAAGATCTTGTGTTTTTGCGAAACACGTCGCATAAATTAGACTCGATCGAAACTAGCGAAGGAATAAGATTTACACGTAGAAAAGTCGGAGGTAACGAAGAAAATGACGGGTATCAGAAAACCGTCTAAAGAGGCGACAATAGGGCGTGTATGCTTGTTCACGAACGATTGGTAAAATGTAATCGATATCACGCTCGGTGAATTCTAAACCGGCCAACTGGAAACTGCTTACAGCTTATCAGTTCGACGATTACTGATAATGGAACCGTGTTCGCGCCGGGGAGATATTGTACAGAGCCGAGAGCGCGTGGAAACACGATGCGATGCTCCGTCAGCCATGTTCGCAGTGTGAATACTTAATTAAATTTCGGCCGATAATTAGCTGTTACTCCCGCGGCGTTCGCGTACCTCGATTGCGGCTGGATACCGGCTGTCGCAAAATCATCCATCGATTCACACGGCCCTCCCAACACTTTTCCGCCGGTCGAGCGAGCGGAAAACGGTTGCGCATCGTTAATCCTTTGTGCCCTGTGTTCGATTCTCCGGTGAAATCGGTTAAACACCAATTTTTATACCGCGAAAATGAGTTTGTGGAAAGGTGTTCGGAGGTTAATCGAGCACGGATGAAAGCAATTACCAGGGAAATAGGTTTCTGGGGGGGGCGAGTCGCGAAAAAATGGCGCGCACGGTTCGTCTGCGATACGGGAACGGTGAAAGATTGCGTTTCGTGATTAATTTCGCTAAAAGCGGGGCCGCCGCCGATAAACGAACGTATTCCCCGTCGAAGGTTATTAATTTGGAAAATCAGGAAACGAGGAGATTCGAGTGTCGCGTTTCCGATTACGGGAATTAACGGGTGATTTCAATGGTAACCGCCGTGGGAGTGCTGAAATATTGTACGCTCGTGACCGGTCCACGTTCTAAGTAGCCGTTAAGAGATTTAGAATCGACGATTTATATATTTGTTTTGTAACAGCGATCACACGCGTTTGTAACGTTGTGATTGTGCTTATGGTTTAACCCTTTGACTACGGCAGACTTTGGCACGCACTAGCTGTACGGTACGGTAGGAATTCACTCGCGACGTCCACCGGGTATGGCGAAATTTTTCGTTAGAAATGCATTTCTGAGGAAGTATATTAAAATATTCAAAATATTTAATAATATAATAACGTATGATATATTTCAAAACGCCAATAGGCGTCAACAGTACCGGGAAGCCAACATGTGTCGGACGCCAATAAGCGTCAACAGTAGTCAAAGGGTTAATCGAGAACATCCAAGATCGGATCGTGTTCTGGGGATAAACTCCTTTCCGCACGGATCTAGTAAATGGAACACAGTTTGCAGAAACAATAAATTGTCAAATTGTTAAACATTTCAATTTTCAAGCATTTAAGTGTTCAAGTCTTTCGATGTTCAAAGTTTCGAGTATCGAAATTTTGAAATATTCAAGCTGTACGGTTATCAAACGAGATTCCACGTAAATCGAACGGTCATAAATTGCGATCACGACAAATGATCGATCGAACACGTAGTTACATTTCCTTCGCAAAAGCCCCGCTAAATCTATTATCGCCGCAGATAGCAGAGCCGAGTAGGAAGTCAATTCGATCGTCACCGGCCCATTAACAATTCAAATGTCTACGCTAACTCCGTGCCTCTATCACAAATCCCTTAATTGCTCGCGTAATCATCGAATCCACAAATTAGGTCATTCGTTCGGACTTCATTAACGGTTTTTAATGCTCGATAAAGTCCACGATAAGCTGCTGAACGATAAAAGGAGGAAATTACCGATAATACGGTTGATCGATGCGTTTACGTAATCGAGATTTCATCTTAATCACTCGGAGCTCCAAAAATCACTTCAATATTAAGCATTTCACTTTAATAAAAGCATTATTATTATTAATATTAATATTATTATTATTATCATATTTCTTTTTCTCCCTTCTTTATCGGGGGGGGGGGGGGGGGGGTGCCAAATCCAGCTTGGTTTTTAGCTGTTGTAGTTTAGGTGGGTTCTAACTATGTTGCATGTATGTAGTATTACCGCTTTTTGTATTTCGCTATGGATATCTGTGGTTATTTCTAATTGTGTTAGGTGTTTCTTGAAGTTTTTTGGTGTTATTCCTGTTGCTGATATTATTAATGGTATTATTTGTACTTCCTGTTGTTTCCATAGTCTTTTTAGTTCTTGTGAGAGTGGTATATATTTTTCTATTTTTTCATTGTATTTCTTTTCTATGTTTGTATCGTTTGGTATTGCTATGCCGATTATGTATGTCTTTTTCTCTTTCTTGTTTGTCATTGTGATGTCCGGTCTGTTATTATTATTATTATTATTATTATTATTATTATTATTATTATTATTATTATTATTATTATTATTGTCATTGCATAGTCTCAAAAAGTGTCTACTTTTAGTATTTTATATTAGTATTTACTTTATTATATTGTATTTATTTAGTATTTTTCTAGTATTTTGTTCGATAATAAAAGAGAAAAATATTTTTAATACCCGTGGAACTCTGAGTGTCTCAAACGAAAAATATTCGACTTGAACCGTTTCCATAATAACCGGTACGCGTATCGATTTACGATCTTGACTAATGGTAGAACGACGGCATCATGCACCAGTTTCTCGTGTTCCATGAATCGTATACTTAATTAAACATCACGGTTAACCAGGGATTATCGTCGCGGGACCGGAACAGAGGCAAGTGCACGTGAATGCTTCACGATCGAGCGTTGAAGAGCGTCGTTAAATAATAAGCACTCGGCGGAATGGATGAAAAGGAATACGTTTCGCGACAAACGAGCAGAAAACGGTTTATCGGCGGTGAAACAGGGCGAAACAGATTATTTGCTTGTAACAGGGACAAGCGGTGATGATTCTGTTTAAATTCGTTCTTCATTCGGATGGGCTGTGTAAAGAGGTTAATAACATGGCTTCTGTGTTTGTTGTAACGTTAAATAATAAATTTGATTTTGTGCACCGCGATGCCAGGAAATTGGACCGTAAGTGGGACGGGATTTAATTGTTATTCATGCCGTAGACTTCGATCGACCGCACTACCATTTTGTTGCTTTTAATTGCTTCGCAGTTTTTTATGAACCTGGATTGTTCGACGATGGAATTATTTGTTGCCTTCCATTTGTCATTCCAGTTTCGTTATTAAACCTGTCCATCTTTTTACATCAGTGTTTTATATGTTGCTTTTACTACCTCGTTTGAACCAACAAAAAAAATGCGAATTTTATGTAATGTTAGTTAAAATTTTTTTAATAAAAATTTAAAAAAGCATAACAAATTTACATCTATAGTAAATACATATTTATTAAATTTCCTATTGTTTCATGATAAACCTCTGTGAAAATAAATTAAGAAACGTTTCATTACAAAAGAAGGAGGTGTGCGAATATTTTTCGCAACTCCAAAGTGTTCTTGATTTCCAACGATTCGTTTTCGCACGACAGTTCCATGGAATCCCATACTTTCGCTTCTGAACCCATGCTACCAGGTGGCTACGTGTAAAAAGTATCAACAGGTGCAGCATGCAGCGTTTAACTGCTCCTCGACGACACTTGAGCGACGCCGATCAAGCGTCGTGACGCGTTGCGCTGGGACAAACTTGTCGAGTACTCCAATCTACAATCTGATTCTATATACCGTCCATTCTATTTCCATGTTACCGCCTTCTGAAATTTTGTCATCAGTGTTGAAAAACGAAGAAAAAACAGGAACTCAAAAATCGCGACCTTATTCTCCTAGAAACCTACTACCACTTCTTCCTTTTAAAAGCAAGACGCGTTAATCTATTCACTGCCGGCATGCAAATAAACAATGGGTACCAGTTGCCACGAATTCCACTATTTTATCTTATTATTTATATATATAATATATTTTTACATTATAAAATCATAAAACAGAGCTGAACAAAGTGATTGACTCCGTGACCACACTTGGCTTTTTTATTCGTAACTTATGTCAGGACGCGTAAGCTTTCCCCGATCCTTCATTTAAAACGATGATAGAACAATGCAGTTAGCGAAAAATATTAGTGATAATAAGTCGATAATATTTGTCAATCTCTAGATGCATCTCACAAGCATCCAACAGAGTGCAACAAATTTATTGCATACATATTTAAAGTGGTAGATACAGATGTCTGAGATATCGTGAGCAGTACTACTTGATTTGTCAGATTGTCTTACAATTAATTATGCAGCTCCGTCGTAAAGGATATATTTTAATTGCATTAACGTGTGAGAGAACTGCGTGTGCGACAAACGTTGCCGATCGGCTTCTATCGAAACCACCGACAGTGAACGTATTACCATAAATGTCCACACTTTACAAACATTGTACATCACTTCGACGGTCACTTAAGGCAACACAAAGTAATCTCCAAAACGCCTGCCAGCACGTATTGTCCAGAATCTATTAAGCAGTCTTTAGAGTATCAGCCCGTAACGGTCACAGGCATCGTTTTATTAATGCCCGTATATTAAAACTCGCATAAAACTCGCTCCGACAAAATGGCGCGAGGCGCGAGTCGAACTACGGGTCACGCGCGCGTAACAGTGACGGTAAATATAATTTATAACGACGTTAATTATATTTTAATAGCACTTTACGCTGCGCAGCTATCGCGCGATAATGTCACGCCCCCCCCCGCCCTCTATAAACACCCCCTTCACTTTCGCCCTTCAACCACCCCGCCATCCGTTGACACGCTTTTTACAACGCCCGAAGCATCGAATGTTCAGCAAGGAATCCCCTGTGCTTTCCACTTATTTTTTGCAATCGCGAGAAAAATGAGCGGCTGAAATACCGCGGAAACGTCGTGCGCGTTCCCCGTTTATTTTTTTTTTTTTTTACCCCCTCCCCCTCCCCTCCCCCCTTTTCACCCGTTTCAACGTATCACGCGTCGCGTCGTCCATCGTGTCGGAGAATATTTCACCGCGCGGGAATTAATCAGCGAAATTCTGGCGAGCAATTAATTATCTGGCTTTTAACGATTTCACGCTTCCCGCCGTGCTCTTGTTCCCCTTCGATCCCCCCCCCCCCACCCTTGGTCGCTGCGTCATCTCTTTTCGCTGATAGATACGTGGGGTCAGGTGCAAAATCGAGCGGACCTTGTCGCGATTTTATCGTGCTTTTTCGGGAAACGCGTCAGGATTCCGTTGACAACGCTCGCTGCTGTTTGTTCGATTCGGGGTGCAACGAAATTAACGTAACCACGTTCCCTTAATCGGTCGGTTTACACGGCTGTCGCGGCGTTGAACGGGCGCCACCATGATTTCGAGCGCGCGAGCCGTGCAGCAGGCAACCGGGCCAGGCCGAAAAATACCACGTCCTCTTTTAACCTGTTCGCCATGGTTGGACTGGCCAGGAAATTGTGAAAAATCGGAATTCGAAGCGAATACGGTTTGTCAGAAAAGGACAGAAAGCATGGAAATCGAAACTATTGTTGAGGCATAAATTTGTAAATCATTTTGATTAGAAATTTTCACAAGATAATTCAAATACATAACGATCGAACGTAAAGAATATGGGGTAATATCGATTGATCTTCGATCTTGAAATATTCCGTATTTGCAGTTTTATTAGAACCATTTTAAAACTTATTTTGACTGAAAAATATGTAATGGATTTTAGAGAATATACCAAAACTTTTATCCTAGCTACACAATTTCATTAGAGAAAGTTACAGTTCGCTCGCCTTCGAAGTATCGCGTTTTCGTGCAGGAAATTCGAAAAGTAGCAGCCGAGTGTTTTGGTAAACTAGTCATGGGAACCGCATCACAAGCTCGGGCTAACGTTGTTGCTACAACTTATCCAATGGACGATTTTCGTTAAGCTCCGCTTCTCAAAATAACAACTCGCCACTCGAAGAAACCCGCCGCGGCGGTCGGATGTTTCACCGAAGAAATATCGTGAAAGAAGGATTCCCGGACTTAGAAATACACGGAACACCGCACAGGATTACCAGCCACTATGATGCACGTAATACTATTGTACTCAAAAAGCTCAAACGTGTGTGTAGGTGAACAGCATCACTGAGAAAGCAGTTAAAATAAAATATTTTGAAAATGATTACTTACACAATATATCATTTTACTTGGAATACTAGAAATTAAAAATTAAAAATTTTTTAGTTTTAAAGTAATAACGTGTTGGTTTATTGGAAGAATCAGTTGATTTTCTTTTTTCCAAATCATCTAAAATCGTTATGATAATTATCGTTATTATCGTACCGAAGCAAGTAAAATATGCGAATAATATTAGCACATCAATTGACCTTTTTGCAATTAACACAAATGTATACAGATGCTTACCCTCGTCATTTTAATTTCACTATGCTTACATGTTGTATCTATTTTTCTTTTAATGCTTCTATCTTCCTATCATGTACTCGCTTTGTTCGCTCTTCTCTGTTTCTTATGCTCACCTTATAACGGGTATTTGCCCGTCAATAAATAACAAAATAAATAAATAAAATTATTCCAACTGTTTAAGCAAACCATCATAAATTTCCCCTGTACTCGTCGCGTCAACTTGTAATTGACCACTGGCCGACTTATTTAAAGTTAGTCGAACAGCATCGAAATTTCACGATACAACGAAACATCCGTTTACATCGAGAAAACGCGTGTACATATAAACGCGACGGGAACTGGCTCGAAAAAGAGCGAGGAAAGAGTGGGAACTATTTTGGCGAACGATTCCGGCATGGCTGGATGGAGATTGCCAGAACGAAATTGCACGAGGAAAAGGGTGCAATCCCACGGGATAAATAGACGCCACTCTTGCTGACCTTTCGTAGGGTGGGGGGATGGTTGCGACATTCCGAGATAAATCGACTGAAAATCGACGGACGCTGCGAAACGCTGGACGTCTTTTAGGGAAATTCCTGGCGTGGACGTTGTCGAACACGGCGAAAACGAGAGAGGTCCATTATTTCGCCATTGTGTGATACAGTTTTACTCTCTCTCTCTCTCTCTCCCTCTCTCTCTCTTTCACTTTGCGAAATTTCCTGGACAAAGATTGATAATCCTTCATTGTCCAACGACGCTACGCGCCTTTAATAGAATATTGTAGCAGGTAATTTCCAAATACAGCCGGTTCGTCGTGAAAGCCGGGTATAACGGCCGGCATAATGAGCGGTTCTAATTGAACGAGCCAGCGTGCCCGTTTCGTAACGCAGAATTATCTCCCCGCGTCCCAGAGAAATTGAACGCGCGCGATTGCGGCCGGCTGCGGCCGGATTCATTTTTACGATTGTTTTCGGTTCTTCCGCGCCCGGCGATTAAATTCGCAGCGACAGATTGCGGACGCGTCGGGACGAAAATAATGGACAGGACGCGTTTAATCGCCTGGCAACGGGATTTACAGACGCAACAGAAACCCGCACGGGTTACGCTTTATGGCGGCGTTCCTGGTTAGCACAGGTAATTATTTCGTCTCGTGCACGGTAGCTCGGTTAGGTTCAGTAATTTATAGAAACGTTTGAATTTTAAGAGAAATGATACAAATAATTTTCGAAGCATCGCAACGTTTGATTGCCACCTTCAGATTAAGAAAAGAAGTGAACACGGATAATATCGTTGATAACGGAAGCAGAAGTTGCAAGTTATTTTACAGTTTAAGGACAATATTTGCGATAGTTCTGCCGGACGCGAATGTCGGTAATAAAAACACGGATTGGAACTCCCTGGAGTTGCGATCGTTCAATTTCCTCGCAAACTAAATTCCAACTCTATCGATTCGCAACATCCCCGGTGTCCGAAGTAAACTAGTCTACATATTTCAGCTACGTATTGATTACGTGCTGTAAAAATATTCTAAACGCTTTATTACTATTTTCGAAATTCAGCAGCTCTTACTAAATTAATAACAATTCACGTGTTCCCATTCATTTACAATTCGATTGTCTTCTTCCTTCAAGCTCGAAACCGTTATATTCCTGTAAACTATTCCGATTACCGGAACGCATAATTTATTACCCATGAATCGATCCACCATTCCACGAATTTGACATTAAGAACCAAATTACGCCCCAGAGACCGTGGCTCGGCCGATTTTCGTCGCCAGCCAAGCGATCATCACTGGACGCGTATGGGCTCCCGTGCGTAAATCGTTTGCATAAGACAACAACATTGGTATGCAAAGGGCAGCTTCGAAGGGCGTAGAGTGGTGTCGCAAAGCAAAGGGTGTCAGGGATCCTAGCAGCGGATATACGGCGCGATTCGTAACACCGGAACCCCCGTGGAGGGTCAACTGCGGAGGCTTTACGTTCGCCAAGTACCATAAATTATGCGCGGCGTGTACGTTCACGGTGACGTGTGTACACATAGAGAAATGTGCGAACCGTCCCGTGCACAGAGAGACACAAGAAATATGCTTGTGTATTGTAGATAAGACGTTAGCACAACTGGCGATGCCATTGTTCGTCAGATTTCAAAGGATCCGTGCAGAGATCCTATATTGGATCTATATTGTGACCGAAGTAGGGTTCACTAGATTGTTTTGTATCTTTTCTTTCACTTTTCCAGTGTGCAAAGAAGAATCGTGTATTTAATTGACTATAGCAGGTTTCACAAGATTGTCTTACACCTTTTCTTTCACTTTTCCAGCATATAAAGAAGATTCGTGTATTTAATTGAGCGTGTAGACGTATTCGTTAGAATATGGAATCTTAATTTTGTTCAGGCCGTCAACAATAAACCCACGGAAATATTTAGTATCTTAAAAGATCTGTAGAGAATAGTATCTATTTAACCCTTTGCACTCAAGAGATGACTGTTAGTCGTCTAATGATACTAACTTCAAAAATTTTCAAATTCGAAATATTTACTAAGCTTCGTCTATATTAACACGTTCGTCGCCACGTCACCCATATTTTGGTAACGCACTTGTTCTTAAAGTTGAATAAGATTTTTAATTGGAATTTTAAAAGGAATTCAATGGAATAAGTATTGAAGTATATAAAATACATGAAATAAATAAAAATAAAAAGTTAAAATTTTTGCTGTTTTTATATTTTCTTACCCCAGTTTTCTATGCAATCGAATTTTGGCCCAGCGAGAAACTCAGCTGAATCACGATGGGCGACGAACGTGTTAAACGTCATTTACTTTAGTTCAGTAATATACCAAAATTTAC
Source organism: Tetrapedia diversipes (assembly GCA_033822845.1). NCBI lineage: Eukaryota > Metazoa > Arthropoda > Insecta > Hymenoptera > Apidae > Tetrapedia > Tetrapedia diversipes. The sequence goes on along the minus strand of JAOPTO010002214.1, from coordinate 46,928 downwards.
AGATGTGACTATTTAACCTCTAAGCCTGACTAACAAACAAACTAACTAAAGCCTGAAAATTTGCGAAGCTATCATTTGGACTATCATTGACTGATAGTCACCTCTAGAGCGCAAAGGGTTAACGTTCCTTTCTCTTTCTCTTTCACTAACCAATGCTTCCAAGAATAAAACATCGTTCTTTAACACGATAAATTCAAGACTGCGCCATAAAAGTACTTAACGTTGGAAGAAAAACAGGCCACATAAAAAGGGATACATTGTTAGAAGCGCGCGCGCACTCCATACAATGGCACTCCATGCGGGAAGCAGAAACCATGCGATCCCAGAAATAACGCCATTACCGCGGAGCCCGGGATTTCTTCCCGCGTTGAAGTCGTTTCTCTCGACACGCCCCGGCGCGAGGAAAAGAAAAGCGCGGGGCTCGACGAGAAGGTGCAAGACTAAGAAATTATGGAAACAAAGGGGAAGAGAAACACGCCGGGAGAAAAGGATCGGGCGCGGAAGAGCGCGAGAAATGGAGCGAGGAGAGGAAGCGAAAGGTGAAACCAGGTGGGAATGGAGACCGTGGGGAGTGGGTCGCGCCGCAGGAAGTCAGACAAAGCTGTTGAAGCGGCCGGATGGAGAGGGGTGGAGGACGGGGAGGGGGAGAGGCAGGGTAGAAGAAAGAGGGAGCGTGCCGGGCGCGGAGAAAATGGACGGACGAGGAAGAATGGGGCGGAATAAGGGAAGCGGTCACAGAAAGGAAAGGGAAAATTGTCTGCGAGTTGTGACACTCTTCCGGGGCATCATTAGTACGCAGTAATGCGGTACGAGCAATAGTGCATTCACTCGGTTGCGTGCAAATGCACGAGGCCCCGCGTGAAAGAGGCGGAACGCGCGAAACCGTTCCTCGCGCCTACCTAAGTACACACGCGTCTTTGAACTGTAAGAAAAAAGGAAAGATTTAATTCCTGAAAGACGAAGTACATCCACCGTGCCGTCCAAGAAAAGTGTACATACTTGTGTGTAGGTGGCTTGGACGATTTTCCGTGTCGGGGTTTTTCTGCGAAACGCATTGCTTTCACGCAGATGCTTTTGTATCAAACAGACGGGATTCAGCAGGAATATTTATAGGAAATTCTACTTTCACTTTATTCAGTCGAGTGAGATGATAGGGCTCAGGTGTGAATAAAATAAATGAAATGTGAAGTGCCTACCGACACTTCACGTATACCCATTCCTACCGCGACATTCCCACATAAGAGAGACTACAAATTTTTCTCAAAAAATAAACAATGAAAAAAGAAGTGAATATTGCAAAATGTATTATACGTATATTTAAGAAAAAGTCTAAAGTTTAAAGGAGTTCAATTACGTTGTATCTATGAAATTCTAATCGAAATTTCAAAAACGGTCATTTGACCGGTTGTGGTAGGAATAGTGTTAATGATAACAACTTAAACGACTTTACAACTTCAACGTTCTTACTTCCTTCAGGATCACACTCTTTCTGTCTTCGCACTCGCATTTTCCCCGTCATAAATCCTTCCAAACCCTCGTTTCCTTTCTTTGTAATTGAAAACCTTTCTCACTCGATGCATTCGGTAACGTTCACCCAAAATTCCTCAGTCGCTCAGTTTTCTCAAGCGCTCAATTTTCGCGCTTTCGAAGCACTCGAGTTCAAATATTCTACGTTCAAACGACCATCGCTCGACTCAGCCACTCTTCACATTTTCCTAAACTCTCGATCGAATTCCTACATATTTTACGTTCCCGGTCGTTCCTGTCAATTAAACAAGAACAATCATGTTTGTTCGGTTCCCATCCGATAGAAATATCTCAAGAACTTTGTGCGTTCGATTTGTTCGGCACAGTTATTGAACGTTCTTCCCACTTTGTTTTGGACGTCAAGCGAGATTCCGTTGATAGAGAGCATCAAATTTGTAAAGCTCGCACGATCGCTATTCCAGCTAGCCGCGGAGCGTCTGCCAAACAGATGCCTGCTGCGATAAACATCCCCTGCAGAAACGTTTGATTTATTTCGAAGGCGGACCACTTTCTTCTTCATAAACAGACTTCCTGAACAATTTTTCATCGACCCGTTGCCGCATCCTATCAACGAAATATCTTTATACCTTTTCTTGTTTCGAAATGTAAACAAAGTTAGATCTTAAAGGTGATGTTCGAATGGTCGTATCTTTTAGGCTAATACTTCTATTCGAAGTCATAGTCAACCCTTTAACATTAAACCTGCTCTCCGTGTCCTGTATAATAATTAATATTACTGAATACACGTTTCTCTTCTTACAGGTAAAATTAGGGTATATGTAAGTGTTGTATTGTACATAGTACTTGTAGTAACTGTATAAATCTCTTCTTATAGAGCAACGCGCAAGTGTTTTTCCTTTCAGACCACCTCCTACTATAAGACGATAACACCCTTATAAAACGACATTTAAGATTCTTCCCTATCGTCAGAACTCTCCTTACAGCTATTACACTAATCCTATTTATTAACTCTATCTTAACGCTCTTGATCACTCTGTCGTTCCACGTTTCGGCCGTATTCCTCTCTGCACATTTCGCGATGTACCCTAACCTCTCTTATTCCGTCGTCAAGCTCGTTTCCTACTGTATCGGCGCCTCTAATTAGCGTACGCGCCACTACGTTTTCCTTACATACAATTACATCAAATAATATACAAGTACAGTGAAACCCCGTTTAACCAATACTCCCTATTATCCAAGGTACTTCGAAATTCACGATAAAATCTCTAACATTCGTATTGCTGCGTCAAAGAAAAGAACAAATGCAATTAAACAGACGCGCATAGCCTCATTTTTCTCAAAACTTTTAAAAATCATCGCTCAATTAAACAAGTAGTTGCAATATTATCGAAACGTTCCTTATGATTTTATTATCTTTTCATATTATCCGAGTTTCCAATCAGAGGATGTCTCGATCCACACCATCTTCGATAATCGTGATTTCACCGTGTATTGTGTGATAATATACTAAAAATGACGTGAATACTTTCCACGGAACTTGATACGCTCGAAACGAGGTTTCAGTCGAACGAACGCGAAACAGGAACGAACCCTCAGTAGTGTAAGTCGGTTACCGATCCGACGCCGCTTGTCATCCCAACCGCTTCCACTTGCCGGACACCCTCGAACGAGACGTCTCTTATCCAACCTTCTAATCTGTTGACCATCCCTCCGGTAACTTTATCTTCTCGGATATCGCGCAACTGCTTGGCGAACGTCTGTCGCGGGAAAGACGCGGCTCGAATTTCAGCGACGACTCGCGCCCGTCCGTCGTGGAGACGGCTCTTCTTCTCCGCAGAATTTCGAGGGAAAAACGTGATAAGGATCGCGATCGACGGTTCGAATCCGGGCGAAGGATCCCGGCTGCTACGTCTGCAGATACGCGTAAACGTGCCTTCCCTCGCACTTTAACGATTTCTGTCGGCTTGAAAGGTGGGGCGCTCGTGTTCGACGGGATGGCAGCTTTGAAACGGAACCGAGGTGAAGATTTTATTTTTTGAACGACGCGAATCGTTATCGCGGTTCCAATCTCGACAGCTGTCCGAACGATTTCACGGTGCGCTACTTGCGAGAGTGTTAAACCGTGCGATATGTCGGACTTTGTTATTGTAGGAAGTTAGGTGTGGTATATGCGAATGAAATTCTAGTTTACAGTTTAGTATAACAGTTCGATAGTAAATTGTGTTCGATTCACAATTGTGCGGTACGATTTCCTTGCAAATTAACGATCTATAACGAACAATTTTTAACGCTCGACTGACAACTCTTAACCTTTGACGTTCATTCTTTAATTGACCTCAATACTCACTCATCATATTCTAGTGTTAAAATAATAATAATAATATTTATTTATTGATTATAGAAATACAGTTACAATACTATCTACAAATTTTACTTAATTCAACTCTACTCGGTATAACGTCCAATTCAACTCTACTCGGTATAACGTCCAATTCAACTCTGCTATTTTCGACCAGAGAAAACTGTCGCTAACCCTTGACCTTTCTCCCACCAAGTACCTGGGAAAAATTCCTCAAGTATGACCATATTTGGGCATTTTTCGAGGGCCTCGTGCGTCGCCAAGGGTTTTCCCCAAGCAGGTCTGAACTCTCGCTGTTCACCCCTCACTTTATCTTATGCTCTAAAATTAATTACGATACTACATATATCATATATGAAAATGCGAATTTAATTAATTGCGATATTACAATATATTATTTCAAGCTCTCAATCTCTTTCTTTCCAATTCTCAACCTTTCTCGCTCGATGCGTTCGATCACATTCACCAAAAATTCCTCGGTCTCAGAAATATTCCAACCCGAGTATTCCACGTCTGTCACTCAACTCGAGCACACTGCACCCTTTCACGCTCGCTGGTAATCATTCCCATTCGATTACATTTCAAGTAAATAGAACTCGATATCCGTTGCGATCAACGTCCCCAAGAATTGAACTCCACCTCGCAATCCCTTTAAAAGGGAGGAAAAAAGCAACGTGGGAAACGTTGCGTACCTCCAATCTCGTTACCCACTTCCGGTGGTTGTCGGTGATGGTCCAAAGAACTCGAGCAGCTTCCTACTTTATCGGCTCTTCGACTAATCTGGCGCTATTTTTAAGCCTCCCCCTCCCCCCTTGCCCTAAGAAGCCGCACTCGCTTCGCGACGCAAAGAGGATTGTTCGCTTCTTGTAATTTTCCCGCGGGTTTTTTCGGCGAGCGACTTCCCGTGACATTTTCCACGGACTGCGCGTGTCGCCAGATTACAAAGGGAGAAAATATTTACGCGTCGCTGTCTCGGGACGTCCAATTATCGCGTCCCAAGGCGTTTTATCCGGCGAGCGGCGTTAACTTTCCGACGGTATGCAAAGCGGATCTATTAATTTTCCACTACGCCACGGCAGGAACGTCCGCGTACATCCTCGAAATTTGCAAACGGCCACCCTTTCATTTGCCTCCGCGGATGAAAATTGAAATCTACTGCATTATGGAACGCGTCCCAATTAATTTTTAATGGCGGATTACACGCGGCAGGTGCCGAACTGCAGCCGGGTTCGCTTGGAATTCGAGCTTCTGCTGTTAGCATAAACAAAACCGACGTCTGCGTTTACTCTTTTCACGGACCTTTTCAACCGGAAACCGCCAACTGTTACGGTAAACAGAAATCGTTGTACGTCTTGTAAGATGTTTGCCAGCTAAACTGTTCCGCTGTCTTACGTTTGATAACGCTACGACGTGCAAAGCTCCGTGAATATTGTAACATTACAATACACAAAATATTGGAATGCTACTAATTACGATATAAAACCCTAAATATAAATATAGGAAAGTTCTATAGAATGATTTTTGTAGAACGGAAGATGGATTTCAGGCGTGAAAAATAAAAAGGGAGCGATTAAAGTATTAATAAAAGTATATTTAAAACAATTTAACGAAAACAACTTAAACGACTTTACAACTTAGCAACTTTAACACTCTTTCTACGTTCACAATCAAAACCTTTCTTCTACGTTAGTCAAAAGCTTTCTGCCTCGCGCTCGCATTTTCCCCGTCATATATTCTTCCAAACACTCGTTTCCTTTCATTCTAATCGTCAACCTTTCTCACTCTACGCGTTCGGTCACGACCACCCAGAATTTCTCAGTCGCACTGTTTTCTCAAGTTCTCATCTTCCACGCCTTAGAAACATTCGAGCCCAAACATTCTGCGTTCGCACGACAATCGCCCAACTCAAGTACTCTTCCGACTTTTCCAAACTCGCATCCGCTCGATCGCATTCCTATAAAAACACTACACGAAGTATCGATCTCGAGACTCCACTATTTATCCAGTAAACATATTTTAATTATCATCTACGACAACCCTATCTCCTTTAATCGCTTTAAACGTGATTAATGATAGAACCGACAGATGAGGTAGAATCCATTAATAATTCTCAGCAGCACCTACAGATAAACGTTGTATCGTACAATATATTCATACAAAAACCAGTTTCAGCTACACTATAAATTTTTCGCAAACAAAAACGACTAAAGAAGAGCACAGCGCTATTGGTTCGCGAAACTAGCGTGCGCAACCCTTTTGCAACGGTCTGCGCCCGGTTTCCAACGAGGAGCATTCCACGCGACGGTCTTCGCGTTCCTTAGCCGCGAGCAAATTATCTCGACTCCAATAATTAAGTGCCGCCAACAAGAACAGCATCGCCGCCGCGTTCCAACCCCTTCACGACTAACTCGTTGCGCCGCGATGAGCTCGTCGCCCAGAGTGAATTTCGCGTGCGTACGAAACAGAGAAATAGAGAGAAAGGACCGAACTCTCTTCGAACTGTCGAAAAAATGCGTGGTTCTCCAATTGGCAAAGAAAAGGGTGGCGAGAGAAAGGCGCGAAACTCGAAACCTCGGTCGCAAGGAGGGTGGAAAGAAGGGTTCAGGAGGGTGGGATCGCGAATATCCGGCTAAATGTCGTCCCAGGCGTTTCGCTAATTACCTGCGCAACACGCGAACGAGCTACTTCTAATTACGCGGCCCCGCTTAATGGGAAACCCTTAACGAGCGACAAAAGGTTCGGCCCGTGAATTTCGCAGGCTACACGCGACCCCGTGCAGAGCGTGAAACCATGTAAATTCCTCCGCATTGTCCCGTTACCCTCTTTTTAGATTATTCCGCGTTCGATTCGGCTCCGTTCAAGCTTCCCTCCTTTCACGAATTTCAGCAGCGGAGGGTGGAACGGTTATTTATGTCGGATAACAGGCGGGGGATCGATTGTTCGATATAAAGTTCCGTTGGCACGGTCTTTTGTACGGTATGGTTAAATTAATTGGTTGGAGATGTTTGTTTTGGTGGTTCGAGAGATTTAATTAAACGGTCGGATCGCGTTGTTGATTAAATTAATCATTTGTGTTCGAGAGAAGGAAGCTTTTGTTTGGTTAAATAGCAGCAACTTGGGGGATTTCCTAGATTCGCTAAGATTCGTTTAATTTAATTAAGTGGTATACTGTATTTTACCATTTATGAATTCTCGTCTGAAAATTCGCGGAAGTATCATATTGATGGCTGACGATTGCCTTTCGAATTCGATTCGAATTAATTGTAAACTTGCTGTTTAATTAATTTAATTTTAATATCTTCTAAATATGTGGACAACCGTACGCATTGAATTGATACAAAAGTTAGCGAGAGATTTTAGGACGTGTATAAATCGAGAACTGGTTATTCGATCGATTAAAGGCTGGTTTTGTTTTTGTTTTGCAGATGAATTTCGAAGTTTCCTGGGTTCGGCACAGGGACGTTCATTTGCTCACCATAGGCAGCTACACGTACACGAGCGACCAGCGATTCAAACCGCTTCACAGTGCACAGTCGGACGATTGGCTGCTCGAAATCAAGTTCCCGCAGCTTCGGGACAGCGGTTGTTACGAGTGCCAGGTCTCCACGACGCCGCACATGAGTCACATCGTGCATCTGAACGTGATCGGTGAGTCTTTTCAAATTTTTCCCAAAAAAATCCGAACAATACATCGTAACAAACGTAAAAATTTCAACACGGCGATGAAGGATATTCTTCTCCTTCTTTTTAATTCTGTATGATTTAATAGCGATATCGTTACTTAAATTGGTCGCTTGCTGCAATATTACAGGAAATACTACTTTTACTTTATTTAGTAGAGTGAGATGATAGGGCTCAGGTGTGAATAAAATAAAATCTGAAGTGCTTAGAATATTAATATGTGTGTTTAAAATACTTTAATGATAACAACTTAAACAACTTTACAACTCAACAACTTCAACGTTCTTACTTCCTTCAGAATCAAACTCTTTCTGCCTTCGTGCTCGCATTTTCTCCGTCATATATTCTTCTAAACACTCGTTTCCTTTTTTTTCTAATTATCAACCTTTCTCACTCGAGCCATTCGGTCAGGTTCACCCAAAATTCTTCAGTCACGATTTTTTCTCAAGTGCTTATCTTTCGCGACTTAGAAACCCTCGAGTTCAAATATTCTACGTTCACAGAGCTATCACTCAACTCAAGCACTCTTTAAATTTTCCTAAACTCCCATCCCCATATTATGGACTAACAGAGACACGTTTGTAAGTAATTTATCCGATTCAACGACGAATTTTTCACCTTTACTTTTACTTTTACGAGTTTTACGTCTCTATCGACTGATTTTTCTGTATTTTTCTGTACATTACGGAAAAGACGATGCATTTATATGTCCCTATTGTCTTTGTTGTCCCCTCTCTCCCTGTCTCGCACGCTGCCTCATCGACTGCAACCATACGCCATCTCTTTCCGAACGAAATTGCTATTTAGCATAACGAACAAATTAAGTATCAGCACGCGGCCAACCAGAGGGCTAATTACAAAGCTGTACGCAACAATTAGTTAATTCTAATCTGAATCCGCCCCAGTTCCGTTGGCCCGTCCCGAGAAACTTAAGCCAAGCTCAAACCCTGGCCCAGCGCCAATTGAACACCTGGGATTGGTTGATACCGATCCCGAGTTAAGCCACGGCGTCGAACAAGGGTTTGATTACGCGAGATTACTTCCGAAACTTGGTTCCCGAATCGGTTAAGCTCTGTTTTCTATTCCTCGTGAAACCGGTACCGGTGCACGCGAAACAACACGCCGCGTAATCGCTGCTTCTGCTATCTTTCTAATCCGTGCGTCGAGAGAAACAACGCATATTTTGTGGATAACAATCGGAATGGAACGCCGGCGAATATGCTAACGGTATGGAAATGTTGGATTAAACGCGATATATAAAAGATATGGCAAGTTCTACGTGGTTGTAACAGAGTTACGTTAATTCTTGGATTACACTTCGTAGGATAATGTTAACGCTTCATATTTGGGATTAACTCTTTACATTAAAATTAGCTGTTGCCCGCGTTTTTTTATGGTGCTTGCTTCAAAATCAGCGGATTTTCAAATAAACTTTCATCCCTTATTTTGCCCCATAGGGGTAACCCCATGGGGGTTGATATTCTAGAAACATTGAAACACGTATTTCTTTATTTCTAATCAAAAAACTAAATACCATTTTGTATAGTGCTTGCTTCAAAATCGGCGGATTTTCAAATAGCCATTCAATCCCTATTAACCCTTTTAACACCTGGACTGCGAGTAACGTACTTTTACGTTTTCGGCAATCTGTCACTGGAACACGGATCACGTAAAGATACGTATTGGGCTGTTCGGAGAGTAATTTCGTTTTTTCCTAACACAGGGCTTAATTGTATTTTTTCATAGTCAACTTCACACTTAAACCGCATGGTTATTATACATTTTGGCAGCATATATAGCAAGGCTTGCTTGTGAAAATTTTCGATTGATTGTACCCAGTGGTTTTTGGTTGGTGCCCTATCAAGCATGGAAAGTAAAAAGCAACATTTTCGGCATTTTTTACTTTTTTACCATCGGAAAGGTAAAAATGTTGTTCAAGCAAAGAAAAAATGATCCGTTGTATATGGAGAAGATGTATTGACAGAATCCCAGTGCCAAAACTGGTTTACAAAATTTCGATCCGGCAATTTTGATGTTGAAGACGTATCGCGTTCTGGAAGGCCAATTGAGGCTGATGAAAGGCACAACAAAGGCATTAATTGATGCAAATCGGTGAATAACGAATCGTGAGATCGTTAAGATATTAAATTTATCGAATTCGACCGTTCATGATCATTTGAAACGGCTAGGTTTAATCGCAAAGCTCGACATATCATAAAAAGAAATGAAATTACTTTCCGAACAATCTAATGTTTAATAGATTCGTGGTGGATAACGGGTATTCTATAATTACAATGCAATTGTACACAATGTCACACATACACGTAATGAATCGCTAAGGCACATTTTACAGTATTCAAACTATGTGCAAAAACTTTTTCGATATAACGTCGAATACACTTCACCCACAAAACATTAATAGAGAGCTAAATTGTTAGGACAATAATTGATGCCAAGGTGTTAGTAACGACCTAATTTCTGGGTTTCTATAATACAAAGCTTACTCGAGAGCGTGAAGGGAAACTCGAGTCGATAAGAAGCTGGACAAAAAGAGGCCAGGTCGGAAAACAATGATGAAACGTTACGCTAATGAGAAATAATGCCGGCGTCCTTATTAGTGTTTTCATTAACCTTTATTAGCGGTGCCAAGGGTGCGAGCCGACGTCGCGTTCTCCGGTTACGTGACCGTATTAACGGTGGAAATATGAACGAAGGAGTTACACCGAGCTGAAATTATGCTTATATTGTAAAATTAACGCCAGGTGGCTGGTGAAGGAAGAGACGGAGAAATTCGGTGATACCTTGCAGCCTTATTGCTCGCTTAACCCTTCACTTTGCGATCTCTCATTGGCCCATATACTTTAGAATTAGAAATATTAAACAATTTAACATTAAATATTGTAATTAAAAAGTAATTCGTAACATTTTAAACGAATACAATAATTATAACTGAAATTAAACTTGGGCATAGGTAATATATTTATTACAGGATGATATTGATACGAATAAATTAAACGTTACAAATTTTTTAACTAATAAACCTAAAAGTTATAACATATACAAATATATGTTCCTACTGTTTGTAAATTTTTCTCAAACTTTTTCGAACCTTAACAATGCAACTACAGGGGACAAGATTCGCATATTTTTTAACTACACTTCTTCACTCGTTCACAAAATTTCGCAAATATCATACAAATTCTACTGCAGCGGAAGTGCTATCAAGTGAATGATTCGAAAATGGGTTAAACTTAAGTAGTTATTCAAAATTGTGACGTTGAAACCAAGAATGAAAACCATAGGCTCTTTTGTGCAACCTCGAGATTGCTTAACAACGAAGTCCACCGAATTCTCCCGGAAGCGGATGGCGCAGTTTTAAACCGCGAAGACCCCGCAGAGATGTTGGAGGCAGCAATAACGGTGTGCAAACGGCAGCCTGGTTTCCTGTATAAGCATCGAGAACCCGGCGAGGAAGCGGCAATGTTTGAGGACCGGATTCGTTACAGAAAGTTCGAAAACCATCTGCTCGACGATAGCACCGGGCAACATTCGCTATTCAATTTACTGATTTCCTAGCAAATTGGAATGAAGCAAACGTCGACGGATGATTTTCCTCTGGAAATTGTGATGAATATGAACGTATACTGTACTGCATACATTATATAAAGAAAAAAGAAGAATGATGTAAATTGTTAAACAATTCATATCATGTATCTTCGTCACCACTTAACACTGTAACTATGAATAACATATACTGTACTGCATACATTATATAAAGAAAAAAGAAGAATGATGTAAATTGTTAAACAATTCATATCATGTATCTTCGTTACCGCTTAACACTGTAACTAATTAACCCTTTCGTTACGGCAGTCCGCTCCGCCGAACTGACCCCACTGAACTTGCCGCCGCGCCGAAAAGTGTACACATTGCACGTTGGAAATCTTCGGTGAACGCTAAAACGTCGTTCAAAACTACCTTGAAATTCTCTTATATGTACACTTTTTTAAGAGCAACTTAACAACTGTTTCGTCATATTATATGAGAAACTTGAAAATCAATATATTTTAAAGCATATTGAGTTATTTAAATATTTACAGATTTCGCTATTATTATAAATAAAAATACAATTTATGGTAATTACAACACCAAGTTATAATTCTTAGTAATTTAATTCGGTATGGTAAATTTTGAAACAAGGAGCCACGCATAAACCTACGTTACAACAGGTCGTCGCGCGGATGCCGGATATATACGGCACCAGTAACGAAAGGGTTAAAATTGATGACCTTTAGCAAATTTGCAAAAACGAAGCCTTTACGATGTACGTCATACAAAAATATGAAAGTATATTCGTAATTTATTCACAAATTTATGTCGTTTACCGTCATACCATCACAACAACAATTCCCATATCAAACATAATCTTTTGGAGGATGCTGGGACACGTGCGTACGTTTGGATTTACTCAAATTCGACAACGATTACACACAAGATACGGTGGAAGATTTCGAGAGTAGAATTTACCAAGAATTTTTCCAAGGAACTGAAATATCCAGCTAAATCCTGAGATCATGTTAAATCACCTTTCAAAAAATAAGAAGCTAAGATTATATTGAAAAATATTCCTTTTGTGACATTATAAGTTCATCCTTCGAGAAATTGAAAAGCAATCGAAACCACAAACACTTTCTTCGATGTGTTTCCCGTTAGCGACGGAATTCCAAGTTCGAGCAAGGAAAAAGATAATTTCGATTGGCGCTCGAGCACAAACGATTCCCCGTATCCGGTTTTATTCCATCCCTGAGAATTGTTTCCGTCCCAGTGTCCCGGATACACGGCGGTGCCCACCTCTAATTGTTTCCTTTGTCATTTTAATTCCCTCGCCCCCCTTCGGGGGCCGCTTTTATCGGCTTCGCCCAGCGAACGAACGAAACGCTTCGATTTTCTTATAACGAGTTTCTTTTATCGAAGGAAGCGCGAAACGGACTTAACGGATAAGTCATTTCTTGTAATTGCAATACGAGAGGCAGGTAATACCTTAGTCTCGAAGAAATTGTAAGAAGATAAAAAGGTGAGAAAAGCTTCATCCTTATGATTATCATAAATTACTTCTAGACATCATAGAACGCCAGATATTCCGATTTTCTTTTAACCCTTTGGCCTATAACCACTAGTCTGACTCGTGGAAAAGAATTTCTGTTATAAACAAAAGCCACGAGTCAGACTCGTGGTGTGGAATTTGTGTCATAAACAAAAGCCATGAGTTTGACTCGTGATGTGGAATTTGTGTCATAAACAAAAGCCACGAATCAGACTCGTGGTGTGGAATTTGTATCATAAACAAAAGCCACGAGTCTGACTCGTGATGTGGAATTTGTGCATAAACAAAAGCCATGAGTCTGACTCGTGGAAAAGAATTTCTGTCATAAACAAAAGCCACGAGTCAGACTCGTGATGTGGAATTTGTGTCATAAATAAAAACCATGAGTCTGACTCGTGATGTGGAATTTGTATCATAAACAAAAGCCACGAGTCAGACTCGTGGTGTGGAATTTGTGCATAAGATGCCGCGTATTATTATTAGAAAAGGCGATTGGAGTTATTTCACATCGAATATCATTCCTTTGATTATGATTACACCATAGACGTCTTAAAATTACTATTTCTACCTAAACATTGTTTATTATTTCACAATTCCTTTCGTTGCACTGAAATATATACATATGTCATGAAAAGTATACATTTTGCGCCAGTTCGGGTGAACAGTTGAATGGCACGGCGCGCGACCAACTTTCTTGTTTACTATAGCTCGCGCAATTGGCAGATATCGTGTAGGCCAAGGGGTTAACCCCTTAACCTACAACGACGGGCATAACCCGCGTAAGATGATCGAGCCAAACGTAAATATTATGGGCATGGCTCGCGTACGATGATCGGGCCAACTGTAAATATTAGCCGCGGCATCCTTCTAAAGTTATAAATATTTGTAGAATATTTGATAAGCAATTACAACCTGATGTAATAATTGTGGTAGATGCAAGTACTATAAAAAGTTTATTTATACAAAAATCGGTAATACAAAACTAATAATCTGCAATGGTGTGATACAAGTTGGGCGAATGACTCGAAGGCTGTGCGAGCTTGTTTATGCTTTCGGCCCAAAATTCTTGAACGTAAATCGTAGGTTAAGGGGTTAAGCTAGGTGACGATTACCAAACCTTCGATAACACACAAATAGGTTTGTGATGAAAATGAAATTTTAGATTAGTATCATTTTTATGTTGAGATCAATTTAAGAGATGTTAAAATAACAAGTACGTGTGTCTCGGGCTGCAGATGAAAGCTTGGAAATCCGCATACAGCTCGTGGGCCGCAAATTGAGTGTGGCTGGTTTAAACGCTAATGTTCTTGGCGACAGCGTATTATAACACAACAAAAATTCGATGCATTCCTACCATAAATTGTATTAATAGAAACCCTCGGCAAAGGAAACGAAACGCGTGTAAGAAGCCACACGGAAGAACCGAAGAATAGATACCTATTCAGAAATTGAGTGTGGCTGGTTTAAACGCTAATTTTCTTGGCGACAGTGTATTATAACACAACAAAAATTCGATGCATTCCTGCCATAAATTGTATTAATAGAAACTCTCGGCAAAGGAAACGAAACGCGTGTAAGAAGCCACACGGGAGAACCGAAGAATAGATACCTATTCAGTAATGAGCTCTATAAACCCGCATTGCTAAGCTTTATTAATGCGTTAAGCTCGGTTTCGCCTTAGCAGACGCTCGCGTGCGTGGTGGTGTCGGCTCATATTTCATCCCTCGCGCCCCGAAGCATGCCTGCAACCGGTTTTTCACCGCTCAGCCTTCCCGCACGGCTCGCAAATTCGCAATATTCCGTGTCTTCCTGTTCACCCCACGCCTCCCGACCAATCCCTCCCCAGTGTCGCCCCATCTCCAGGTTTACGACCCCGTAACAGCTCGTGACGACACCAACTCTACCTGTTCATCAGCCGTTCTCGCAATCAGGTGAGCTTCATGCTGTCCCTCGATCGAGTCGTTAATCGACGAGCTGTAATCGTTATGGGTCTCCACGACGTGATTTTATTTTGCGTAAATTTACGATTTGCAAAGTCGTAATTAACTTCGCAGAGATGTTTATGTTTACAGTAGCATCGTAGAAATATCTTAGTTTCCTTTTAATTGGTTTTATTGCAAGCGTAGAAGTCTTCTGTGTCGGACATTAGGTTGACTCGTTCCACTTGCAAAATTCTGAGCTGGCTCAGCATTGGCCGACTCTATCCACTTGCAACGTGCTTCCTCGAAACTTGTCTCTTCCTTTACCCCTTCGTGTTCTCTGCTCTATGCATGGGGTATACGAACACCGAAATCCTCTTCCAGGAGCGTCGATAACGTAACGTTTGATTATCAGTGGAATAGCCCGCTGAAAGTCAGACCAACGTTCCCGTGTACTTGCATTGAAACCGCTGTGAACGGAAACTGTTTTGGAAACTTTTGATTATGATAAACTGGTTGATGGTTCAGAGGGAAGAAGAGCTATTTTTAATCAAGAATGATAGTTAGACTATTCATAAAACACAACTTTTCAAATTATTCTTATTCATCCAAATTAAGAGGGAACTAACTTTCGCCATCGTAACTTAAAAGAAAAGGAAGACAATTTTTTGCGTTGCGTCCTAAATTAGATACGTACAGTAACTACCTTATACCTGCCTCGATAGAATCGAAGTGGTTGCTAGCCCTCCCTTCCTACAATAACTATAAGCAATGCGATTGGTTCGGGCTTGCAATCACTTCCACTATAAATATCGAGTCAGGTAAAAGCAAAGTTGATAGTACAAGTACAATCAAGAGACACAACTCAATGCAGTATAAAAAAGGAGCCATTCAAAGACACAACTCAGTACAAACGCATTCAAGGATACAGAAGAACTCATCAAGAGATACACAGTACAAACACATTCAAGGACACAGAACAATTCATCAAGAGATACACAGTACGAACCCACAAAGATACAGAACAACTCACCAAGAGATGCAATTATAAACATACAGAGATCAACCTCATCAAGGGGATAAAAATCTTTCGCCACGCAAGGCTGTCACAAAAAAGTCGGGAAACTTTCGGGAGCAATATACCGCTCCCGCAGTTGTATCGACGTACAAAACATTTTGGTTGTCTAAAATTTGAAAACTTGCGCCTACGACCAAACACGAACGTTAAACGAACGCATCAGCTACAGCACCGAGCACGTTCGTCAAAGGTTCCGCCGACGTCGCGGAATTGTTATCAAATTTCTGTAACAGCCTGCAACGTCGCCGAGTTTGATTTCCAAACCTGTTACGTAAACGAATTAGGGATACGCGTTGCCTAACTCGATCCTGCAGTCTTCTCCGTTGCCCCGAGGTCCCCGGTTCTCGTGCTTTTGTGTCACGTTTCGAGCCACGGTAATTATCAGACGGTGTAACCTATCAGAGGCGCTGCGACGGCGGAGTTTCGAGGCCGCGGAACGACGTCGCGACGCATCGCGTTCAACGAAGCCTGAATTGTTAAACGCTCCTTCGGGTTCTGTGTCTGTCTGCCACGAATCTGTCACGTTGGGTGTGTCCTACGGCGCATTTGAACGTGGAAGACCCAAGAAAGACATTCCTTACAACCGGCAACGATCGTCGAGCGTGGTTTTCCGTACACAATATTCAAATTATGCTGGAAAGGCCAATGAAGCAATTTCGACTGGTCTGTTTTGTTTTGAGGAAGCTGATCGTCCACAACATTGGGTTTCAACATTGATTCATAGGCTTTCAAAATTGATTCTCCCATGCAGATTACTGAACACGACTTGGGGTGGATAATGTGTGAGCTTTGCCTGAAATCTTTAGAAACTAGAAAGACATTATCTGATCTTGTCTTTCTATTCAAGGCTATCAGTGATAAAATTAGACTTCTAATTAAAATTCTATTTCTAATTAATTTCCATACTCCATTAAGAACAAATAGGTATAAATCAATCTTTGAATATTGCGATCCAATTTCGAGAATTTCTACTATGGTGAACAAATATAGTTCTTTAACTGATTTGTTTAACGTCTCTTTACCAATGTTTCGAGACCAATTGCTAAATCTTTTATGATCACTGCACATTATAGCAATTAATTTGTAAACTACTGGGTTCTTCCCGTATAAATAGATAAAGAAATAAATAAACATTTGCCGCTAAATTAAATTACAAATTACAAATACGCTTGAAAATTCGAAGGTTCGCGAGCGGGCAGCTCGCAATCGCGAATTTCTTGGGCACGACACGTGATTCGAGGAGCATCGAAGATTAATGAAACGCCTTAATGGATTGGAAACTACGCCCGGAGACAAATTGTAACTCGGTTACTCGCGTCTGTTCGGCGTAATTTCGACAAATTGGATATGTGCGTCGCCGCGACATTGTAAATTTATTTGCATGACGTGCACGAAATGGGACGTAGGTTCGCGAAGGTTAGCGTTACGCCGGCGGAAGTTGATAAAAGCGAGGGTCGCAGATGTTTGCTTCATAGAACGTAGGTTTGGGGACTGTATTGTAGTAATATCAGTGTATCATACACCGTACAATATATAACAAGAGCATCGTTCGCATAACATGTGAAAATATGAACCTTTTTTTTTGTTCGCATATTTTGTAACTTTTAATTTTCTTTTTGTGCTTGTAAAAATTAACGGCAATTATATTGAAATTGTAATTAGTTAAATTTCCCAGTTAAATTTCATGTAACAATTACTGGGATGATTTTTTATAGTTAGAAAAAAAAATGACTTAATTTTTTGTTTTATTACGATTTATTCATTTCATATTAATAGTGATTCAAAACGTAAAAAAATTGGGAAAACAATGAAAATTCACAAAAAAAAAACTTATAAAACTGTAGCGTTATAATTATAAAAAACTAAATATGTGGTCAAAGGCGTCAAGAGGTTAAATTAGGTATAGATATATTATTATAAAACATTGTGTCCTTTATTTTGCTACGATTCCTGTTGAGAAATCGATATCAACCCCAAGGTACTGCAGGCTCGTGGCAATCGCCCGAGATATTAAGTTGTATTAACGTGGAATCAGCCAGGAAGTAAAATCTGGCAAGTGTCTGACATTCGGCTGCGGAAGTTTGGAATGAAAACAGTTCCCGAAGACTAGGCCGCTCCCGATGGAGATTAAGCATTGTCCTCCGTTGGAGTTTCGTGATGAGCCACGAATTCGCAGCTAAATTAAACTTCCCTTTTTTTTCCAACGGAACGATATAATATTCCTTCGTTTATCTTTCCGTAGGCGATCGTCGCCCCCTTATCTCTCAAATATTAATATCTCGGTGGTCCTCGATAATTGTGCAAAGTTATTGATGATCAAAAATAATCTACGTTTTCATTATCCCAAAACTACTTGTCCGAACGATATTATTTTTTAATCACGATGAATCTACTTGACACGGACGTTCAATTTTTAATCGTTCTATTTCACCTATTTTAACACAACCTATCGACAGGTTAGGACAGTGTTTCCCAACCTTTTTTGTGCCATACCCCACCTTAACCTTTCTAAAGTTTGTATGCCCCCTCTATATAACATACATAATTTTTAACATTAAAAAATTGATTTGTTCACTTAAGAAACATAAATGATAGGTTCTAGGAAGAAATCACTATGAAATTGATATTTAGGTCTCGTCAAACGAAATTATACCTAATAATTATTTACCGCAATTATTTAAGAATTTACATTTTTTGTTAAATTTGGCACCGATATCTAGCATTGCATTTAAATGGCCCAGAGTGAAAGGGTTAAAGTCGTGTCGAGTCCATTTTCGAATTGGCCCCCTGTGGGGCGTGGGCCCCACGTTGGGAAACACCGGGTTAGGATATATTTATTTATGGCGAAGAAATCAAATTGAAAATTATATTTAAAAAATACCTAATACAAGGGAAACAAACCGTAAAGGTTGCAGTAAAAATCGCAGTAAATTTCCAAAGGTGTGGGTATCGCAATAAATTTACAACGTTTCCATGTTTGATATTTTTGCATTCCCACTCATGCAGTCCGAAACACTCAAAATGTGGGTGGTGGTATAGTTATGCTCCTCAGTGTAGTATTAAGCATCGTTACAGTTTAAAAAACCAAGATATGTATGGTGGATTTCATCGAAAAATTAATAGTTACATTTAATTTATTGTAATTCATCGAAACCTGCATCTAGAGGGATACAATTTGTCAGTTGTCTACGTAATTCGCGATGTAACTATTTAGAGGCCGAGCATCGATCAGGCTAAACGTTCATAAGACATCGCAGCTACTCCGAATCGCCCTTTGTGTACCTAATTCGTCATGAGCACGACAAGCATGCGTTCTGTGGATTCGAAAGCTCGAACAATCCAACGAGCGATCAAAGGAACAGCACCTAATTAGCATTAGCGTGCTAGAGGAGATGCGGCGAAGTTTCAGGGCTGCCACGTCGGCTTCTCCTCCCCTTGATAAGGGTAGCTACACCTGGCAGACGTTGCGGGCAACGTTTAAACGAAGTTCTACGATAATAAAAGCAGGGAGGGTGAAGGAAACGAAAGAAAATGGAGAATATTAATTTCTTCAATTTTTTCGACGTGGATAGATTTGTTTTGACCGTTTCAATTTGAATGAACCCAAAAGAGACCTCTTCAGTCGGGGACGTTAAAGGGAAAAAATTCACTTCACCTGTACGATTACTTCGGTATCATTATTTTTATTGGTCATACGACTTATAGCTTACATTATTTAGACTTAAAATGGAATTCGTTTCCTTCTCGTAATGACTTTCGATTTGTCGAGCCTCGCCAGTTGAAAATTGAAATATAAAACGCAGACAAATTTTAGTTTTGACTATCAATACAATATCGTTTCGATTTTTATGCAAATTCAAACTTTTACGGGAGTTCAACCTCTAAATTCTATGATCTGTGATCACCTCGATGATTACGATGATTAATAAATCAAATCAAAGATTGAGATCAATGATCGTGAGAGGTAGTGCTTACTTCATGGGATGTAAGCATGAATTTCAGGTTATTGGGTCTTAGTTAATTTGCATAAAAATTCGCTGTTAAACGATTGGTACGCTTAGCCAGTTGTACAGTTCTCAGGTTTAGGCTTCAGCTCGAGGTGACGGTAACCGTTTCCCGTCGAGTCAAGCTTCTAAGATTGTAGCTGCAACTCGCACACACGCGAAGCCACTCGCACAAAGCAGATTTTAATTTTGCCCGAGACGCGGGCCGGTGAAAACACTCGAATCGGCTCGGGTCAGGGGGACAATGATATTAAAAGCTCGGAAGTAATACCGCCACTGCCTCGGCGTTATAATGGATCGCGAGCCTTAAAAGCCCGGGACGCATCTTCTAGCTTTAGGCCAGATTGCGCGCAGAGCTTGCTGCGTCCGCGCAACCTAATGGAAATCCCTAAAATTGTTTCCCACTCGACGGGACTTAACGATTTAGCCGGGACGCAGCACGAAATTTGCCCTCGTCCCCCTTTCTTCCCTGTATAAATTCTCCTGAGATCTAGGGATATTAAAGGGACAAAGTTTGTACCATCTTTCTGTGCGTGCCGATGGAAATCGTTGGTTGAATCGTGATCTTAGTTCTTAGAAGAAAGATTACACGTCTTACGTGGTATCTGAAGGAATAGAATTAAAAATTAATAAGCAAGGGTTTTTAATATTTGGGTGGACGTAGTCAGATTAAAAGTAACAAGTAGGCTGGGACTTTTTTTTACATTTATAGAAAATTCGAGTATTTTAGAACGTGGTGAATGCAAATAATGCGCAACGTTACGTTATTCAAATCACGAGACAAATCTTTATTTAGGTTCCATTTCTTTAGATATGTTTGTAAAAATTCCGATTCGTATAAAAATTCATAGTCTAGTTTTATTGATAAAAGGTGTAACGTTAACGAAATTCACTGTTAAATCTTCGTTCTAAACCCTTAAATTGAATTACATCGAGGGTTAATTTTCTCCGTTCTTCTCTCGATTCTTTGCAACCGCGGAATTCCGTACGACGCGGTGCAGTTTCGTTCTTTTCGAGCGAGTCGTGATTAATTGCCCTTCTAAATCCTAATCAGGCGACCGTGTGCAAAAGCATTTCATTAACTAAGCTACTACCTCCGAGCGTTTCACTGTACGCGATAGCGATCGCGTTGGAAAGTGTATAGCCGCGACTAACGGCGAATCTGCATGGATCTTCATTAAAATTTTCATTCGCCGTGCAACGCATACCTGTTAAGGGGCAGAGGATGTTTGAGAAATCTGTGAAATTATTGAGTTTGTGCTCCCGACCTTAGAATACTTGAATGTATTACAGATATTAAGTAAAATACGAAGTAAATCCATTTACCGAATCTATAAAGATTAAGAAAATATTTTTAAAAAACTGAATTCGACAGTGAATAATTCTTCAGCAACTCATTTTTTTAATACGTTTGATCGTTGCGTAGTGTTACAATAATAATAATAATATTTATTTATTGATTATAGAAATATAATTACAATACTATGCACAAATTTTACTTAATTCAACTCTCTACATGTTATCACGTCTAATTCAACTCTACAAAGTATAACGTCTAATTCAACTCTGCTCTTTTTGACCAGCGAAAACTGTCGCTAATCCTTGGCCTTTCTCCCACCACGTACCTCGGAAAAATTCCTTAAGTATGACCATATTTGGGCATTTTCCAAGGGCCTTGCGCGTCGCTAAGGGTTTTCCCCAAGCAGGTCTGAACTCTCGCCGCACTTCACCCCTCAATTTATTTTACGTTATAAAATTAATTACGATACTATAGTTGTTATAATTCTGTCTAGTTATACTGTTGCTTCGAATAGATATCAACGCGAGTGAAACAATATCGTTAAAGTGAAACAAACAGATGGCTCGAAAGCGTTGCAAGTAGTACAGGTAAACCATGTCTGCTCCGGCAGCCGTTTGAAGGCTTAAACAGTAAGCTCATTAAATTGAATCGTTTAAATTAATGTGCTGCATGAAAGTATCTAGGGTGAAAAAGGGATCCGTTGAAAGAATATATATTTAGCCGGGGCTCGTTATCAGATTACATTACACGAAGCTGAAGAACTTGGTCAGAAGAGTAGTTCGTTAACAAGTTGCTCAAATTGCAGCGATAGAAGTAGAATTAATGTTTCTTTCCGGCGGTAATTTAACATGAGAGGGAAGGTGAAAACCGAAGAGCAGATCGGGGCGTAGGGAACAACCCTTGTTTATTTGTTCCAGGAAGTTTATCGCGATAAGGGATACCGCGGGAAGGATAATAAACTTCGCCGGGGTTATAATTAATTTACTGTGTAACGCGAGAGAGAGCTCGACGTGCCCCGCGTTCCCCGTGACCGTTTCAATTGCTAATAAGCAAAGTTGCTCTTCGTAAACCCTTCGTATGGAATATCAACTTTCCTGGCCCCGAGTGTTGATACGTTTTTTAATTAGGCCGGAGTGTTCCCCGTTTTTCTCGTCGCGTTCGTAAACAACCGAACCAGCGGCCGAGCCAAGGAGAAAAACGTTAACGAGGAATATTGAGCGCAAACGGGACGAATTATAACATTCTGTTATAACATTCGTTTGTTCTTTAATTGACCATAGACTCATTTCAACAGATCGAACGTTAATCGTGATTCACGCAGGTTATCCAAAATAGAATTAACTACATTCTTTAGATAAATCAGTATTACTTCCACTCTAAGTACTTTACACCATTGAATATCAATTGAAATCAGTAACTGTAGATCGTATGAAAATTGTACGAAGATCTCTTGAATGTTGCTTAAAGAACATTTTGTTATAACATTCGTTTGTTCTTTAATTGACCATAGACTCATTTCAACAGATCGAACGTTAATCGTGATTCACGCAGGTTATCCAAAATAGAATTAACTACATTCTTTAGATAAATCAGTATTACTTCCACTCTAAGTACTTTACACCATTGAATATCAATTGAAATCAGTAACTGTAGATCGTATGAAAATTGTACGAAGATCTCTTGAATGTTGCTTAAAGAACATTTTGTTATAACATTCGTTTGTTCTTTAATTGACCACAGGCTCACTTCAACAGATCGAACGTTAATCGAGATCCACGCAGATTATCCAAAGTAGAATTAACTCCATTGTTTAGATAAATCAGTATTACTTCCACTTTAAATACTTTACACCATTGAATATCAATTGAAATCAGTAACTGTAGATCGTATGAAAATCGCACGAAGATCTCTTGAACGTTGCTTAAAGATCACACAGAATTCAATCGAATGTTATTCCAAATAAGCTAAAACTAATCTCAGCGTAGATCACAGATCACGTCGAGTTCACCATTCGTTGACATCAAATGTTGTTTTCATAGTGTAGAGGTGTCGGATGTGTCAGTGAGGGAATAGATGAAGATGAGAATGTGTATGAGTGTTGGAAATTGAGAACGAGGCGATTGCTGTGTGTGTGGCGAGCGGCCGAAAATCAAACGAGCGACCGAAGAGTATACGAGTGGTATGAATCTTTGAACAAAGAGAGTATGCGGTTCGTGTGATTTTCGATGATTGAGTGAAAGAACGAAATGCAAAAAGGAAAAAGGTCGAGCGAGTAGACGAAAGAATATAGGGAAAAAATCAATCTGAGTTGAGAAGCGAGTGAGAATAGACGTATTTTAAATAAAATGATTTTATATTAACACTAGAATTATCAGAGCCGTCAAAATGACGGATTGATGATTATCCATAGCAACCTTATGAATTCACTTCACCAGGCTTTCAAAATTTACTACAATTTTCTGCAGAAAGTGTAAATAAAGATTTGTTTTCTGTATATTCGATATTTTTTCATGCAATTTTCAATTTGATATGTTCCATACAAATAAGTACACTGTAATCGTCGGTAGTTCTAGTGTTAAAGAGTATTTATGAGATATTAATAATATTTATGAGTATTAAGAGTACTTAATGTTAAAGAATATTTATCTTATGTCTGACCTACCACTAAGGCTATAACAGTTTTCATCGCAAAACTCTATAGCACGACGGTTCAACATTTCACGTTACACGCTACAGAACCAAAGAATCACGCCTGATGACCGTTGGAATTTTTCGAACGGAAACGTGAATACAAATGCGAGTGAGGGTGACGCGAACGTTAACGGGAAACAGAGGAAAAGGATCCCCGCGCGAAGGTCAAAGGGTGTCAGCGATTCTTCGCCGGGTATTTCCGGCCGATCGGAAGCGAGCTTTTACTCGGCTGCCGTTGACACTGCTTTTCATGCTGCCCGGTCGAGCCGCTGGCGAAAACGCTATTCAAGTTGACATAATGCCCCCGGTTCACGCATGCACGCGAGAATACGGACACAGAGCGAAGTCCATCGGTGCTCGATCGATCGAGTTTGCCGTACGCGTCAAAGGGACTCTCTCGATTGCTTCGAAAGGGCCTTGAAAGATTTATATTGACGTGGAGTAATGATAACGTGCCTGAAACACGTTTTACGGTTCAGCAAAGGTTATCGAAATGGTTAAGACATCGAGCGTGAAATTTTGATAGAACCAATCGAACTTAATCCACGCTTTTATTGAATTTTTGTCGTTTCTTTAAAATCTTTGAAGTGAAATGAAAATTCTGTTTTCCTGAAAGGCAGCACGTATTTCTTCTGCAAAAATCTTGTTTCTAATGTTATTGAAAATGTTGAAGAACAACGATATGCATTGTCGTGTCGCGTCATCCGACGTTTGGAATCCCATGGGGTTGGTGGGGCCAACATAAACAGTTTTGAGGGCTGCAACGAACTAACCGTCCTTTTTTCTTTGGCTCTCCAGTTTTCTTTCAGATTCCTGGCAGAACGCATTCATAACGGTTTTTTCACTTGTATTCCATTTCGTAATTAAATCAGTACTTTTCTAAATACGTGTAAATTGCTTATTTTCAACCTTAAATCTACAACAGAAAATGATGCAAGTCGTGCAATTTAAGCGTTGAACGGGACTTGCGGTTGTATGTTCAATAAGAAACATTGTCTGGTTAGGAATGTCAAAAAGTGAGTTGTTTATGACGGAGAATGGAATATGTCCATGTAGAGTTAGCTGGTTGAAGGACAGAAAGATCTAACAGACCGGCAGTGCATTATTGTCAATGAGCTGATGGCGAGTTATCGAAGTTTCGGGCAGCAATGTGTAGGGGAAAGTTCGGAAGCGTGCCAGAGGGGACAAACCATGCGGTTAATTCACTCTTGCACTTCGAAACTCGATGACTCATAGATTGGTCGTCATAATTGTACCCTAATATCGTTACCGGTGATTCTATGGTCGGTTAGTTTCGACGAAGCACGCTCGAAAGTAATATCACCTAGCCCTTCGAACGGAAATCGAGATACTTCACGTCTTTCGATAGAAACGGATTATAATAATTTATTATAAAAAGATCGTGGATTCCTAGTACGTATAATTCGCATTTTTATCAAAAAATGAGATCTACACCACCGATTAAAAGCTTGAAACTACATTTCGATTTATATTCTTGTCCAATTTCATGCTAACTATTTTATAAATCATGTGTATATTAGCAACAGTTTTGTACACTTTCACAGATTTTTGAATGGAGGAAACTTGTAAGGTAGCAGAATTCTAAACCATTTTTTCACCTGAATTCTTTTAATGTTTAGAATGCCTGATACTTCTAAACTTTCCTTGGAATTTTCTTCACTGCGTACATTCGAATTTCCCCATGAAATTGGAGATGCGTGAAAATTCGCAGCCTAACCATAAGCTCGAATTGGAATCAATTTCACAGATTTTTGAATGGAGGAAACTTGTAAGCTAGCAGAATTCTAAACCCTTTTTTCACCTGAATTCTACATTACTCAGAATGTGTGATGCTTGCAAACTTTGCTTGGAATTTACTTAATCGCGTAAATATCAAAAGGCGTTCTTTACTTGTAATAATTTTGTACACATTAGCACACTGCGTGCGTTCGAATTTCCCCATGAAATTGGAGATGCGTGAAAATTCTCAGCCTAACAATGAGCTCGAATTGAAATCAAAATTTGGAAGTGAATGAAAAACGGGATAATGATAGCACGGGCTCCGGGGAAAATGAACATCCGAAACGGATGTAAGTCGGGAAGGAAGCAAGCAGCAGAGTGGAAAAGTTTCGAGGGCGCGTCGATCGTTGGCTGGCGTGGAAAACCAGCCGGAACTTTGAAACGGGAATGAATCATGAGAGGCAGAATGGGATTCGCGTGTGGAAGGTGACCCAACCAATGATTATTTTGCTCGCGTTGAAGGGTGGGAAAGGAATCTTCCGTTCTTCACCAGCGCACTAATTTTTCGCAAGGTTACAATAAATTATGGTCATTTTCTTGAGATTTATTCGAAACAAGAGAAACGAATCATATCTTATTTGTTGTTGTTAACGAAAAATTGCAGAAATACAACAAGTTATGAGGAATTATTAGTATTAAAAATCGCGTGTTTTGATATTTAACACTATTCCTACCACGACCGATCAAATGACCGTTTTTAAAATTGTGATTAGAATTTCATATATACAGAATAATTGAATCGCCTTTAAACTTTAGACTTTTACTCAAATATACGAATAATACATTTTTCAATATTCACTTCTTTTTTCATTGTTTACTGTCTGAGAAAAATTTGTAGTCTGTCTTACGTGGAAATGTCGCAGTAGGAATAAAGTATACGTGAAGTGTCGGTAGGAATAGTGTTAAAGAATGAAACAAATCTCTATGGAAATTTCATTTCTTTAGCGTAACTCGTAAAAACGTGGACCTCGATAAATGTCCGTCGTTTACCAATGCTAATGCTGTTTGTTGCTCAACGCACAAGCTCGTGTTATTTTAACGCTTCCGCGTTGTTCGAGCTCGATTGATACAGAGTAGAGCGGGCGTGCTCGGTGTTTTCGAATTTCGAGTTGAACGATTGAATAAAACAGAGGTTTTTCGGTTCTCTGACGAGCATTCGATGCGCTCGCGGAAATTTGATATCGCCAGGCGGGAGAATTTTTGACGAAGAATAACGTTCGTTCCTGTTTTTCGAACAAATATTCTATTTGAGAGTCGTTCTCGTTGGCCCTTTCTCCGAATCGTGTACATTCCTTCAAAATTTTCCTCCCCCCCCCCCCCCCGTGAAATTGCTTCGAGGACTTGAAATTGAATTTCAATCCGTCCTCCCGCGAAAGTACTGTCCGTTGTCGCGTTACCGTTATAAATCACACGGTTAGATTTTTCAAGTTATTTTTTTATTTTTGTTTTATTTTATTTTGTTTACGGACAGATGCCCGTTACAAGGTAAACATAAAAACAGAGAAGCGTGAACAAAGCAACAGCGTTGTGTTTGGTAGGAAGTGGAAGTAATTAAAAAGAGGAGACAGATATAACATTTGTACATAGTAAAATTAAAATTAAGAGGATAAGCATCTATATATTTGCAATGTAAATATGTTGGGATACACGCTTCGCGAATATTCAAATATTGCGTGCACCCTGAGCTCGCAGACAATGCGTGGAAAGAGTCAAATTGAAGCCACTTTCATTTTTTTAATCAATCTGCAACCTACAACGAGATGTTCAAGGTGACAGGCAGCCATCACGAGGAAATCACACACATTCAGAAGTTTGACATTTTATTGTCCATAAAGTTTCTTAAACAAAAATCTCTTGTGTTATACTCATTTCCATCGAAGTACATTAATATTAACTGCAAAAAGGTCATTTGAAGTACTGATATAATATTATTCGCAAGTGTACGAATTCGTCAAAAGGGATCATAATCTTTAAGATTATAAAAATAGATTATATTAGGTTATATTAGGTTATTATTGTTTAACACTATTCCTACCGACACTTCACGTATACCTATTTCTATCGCGACATTCCCACGTAAGACAGACTACAAATTTTTCTCGGAAAATAAACAATGAAAAAAGAAGTGAATATTGAAAAATGTATTATAGGTTTATTTGAGGAAAAGTCTAAAATTTAAAGGTGGTTCGATTACGTTGTATATGTGAAATTCTAATCGAAATTTTAAAAACGGTCATTTGACCGGTCGTGGTAGGAATAGTGTTAATATAATTCCATATTAGGTTATTATTGTCTCCCAAATTTATGAGCGTGAAACTTCAAGCATTGCTCATTTAAATTCAGCGCTTCTTCGAGATATGAAAACCAAATCATATCCTTCGAGTCGATGCAACTTTAAAAATACGTAGAGAAAAGATTTCAGACATTAATTCGTAAAGACTTTGAAACAATAGCATTATTTTGCTTGCACTGGTGCAGCTTCCTGTGGTTCACCGTAAATTGGAATACGAGATGTTTGTTTCTTGGAATTGAAATGAATACACGTTGGTTACTACTAACGTAACCTTATCGGCGAACAACTGGTGCACCTGCTCTGCAGCCGTACAAAGGATTCGTCGAAAGAGCAAAGGTTACACGCTGCTCGGCTCTGCAATGCAGCCCTAAGGATTCCGCAACGTCGCAAGACACCATCGGCTTCGCGGCCGAGGGAAACCTGAAGTCTAAGGCGGGAAACCGGTTACTCTCGACTTGAACGGGACCAGATTTCGTTTCAATCATAAATTTCATTTCCTTCGCGCGTTCGGCTAAAAACATTCAGAGCGCAAGTCAGAAAGAGGATGCCTGAGTCGTGGAGGTACGGCGGAATTTGAGATGGGTAAAATTTTGAATAGAAAAACGTTTGATTCGATAAATTGCACGACGTATGTAAATATCGAGAATTGAATAAAAAGAAATTTTGAGGCAGCACAAAATTTAAACACCTAAATAAATAATGTACTCTGTCTAAGATTAGAATTCGATGACTTATCGTTTATAAAATAATTGATTTCGTACAACGTTTGTGTTTTGAATAATTAAATGTTACCAAATAAGGGGAAAGGAATAGAAACAGTATACTATAGGTGAGATGTAAATACAAATGCAATGAATTATCTGCAAGCAAATTTAAGCAGACGTTTAACTTTCTTTCAATTCTTATTCTAACAGGAATGATTTGTGATCAAAGTCAAATTCTTAAGCTGAACGGTAATTATTAATAGCCAAACCTTTTCCAACACTACAAACCCTATACTCTGTGCGATGATGTCACGAGGCACATTTCGCATAATCGAATCGCAGGGAAACGCGGCTTTGTCGGTAACCGATCGATGGAACTCAATTAGAGGCATCTCCAAATTTGCATAAATACTCGTAATGAACGTGTGTAATGAATTCACAGTCGCGCATGTATCGCCAGACAGTCCCGATCGACCGGAAAATCTTCACAACGGAACGCTCTCGGTAGAATTCCAGCATCATATGTAATCTCGCGGTATTTTCGATTAATTGCGGCCGAATTGTTTGCGACCAGGCAACCCTTCCTCTTGTTCACTTCCCTATCCCTCCGCTAGAACATCCACGTCGATTCGCTACAGTCCACTGAAATCGTAATTTTCACTGTCGATCACAGAGTCGTTTGTGACGTGTGCTGAAAATTTCCGTAGCAAATACTTTGCGATTAGTTTGCTTTCAAAAAATTGACACATTTAAGAAGAATCTTTAGAAAAGAAAGGGAGGAAATTTATGAACTACTGTTAGATTTTAACGTGGTCAGGGACAATAATTTTAGTTTTAGCGCAGAAATGAAAGCCTTTTAGATTTTAAATATTTAATAATAATAATAACATGGATTAAATTAATAATTACAATAACGTTTTTTTTTCTTTTTTTTTCTTGATTTTGTACAATTTTATTTTTACTTTTGTTTCTTCTTTTTTTACATTCTCTCTCTCTTTCTCAGATCTCAATAACGAATTGACGATCATAGCATATAACAATCATTCAGAACAAATTTATTATTACCAACATACTTTCATACACCACATTCATACCAACCATTCACATTAATTGTTCTCAAATACTCTTTTTTTTCTTCAGTGCTTTCAATCAAATGTAACAGGTTTAATTCCCGGAGCAGAACAAGCATTCTCTTCTTTTAAGCATTCTCCGAACGCTGGTTCAATTTGACTTCAATTCTGCTAAAAATAATAAATATCCTGAAACCGTTCGATTGAATCGAAAGTAACTCGCGATCAGTATCCGTCAGGCAAGGATTAAATTAGTAGCCGTCATTGGGAAACGAAATTTTCGCGTTGTTCCTCGACAGCGAAACGATTTTCGAGTGTTCCCTCTAAATGAAACGTTTTAATCCTGAGAATTATCGCTGGACGCGCCTGTGATTCTACACGGAAACGATTTTGTTCCCGTTCCCCCCTTTTTTTCCCCGATCGTGGTCGAGCAGCGACGGTAATCGCATCAACTCGGGCTCGTTTCGTGTAGAGGATCGGGGATGAAATTCGCTGCTCGATGAAGATGATTTATCTGAGCGATAATTAACGCGCGTTAGTCAGGTGAATTAAAAATATAACGGAATTTCATTCAATTTCTAGAATCGTTCGATCGCATAGTATTCTAACTATCGATCGTTCAACATTGTAAGCGGGAAAGGATAAATTTTATCTAAGAAGTTTAGAAACAATTGCGAGTATCAACTTCATTACGATTAAAATAGAATATTGTGAAAAAATTTTTAAACAGAAAGAAGCTCTAGGTATACACCTTATAAGCAAGAAAAAGTTGCGCAACACCCCAAAAATTATATTTCCATATTTTGCTACGGAGCACGCAAAATGGCCCCAGAAGCAATTCCATAAATTTCTAACAACGTGTATAATATTCCTCCCTGATTTCCAATCGCACAAAAATGATTTAGGGACGACGTCCGCCATCTTCATTGCGATTAAAATAGAATATCGTGAAAAAATTTTAAAGCAAAAAGAAGCTCTAGGTATACACCTTATAAGCAAGAAAGGGTTGCGTAACACCCCAAAATTACATTTCTATATTTTGCTATGGAGCACGCAAAATGGCCCCAGAAACAATTCCATAAATTTCTAACAACGTGTATAATATTCCTCCCTGATTTTCATTCGCACAAAAATGACTTAGGGGCGACGTCCACCATCTTCATTACGATTAAAATAGAATATTGTGAAAAAATTTTTAAACAGAAAGAAGCTCTAGGTATACACCTTATAAGCAAGAAAAAGTTGCGCAACACCCCAAAAATTATATTTCCATATTTTGCTACGGAGCACGCAAAATGGCCCCAGAAGCAATTCCATAAATTTCTAACAACGTGTATAATATTCCTCCCTGATTTCCAATCGCACAAAAATGATTTAGGGACGACGTCCGCCATCTTCATTGCGATTAAAATAGAATATCGTGAAAAAATTTTAAAGCAAAAAGAAGCTCTAGGTATACACCTTATAAGCAAGAAAGGGTTGCGTAACACCCCAAAATTACATTTCTATATTTTGCTATGGAGCACGCAAAATGGCCCCAGAAACAATTCCATAAATTTCTAACAACGTGTATAATATTCCTCCCTGATTTTCATTCGCACAAAAATGACTTAGGGGCGACGTCCACCATCAATGACTACTATTCAGTCATCAATCTGCATCACCGGGAAACGCTCGAGTAACCCCGCGACAATTCCCCAATCATCGAAACTCGCGATATTAATTGCAGCGACTGCCCCCCCTAATACCGTGCGACCCGATCAGAAAACAATGCCTCGCAACGAATGCCTCATTATCTCCAGACAATATATTCCACTCGTCCCAGTCGGTTGCGTCCGCAATAACGTATTTCAATATCGTCCGACCGAGAAACGCGACGATTTATAAACCACCACCACCAACACCACCACCCTTTCTCTCGTCGGTCCCAGGTTTGGTTCGTTCTCAGCCGCGCTTTTTAATTCCCCTTCGCGAACGGAAGACGTAAACTGTCATGTTGGAACGAGGGTGGAGTGCAGGGTGAATCTGGTGTTGCGGGTGACTAAAGGGAGCGGCGAAGAGGGTGGAAGAGTAGGAGGGGGTGAGCGCTTTTGTTTCGTGCAACAATTAATGCGTTTCGATCCCGATCGTTCGGGGGAGGCTGTGGTATTTTAATTAATTTTCGTCGACAATTATTTCAAATATTTCACGTTATTTGCGGCCACCGGTGTCGTTCGCCTTTCACCCCCTTTCCCAACCCCTCGCTCCCTCTTCGTGCCCGCCCCTGTAATCGTCGGCCAGGCCGGGCCATTTTCTCCCCGCTGAAGTTCATCTGTCCGTTCGTTCTGTCATCGAACGCCGCTCGATAAAACGGGTTAATTCCGGACAATGCCGCGACCGAAAATCACATTTGGACAGGCGTTGTTATAGAGTGATTACCCGCAGTCCAATTTCCGCGCGGCTACGCCCGCCGCCGATTATCGTTATTTATATTCCTTTAATTTCCAGCCGGCGGACCGGACGGGCACTGCTGGTTATTAGAACGTGGGAAATGTTTCCGTGCGACGTAACGAGCGCCGGGTATTTTTGTTATCCGCGGGATCACCGTGAATGAAATGCCTTTTTCCTGGAATTCTGATAACGTTCGAACGATCACCGCTCGTATGACGGTTAAAGGTTCAATTTTGCGTCAACCCTTTGCGAACGAGTGTCGGATATATTCGCCCAACTCTCGCGCTGCGGCTGGCGTTTGTCTGTCGTAAACGACACGTATAAGATACGCATGGATATACTAGCCTAAGAAGTCAAGTTGGCCTAAATTTGTTTGTTTATGATTTTGTTAGATTTTATGAAAAATTTATTTAAATACAGCTTTAGTTTTTATAACACAAATGCGCGACGTAATTATTTTCTTTACTGCTCCGTCCGCAAAGGGTTAAAAAAGGCAGTGCTTTGTACTTGAATCGTTTCACTGTGCGATGGAAACACGATTTAACACTAGAACTACCAAATCAGTCAAAATGGCCAATTGGTGAATACTTATAGCAATCTTATAAATTCACTGTGATAAAGCTTCCGAAATTTATTATGATTTTCTGCGGAAGGTATAAACAGAGATTTGTTTTCTATGTATTCGGTATTTTTTCATGTAATTTACAATTTGATTTCTTTCACGCAAATAAGTACACTTTAACTGTCGGTAGTTCTAGTGTTAAACAATGGAAGAATCACTAGGTTTACGGGACCCGTCAATTTGACGGATTTCCGGATTTCACGAGCAAGATTTGTCAAGACAATTACTGTTATCCTTAGCAATTTTTGTTGACTTTTATCGACGGAGTAGTACAAATATATTCTAATCTATTTCCCTTTCAGCTCTCCAATTTAAAATTCTGTATGGTGTATACCTGCTTCTTAATATATGTATAATACAAACAGGTATACAAGAAAAGTCTGTAAATCTAGTGTTAAACAGTATTAGAATTGATAAGAATCTTTAACGAGAAAAAAAATAATTATATTTTCACACTTCTTCCTCTTCTGTATCATTCAATTTCTATAATTTGAGCAGCAGATGGTCCACATTATTTTATTCCAACATTCATCCATACTACTTTTATTCATCGATCAGCATCGTTCGCAAAGAAAAAAACGCAACAGGAAACAGTTAATTAACGTTGCCACTAAAATTGTGTGCAATTCGTACGTAGGTACGAAGGCGTGATGCCAGATATAATATATCACAATTACACGGGCCTGCGTGAACGAGAAGGGTGGAACGAAGGTCCAGGTAGGCGCGACACTTTCGAGATCGTTTTTTACGGACGCCATGATAAACCGGCTGTATCCATTACGGCCGGTGACAAATGGTACGGCCACCGATACCATTGTGCGCCCCTTCGTCGCGATACAATTAATTCCTGTCGCTTTATTCGCGGCTGAAAAATTTTCTACGCCTTCCCGCCACCTTTGACCTCGCCTCGCATGTCGTTTTTTTCCCCTTTTCCCTGCACATCCGGTTCACACGCGTTCGCCGAATCGTGCCCCAGTAAATTGCTCCGTTATTCGCGGCTGCGTCCAACTCAAACGAGATGTCTGTTTCTGTAATACTGCACTCAGAATATCATGCTTGACGAATGGAAAGGGTGCCATTTAGAATTCATGAATTAAATTCGACGAATTAAGAATTAATCGAGAACGTTCGAAATGTTTTGTTGTTGAGGAAATTTATTGTATTGTACAGTTTAATGTTTAGAATTTGAGAAAATTCTTTGTGAGTTCTTGCAATGAAGATTCTTTATCCTTTGTTTGTGTGATTTGTGTGAGAATTAAATGAAGGATAAAGGAATTTTTTTAATTGTTTGTAGTTTATGTGCGTTTTTAGTAGCGTGAGATTGAACGATCAAAAATTTAATCTTAACGAAGAATTGTACTTAATCATTGTTCGTTTCTCTATTTTGATCGTAGCATCTTCTATGACGAGTGGCATTAATAATTTAATTAGCTACTTATGATTTTCAGTTCCTATGCCAATTTAATACCGAGCTTCAAGCTGTATTGAACGATAAAATGCGGGAAACGGTGTTTGCCGCGATTAAAAATTTATATCGGGTAATTTCAAGCTCCGTTACAGTTTTCATTCGCTCGCTCTGCCATTTAACGTTCGGTTGTAACGTAAACAGTTCCGACGTATAATCGCAGTAAGTAATCCGGTCATATTTAGTTATCGGAAACACCGACCTCCGTTGAACGGGTAATGCGAATTTGCAGTTCGATCATTTAAACGACAAGTGCAAACGAAACAACGACCGGCTGTCGATTTCGCTGGAGTTTGTAAATATCATTTCGGTGAAAGCTTTCTGCTTGCAGTATAAAAACACAGGGGCCAAACACCGGGTACGACGGATTGTTCTGTTAACCTTTTGTCGAGTGAAAAAGGAATCGATAGGGCCGATGAAAGTTCGTATGAAACGGGAATGTAAATTACGTTTAATCGAAACGTTAATGGACGCCGAAGAACCGTCGAAAGTTTAATCTAAAAGCTTCCCCTGTATATTTCCAGTTATTTGCATAAAAGCGATGGAAGAACGAGATTTTCGCGGTGAAACTTTTAGTAGCGAAGCTGAACAAAAATGTTTCATTTTGTTTTATCACGGTTCTTTTTTTTTCTCGTCTTTTCAGCACAGGCTTTGTAAGGTTCGATTGTTTCGGCGAATTTTCAAAACACTTCTTGCGATACTCGGATATTCACGCTTGAATATTAATAAAATATATATTTTTACGAACGACTGGCTTAATTAAGTATTCCTTGTTTTTATTAACAAGCTATAATAAATCATTGATCGGGTTTGACGCAATTGGAACAGAACAAACGGAAGAACGTAAAAATGGTCGTAATATCAAGACGAAATCAATCACCGCTAACTGACCAACCGGCGATCGAAACTAAACGTCTCATAAATTAAAACGGAACACTCAATTCGACGCATAAATCGCTGGGGAGCACGCGATCGCAGCGTCTTTGGAAGCTTATCGACCGCAATAATCGAACGTCGCGTTTCACGGGTCAGCAATGATTAATCGAACATTATTCCCAGTTCGTATTCCTTCGCGATATTCCAGCCCTCACGGCGCCGCTGTTTCATCGATCCGAGAAACTTGCTTTTCCGCTGAATCTTATATTTTTCTACAACCCTTTCCTCTTATTTTCCGTATATAGATCATTCAATCTATACAGTAGCTGGGAACATTAATTGCTGTTTACTCAGTCATTCTGTTAAACAGTATTATTGTCAAACTGCAAACTTTTGTACAAATTAAAATTTTTGTGAGCGAAACTAAATACCTTTAACTTACATTGGTATCTATAGTTTTTTCCAAGCCTATGGATTTCGCCACGAGAAAATAAAACAAAATTTGGCAGAAAAAAAATTATTTTTAGTTCTGGCACAATCCACTTGATTCGTACAGTTATGGTACTGTAAGTAGTATAGGTCGGTAATAAGTCAGACGGACACATGGAATAACGTTTCCTACAACTGTTTACTCAAT
The DNA here is from genome assembly GCA_033822845.1 of Tetrapedia diversipes. NCBI lineage: Eukaryota > Metazoa > Arthropoda > Insecta > Hymenoptera > Apidae > Tetrapedia > Tetrapedia diversipes. Next base: position 11,407 of record JAOPTO010002214.1, on the reverse strand, counting down.
CGAATTGTTAAATAGTATCATTGTCCAATTGCAAATTTTTTTAAAAATTTTGTGAGCGAAACTAAAATAATTGAACTTATTTAGGAATCTGTTTCACCCTCTAAATATCCTAATATATAATGTACTTTGGCATATTCAGTAAATAACTATACTGGGCGTATTCTAAGCCTGTTTGCACGCTTCGGGTAATATGAGTAGCAATAAATAATTATTACCCTATATTGTGTAATGTAATATATTATTTTTCAAGTCAAGTATTGCTTCTCGATAACACGTCTCGTTCAACATTCCGTTCTTAACACTTAGCCAACCAAATGGAGAGATCTCCCATTTTTTCCTCAATAAAGCGCTGCCATTGATTCTATTTATTTTTATTAGTTTTTATTATTATTCACAGTTCGTCAAACGCATTTTCCGTTTTTCCAATTACAATTTTTAATCAATTCAACGCTGATCTAAAACTAATTGCTAACAAAAATAAATAGAATCAACGACAGCGCTTTGTCGAGGAACAAACGGGAGATCTCCCCGTTCGGTTGGCTAAGTGTTAAGTGTCTGTCGGCCCTAAAATCGCGTTCACGTCGCTCATTACAAATGGAACAAACGCGGAAGTGATTTCACGGCGAACGATCGACGATCGATGCGACAATGAGCCGTCGTTCATCGCCATTGACACTTTTTCTCGATTTTCCGCCACCGGTAACGAACGCAGCATTGAAAACGAACGAAAAAAAAAAAAAAACAGCGAAAGAAAAAAGGTGGAGTGGAGCAGAATGGGGAGAAGGGACCATTGTTCCCGGATATTTTCCGAACTAATGGCGCATACGAGCGCCGATAAATAATCGAGCCCCGGCCTCGAATTCGAATTCGTTTTTAGCCCTCGATGCTCGCGATCGGCCGCGTTCGTTACAAATTTTATGGAGGAGAAAAGTGGCCTCTGTGAACGGTAAATCATCCACGGAAAATGTCCGGCTACGTTTGCCCGGCAACGTAACGAAACAGCTGAAGCGCCGTAAAGTTGTCGCGTGCGAATTATTCATTGTTCGACGATGAGATTATTCACTGCGGAACGAGTGAAAAGAAATTTCGTATGCGTTACTAGAATGATCGTTTTCCCTGTTTCCAGAGTGATTCATTAAGTCAACGTGATTATTTTTGTATTAATTCGACTTCTATATCTCTATATTGTGTTTCAAAACAAAGTATATTCACCCCAATGTTATATTTCCCAGCACAATACGTTCTTTATGCAAGATTTTATATTATATTTACTGCATTATGGTGGTAATAATAATTATAATGGTATCAAGCATGGAACACTGTCTACATTATTTAAAATATTGTATATGTAGTGTTACAATAATAATAATATTTATTTATCGATTATAGGAATATAATTACAATACTATGTACAAATTTTACTTAATTCAACTCTCTACACGGTATCACGTCTAATTCAACCCTATTCGGTATAACGTCCAATTCAACTCTATTTGGTACAACGTCCAATTCAACTCTATTCGGCTAACGAAAACCGTCGCTAACCCTTGGCCTTTCTCCCACCACGTACCTGGGAAAAATTCCTCAAGTATGACCATATTTGGGCATTTTTCGAGGGTCTCGCGCGTCGCCAAGGGTTTTCCCCAAGCAGGTCTGAACTCTCGCTGTTCACCCCTCACTTTATCTTATACTCTAAAATTAATTACGATACTACATATATCATATATGAAAATGCGAATTTAAAGATACCTCTCACTGAGAGCACCTTTGTCTAAACTTCTCAACAGTAATGTAAGCTGAACAAGTAACTCCTAGATTAAGTTACGAAAAATAAGAACAAACGAACCACCAAATTACACAGAGAAATTACTCTTCTCTCTTTAACAACTCGAAAGAAGCTCAAAGCTAAGAAAGCTCAAAAGTACCAATTTAACCACAGAAACAGATAGGGTTCCAAATGAGACGATCTTAAATCGTTTTATATCGTTCACACTTGTCGCTCATCAGAGATGACAAGAGGGAAGGAACGAAGGCGTCAATGGAAACGAACTGCAGCACAGCAGCCTGCCAGTGTTTTTCCGGTGAATAGTCCCCAATTAACAAGTACTGGCGAGCTCGAGGCGAGCGAAATAATTAAGGGCGATGAATTCGTTCCAGGTTGACTACCGAGAAATTAGATTTCGCAGCAGAACCAACTGGTCCTCGAACATTCGTTGATCAGTTGGTACAGGTTTTACACCACATTATTTATTAGAATTATGGAGAATTTTAAACAAACTCATAAGCCATACTTTTTTGTATCTAAAGCACGTATGATCTTCATTCGATTGACAAAGAAGGTACACTTTAACTATTTGAAGCGACTGAGGGCTAGAACCTCTTAGACGACGTAACTCTCCTGGGCCCTCAATTTCTAATTTGCATTCCAAGAACTAAGGTTTCAGCTATCGTTAGTTGGAGCACTTGAGATGCTAGATCGATTTTTATTCAAGTCTTAATACCACTTTCAACATTATTCCTTCTAATGGTTGTTTCCAAATGTTTTTTCGTCGGTTGTCGTACGGCGAAACGTGAGTACCTTCAAACGAGCTTCCAGTGGCGGTACCAAGGAATCCTTTGATGCAGAGAGAGCGACAGAAAATAGAAAGAAACAGGACGGAAGGTACAATAGGAGGTGAAAGAGGTGACGGAACCATAGAGTCGAGAACGGAGCAGCCGCGATTTCGCTGGGCACAAGCTTAATTCAATTTCCGATACGGGACCATTCTTAATCACCTTTACAAGATTATCCCGAAGCCAACAATTACTTTCGAACGATCTCCTACACCTCTGACGATAGGCCACGATGAATCTGGGATCTCCCTTTTTATTTTAAATTTGCATACTCGCGAGGGCGATACTCTGTTGTCATTTTGTAAATAACAGCGAAGGTAATTTCAAGTGTGGAGGAAAATGATATACGTGAAAATTAGTGTGACGATTGGGATGTGATAATGTTATTTCCATTTTTAATTGGTATTCGTCGTCAAGAATAGATCAATTTGTGCTAAGAGAAGCAATAGTTAATGTTTTCAGTTTTCGGGAATGTTAAAGAATTAAGTGGAAGGGAGAAATGAAAGGTCCAACTGCAAATCTACAATAGATTGTTCGCATTACAGTTTAAGGATGAAAGTAGTTAGGAAAGCGCATGTATAAAGTGTTTTAAGTATAATACTTTTTAAGAAGCTTTAAACGTTTGTCACCGCCACGGGATCGGAGGTTTTGCGATAGAGTTTTAAACATGATAATGAACGCTAGAAGACTTAAACACAAACTCTGAGTAACTCGATCAAACGTAGTTGCTTCCGTAAAAATTTTCGTGATCATTAATAAACGTGATTCCGTTAAAACTCGATCTACAGGTTATGTAATAAACGTCGGCTAACTACTTATGAATACATTCTTCGATACTTTTAATTTTCATTAGTATCTATAATTTTTTCCTAGCCAATAGATTCTACCATGAGAAAGAAAAATAAGATTTAGCAGAAGAAAAATTATTTTTAATTCCGACACAGTCCGCTTAATCTGGACCTTTATTATACTGTAAGTAGTATAGGCCCGTGATAAGTCAGACGAACCCTTGAAATGACATTTCCTACGCTTCGTCTTATGGATTCACATAATAATACCATCCCTTACAAAGTTTTCATTAAGTTTCTCTCCGGAATACAGAAAACCACGAAAATTAATTAAACAACTGTAATGTCTTTTTTTTTTAAACGTTACCAAAGATCGTCAACGAATTTAATTAAACGTTACCAGCTTCGAGTGAAGGCTAAAAATAGGTTGACGCCTATGAATCAGAATCCATTCCTCGTTATACCACCAAACAAACTCTACAGTTTCCTCTCTCACAAATGCATTCGTTGCTCACAACGAATTATGAATTCATCGAGCATCGCCAAGTTTTCCCAGTGAGATGTCTAAATGAAAAATTCCGAAAGTTTCGCCCGGCCGACGCGTTCAGCCGAGCGGAGAAACGTCGCGGGAGAAATCGTCGGCGTATCTGATAGAAGGCTTGTTAGCCTAATTGTGCATCCCCCTCCCTCCCCCCGGGCCCCCCGTCGCAGATGAAGAGCCGGCCGGAGAGTTTTAATTGTGATCCACCGTGGATACTTTGCCTGAACGTGTTCGAGCGCCGCTGCAAACACTTTTAGTAGCGGCGCCGTCCCCGGAAAGTAAATTAACTAATGGAAATACAATCCTGCTTTCGCCGTTGCCTCCCTTCCCCTCCCTTCCCATCCCCTTTCATCGCCAGCCCCTACTTTTCTCCTTAACGATATACTTTCGCGCGAACACGCGCCGTGTTTCTCTCGCGTTTTCTCAGTTCGCGTACAGAATGACTAATTAGGAAATGCCGGCTGAAATGTAACACTCAAGATTTCTCTGCGGTCGAATTTATTGAAAATTCGGTGGTTCAACGAATATTGCAACAAGTGCTTTCGCCTTTTGGTTATTAGTCAAGTATGAAGCTTAAAATTTATTCGTGAATGAGTCGGTTTGAAGAATTCTGTGACAAATACTCGTACCTTTTGATTATTAGCAGACGAAGAAATTAAATTAAATTATTCTTAATTGTTTAAAGTGTCCAAGGAGGCAAGTGTCTTTTGGTAATCTACTTCGAAATTAGGAATTTGTTTCGATCGATCGCATATCTTTCTTTGGTTATGTTTAATTGCTAATTTATCAATAATGATAATCAATAAACAGAACGTAAATATACGCGAAGCATCTTTATGCTACGAACCTACATTTTCCTGTCCCCTGAATCATCTATTCGTATAACACTGTATCCGCCTTAACACTGGCTAGAATTTCAAAATTTACCGCGCAGCGAAATAACAAGCCGCGGAGAACCATAAATAAGAGGCTGTGGGTGATCGCAGCAAGGTAGCAGATAACCGAAGCCAATACCGAGGTTCCATTAAGGAAGAAGCCAGAAGCCGGGGTCATCTTTCTAGCGAACGTAAATCTCACAGCGAGTTAAATGCTTGGTACTCGATTGCTTGATGTCCCGGGGAGAATTTTTCAGATATCCTCGCGGTACGTTCCCAGGCCAATCTCAAAGGGGCGATCTCCATGGAAAGAGGAGCGACGTACAGCCAGTCGTTCGACGAATGGGGGGGAGAGGGGGGTTAGAGGGGTGGAGAGGGAGCTGGAGGAGAAAGAACAATTCCCTTCACCGAGATAAAAGAAATCTATGGCCGTGTTTACACGGCTGCTCCGAGATTGCAGCTCATTCGACCGTCTACGTGCACTTTTAAATAGAACTCCCGGTTCACCGGCGACTTCCGGTCCTCCGGAGGCACTGGCGCGCGTGCCGCCGTCGAGTTCCCGCGGGAACGTCCGGGAGATTGCCCGAACTTGGTCGCCCGAATCTTGGTCGCGGAACCGGCGGGCAAAAGTTTCGGGCGTAAATCATGTAACGAGGAAAAGAACGGATCGGTTCTGATAGCGGAGAGAATTTAAATGGCGTTTCGGGCAGCTGCCGGTGAATACAGATGCGAGGTTGAAAGCGGCGTAGCTGGAAACCGATGTGCGGTTTTCTGAGAACGTACGGTGGCCAGGACAAATATTTGGACGCGATTCTGATAATTTTGTGCTTATTATGCTTTAACCCCTTAACACTATTCCTACCGACACTTCACGTATAAGACAGACTACAAATTTTTCTCAAAAAATAAACAATGAAGAAAGAAGTAAATATTGAAGAATGTATTATACGGATATTTAAAGAAAAGTCTAAGGTTTAAATGCGATTCAATTACATTGTAACTATGAAATTCTAATCGAAATTTTAAAAACGGTCATTTGACCGATTGTGGTAGGAATAGTGTTAACCTACAACTACGAGCATAGCCCGTAACACGATGATCGGGTCAAATATAAATATTAACGATGGCGCCCTCCTAAAGTTATAAATATTTGTGGAATGTTTGATAAGTAATCTGAACTTGATGTAATAATTGTAGTAGATGCGAGTACTAGAAAAAGTTTATTCGTACAAAAATCAGTGATACAAAATTAACAATCTGCAATAGCGTGATACAAGCCGTACGAATGACTCGAAAGCTTCGAGAACTCGTTTACGTTTTCGGCCCAAAATTCTCGAACGTAAATCGTAGGTTAAGGGGTTAAGTTGGAAACGTTTTCACACTATCCTCGAATTGTTAACTTGGGTTTTTCTTTAGTGGATATTGATCTTTAAAAGTATCAGAAAAAATTTAAGTCATATCTTAAAACATTCTAAATTGAGATTATCGTAGAAGTTTTAAGGAATTAGTTGAAAAAGAAATATTTTTTTTGTTAATTCGGGAGAAAATCGCAATATTCGAAACAGTTCAAATAAGAAACAATTACGTTTACAGTGTAAGGATTAATTCAGTAGAAATCCATAAAATTTTCTGATGTCTAATAGTAATTTTATCCGTTCAGATAAAATGTAGAATTTGATAATTTGGAAAAGGTTTGTGTTAAAATAACATTTCCTATTTCTGACTGCTTTATGCCATACGCTAACGAATATATGATGGGGTAAAGCGTAAAAAACACGGCTGCTAACAGGATAATCTTTGAGCGGGACGAATCTTCTGAAAACGGGATGTTTCTTCTCGTCACTATGTTAAACGCATTAGAATTCATGAGCGGCTCAAAAGCTGACAAACGCGGTGGCGCGCTCTTGAAATTTAAATTTTTAGATTCCCGCAACGTAGCGTTGCAATTTAATCAAACGCTTGCGCTGCCAGCGCAAAGGGGAAGTTAAACGTAACCGAGTCGCAAAGAAATCGAGAAGTTCGTCTCTCTCGCGGAACCGGTCCCCCCTGTTTTCCTAGCTCTTACTCAAATTTAATGCGCCGCTCAAGGATTTATGAGGCCCTTCCGCGAGTACGGAAGATCCCTTGAATTTCCGACTCCGTAACTGCGAATTTTAGAACACGTGTAACGGCAACGGAACTGTTTCATACGTCTTCCAACATAGAGTTGATTAGTTTTCTCCTCTATCTTCAAGGTTACTCCAAAATGACGCCGAGATCGTTTATAACACTTTACCGACCGGAAGCCTATTAATCGGCTTTTTCCATGCCTCGTTTATAAATTTTATAACATTCCTTTATCCGAAGTGTAGTGTTGCAATAATAATAATATTTATTTATCGATTATAGGAATATAATTACAATACTATGTACAAATTTCACTTAATTCAACTCTTATAAGGAAATTCATCTACTTCTGAAATTCTGATTTCAATGAAAGTTTATGTGTGTACAGAGCATAGTGTGTCCTGCATGGTGCAATTTTTTTTTCGCAGCAAAATATCTTTTAAGGGGGCTCATAACGAATCTCAAAGTTTCAGCGGTTTTTTACGCTTTGAATACAAGCTTTTCTGTATTCTTTTTTTATGACAGGGCGATGGAGTATTAAAAATTAAACATTTTCTATTTGAAAAGTATTGCTTCATTAAGTACCATTACAAAGTTATCTTTAGAAAATGAGAGAAAACTCAGAAACTTCAACGCTGCTTTCACCCCTTTAAAATGGCATTTAGATGAAAAGAAGAGATCAATTCATACGTATACTATTACGATCTACATACCCACGAAATTTTATCAAATACTTCTGTCAGACTCAGAATTTCAGGGTTAAACGAATTTATTTGTGACATACTGTACGAATACTTTTTGGAGCCACTGTATAATCAGAAACTGTTGATCATGAGGATAGCAGCATATTTCGCAATTTATAATTTTCTAACAGTGGTCGTGCTCCCATTCGGCATGGTAACTGTGGACACGTCTGTGGTTTTGCTACAGTACATTATACATGGTCGAATACTAATGGAATAACAACAAACACGACAGTTTCTCTCTTTACACTACAATCCTCGCCAGAACTCTATACGCCAGTTGGAAACTCTCTAGACACCCTCTCTGCCCGATGTGTTCTGTCCAACTTCGCTCTCGGCACGCTGTCCACCTTTAAGGACGCTCACATCGTGTGTTGTATAAATATAGCAGCGTGTACACACAGGTGCTCGTACGTTTGGCCGAACTCCTAACTTTCGGAACATTGGACACGGGTCATTCCATAAAAACTCATTTACCTCTCCACGTACGTAGGAATTAATTAATTCTGCTAGGAACTTGAATTTCCAAGCAGCGTTAAGAATGTATGAAATATGAATCTTGTTCTTATAAATACAACTGAGGAAACAGAAGGATACTAATATAAATAGAAATTTAGTTTAGCCTCTGAATATTGTAATTCATAATCAGACTGCGAATTTTGAGACATTTTTGGGAAATTCAAATATGCAAAATGTACGAAATTCACCCAATCTGTTGTCAAATATCTAAGATTAATTGGAAAATTACAAAATTTAACGCTATTCCTACCACAACCGGTCAAACGTCCGTTTTTAAAATTTCGATTAGAATTTCAATAGATACAATGTAATTGAATCGCCTTTGAATTTTAGACTTTTCCTCAAATATACGTACAATACATTTTTCAATGTTCACTTCTTTTTTCGTTATTTGTTTTCTGAGAAAAATTTGTAGTCTGTCTTACGTAGGAATGTCGCGGTAGGAATAGGTATACGTGAAATGTCGGTGGGAATAGTGTTAAAGGTTGGAAAGAATTTCTATTCAAACTTCATTTCTTTACTTATCCCTGTGAGGGTTACTTTATTTCTTTACAAAAAGGCCGTCTGCTGTCTTACTAACTAATTATGCCCTTTTTCTCATGCTTTTATGGGCGCATCCCCACTTTGCACTTTCCCGAAAAACAAACCCGCCGTTGGTGCGGGCCTGGGAAGTGTTTAGCCTCGCGCGTACTCGGTCCCAACCCTTATTGAGGCCCTCTGGTTTATGGGGGCCCTAATGACCACTTTGGCCATCGTCACCCCTGATTATCTGGTTCCTCTTGCATGCCCATAAAAACTGTGATTTACATAGAAGTCTATGATCTGCTCACGATAAACGTGTGCATAACATTAACATAGCTTCGACTTTGCTTTATTTGTACTTCATTCACGCTATGCGTGAATCTACAATGGCTCACTTATAAGCTACAACGCATCGTAAGCAAGTTCACTAAATTTTACTAAAATTCACTATAACTCGCAGCATACTATAGGAAAGGTTATAAATGAAAAAAGGAAAAGAAAGAAGAGTGAATAAAATAATAAATATACGTGTATTTAATAAAACTAAAACGACACAGACGAACACAAAATAACAAACTACGCTTATGCTTCGCAAACTACACCTATGCTTCGTAAACTACACAGTTCTTCGCTCTACGCTGGCTACTTAGCTTCTCACTTCACCGTCCAATACTTTCTGCCCCGCGCTCGCATTTTCCTCGTCATATATTCTTCCAAACACTCGTTTCCTTTCATTCTAATTGTCAACCTTTCTCACTCCACGCATTCGGTCACGACTACCCAGAATTTCTCAGTCGCACTGTTTTCTCAAGTTCTCATCTTTCACGCCTTACAAACATTCGAGCCCAAACATTCTGCGTTCACACGACAATCGCCCAACTCAAGTACTCTTCCGACTTTTCCAGCCTCGCATCCGCTCGATCACATTCCTACAATACGGTTTACCAGACGCGATACCTTTAAGTTCACTAAAAATTGCCAACGACGACGTCTTCCTCGCGTTATCCCATCAAAGACGTTAAATCGTTCATCCCCTTGCTCTCACCTCTCCTCTATGGTGGTTCTCAAGCCGTATCCCCGACCTTCGTCCTTGGATTCGCACAGCACGCGAGCCTCGTTCGCCATAAAAAGAAGAGCCCCGTATCGTGGCGCGTCTCTTTATACCTGCTCGAGAACATAATCCCGGGGCGAACTGAAAACTGACAAGTTTACGACGGCCATCGCTTCGATACATCACGTTATCCCTCCTCGTCTCAGCCGACTTGAACGCTCGTTCATCAAGCGGATCCGACAACAAAAATGGAGAGCAGCAAATAAGAGGAAAATGAAGAGATGCGAGAAAGAAGGGCAGAAAGGAAAGGGTATCGATCGGTTCTGCCTGGTCGTCGATAATCTTTGGGTGGACGACGATGCATCACGCTGGCCGGCTTCATAAACAAGCCGACCGTCGTTTAATTATCGGCACGACACGAGTATCCCGTGTCCTCGATTAGTCGCGTTTGCGACGGTGACGCGGATCCGGCTTAACCCTTTGCCTGAAAACAATGTGCGGGAGACGTGATCCTACTTCTGTGTCTAAAACGAGAATCTCGTATCAGATACATGATGATTTTTTCTGGCCAAAAGCGAACATTATTCCGTTCTACGGCATATTTATGAAATGAGCTATTTTTGAGGATTAAGAAATTTTAGCCTTTTTTGCCATTTTGTTTTTTTCCTGAAAATTTTTCCTTTTCCAATAGGAAAAGTAATAATATGACATATTATAATATTGTCAATAATATAATATATATATTATTAATATATTAATATATATAATAATATAATGATATAATATCATATATTATATAATAATATAACCTTAAAACTATTATATGAGATAAAAAAATTAATACATTTCTTTAATAAAAATGAAATGAGATATAATTATCAAATTCTGTGGTTTTATTAAATAATAAATGCAGTACTATTAATGTTCACTGGTTTGCTCACAAATTTGAAATTGCTTCTGGTCCCGACGCATGACAAAAGCTTTCATCGAAAGTGGCACACAGAATGGTCGCTCGATTCATAAGGCAAGGGGTTAAAGAAGCGACCGCTATAAATCGTCAATTAGGCCTCGGCTGAGTTACGAACTGACAGCTGCAATTGACTGTTTATGCGCGGAGAAGATGTATTCGACGGGATATTGCTTGGAAGCTGCTTGCCTGCTTCGCGTTGAGAAACGATGGATGCGAACGAGCCGCTGCGCGCGGAGAATATATCGATCGGGTGTTAAGCTATTGAATTGTTTGGAAACGGCTTCGCGTTTCGATGATTTCGAAAGGAAGGTTGGCGTAAAACGGACACAAGATTGTGTCGAGAATTGGTGAATTGAAATTACAGTCCCCAAACCGAAGATGCGATTGCTTTCGTGAGAAGTTCAATCAAAGTATTTTTAAAGAATGCGCAATTTTAATCGTTTCGAGTTGCATTAATGTAACTGGCTGTTTGTGTATACCAAAATGAAAAATTGTAATAATTCCTAACTGAACTAACGATCAGCAAAATTCAAAGAAAACCATCGTAGAACATAACTCGTAACTCTACGGATTTTGTATTTAACAGTTAAAGAACCAAAGGACAGTCTACTATCGCGATTGCTTTTGTGAGAAGTTGAATCAAAGTATTTTTAAAGAATGCGCAATTTTAACCCTTTCG
>JAOPTO010002213.1:178837-256623 GCA_033822845.1 Tetrapedia diversipes | reverse complement strand
GCGCGAATCACCTGACCCGTTTGTAGTCCCTGACACCGCAAACTTTAAAAGAGAAGTTTGTCTGTCGAGGGGAACTTTTTGAAATTTAGCGTACTCAGCGTTGGTCCCGGTAATTGGTACGAATCGATGTTAATTAAAATTTTTGTATCGATTTTACGGATTGCGGCAAAATTCATTTGAAGGTAGCCACGAGTCTTTCAACCTCCGCGCGTTTAACCCTTGTACGACGAAACACAGCACAGGAAGACAAAATCGCAGTAAACTTACGTATTTCTAAGAGTCACGCAAACGGTAGAATTAGAAAAACAAAAGGTAATGAGATTGTGTCGATCGAAATGCGTTTTTGCAGATGTACAATTCGTTTCCAAGGAATTTTGCGTCGTCTCTCGTGTCGATCGAAAATTATCCTTTTTCTGAGGGTTAATCGTACTCATAAAAATTTGATTTCGTTAAGGAGAGATTGCGCAGGTGTACGTTCGAACGAAACTTCGCTAAATTATGTATTGGTATTGCTACTTAGAAAGCGTTTTAGACGGACGAACTGGAATGTCTGACGTATCAGCGAGTAATACTACTTGCAATCCGTTGAGCCACCGCCATTAATAGATAGATGACTTGACTGTGACTACTTGCAATACTACTTTATAAAAGAAGCTTATTATTGGGTTGGAGGGAAAGTTCTATCGTATTTTCCGTTTCCGTTAATTCATATGGAACCCAAACACTTTGCTTGAACACAAACCCAAGAGATTTAATGTGATCTCCAACAGTTGTATGATGAATGCCAAACTCTTCTGCAATTTCTCGACTTGTTAAATGTGGATTATTTTCCAACATGGATCGCAAAACATCATTATCGATCTTGGATGGTCGTTCAGATCGATCACTTTCTTGGAGGCTCAGATCCCCGGAACGAAATTTGCTAAACCATCTTTGACGAGTACGAACATTTACAATATCTTTTCCAAATACCGCACATAAATTTTTACATTCAACCGATGCGTTGCTTCCTTTTTGGAATTCATACAAAATGCAGTGTCGTAAATGCACTTTATCTACTGAAATGTTTTTCACTTTAAATATCACAAGTAAATGATGAACGGTAAAAAAGGACTCCTTTTATATTATACAGCAGGTAAAAAAACAAAAAAAATTCCCAATGACTCACTAGCTAGATGTTTTTTTTATTTACGAGAAAAATTACCTGCCTATTTAAAATACGACAGAACTTTCCCTCCAACTTAATACAAGTCTCTAATAACTGGAGATCATCTAATCTTTCGAGCTGTGAAACTCTGTTAAACATTAAGTTTAACACTATTCCTACCGACACTTCACGTATACTTATTCCTATCGCGACATTCCCACGTAAGACAGGCTACAAATTTTTCTCAGAAAATAAACAATGAAAAAAGAAGTGAATATTGAAAAATGTATTATACGTATATTTAAGGAAAAGTCTAAAGTTTAAAGGCGGTTCAATTACGTTGTACATATGAAATTGTAATCGAAATTTTATAAACGGTCATTTGACCGGTTGTGGTAGGAATAGTGTTAACAATACAAGAAACATTAAGTAAACAACATCGAAATCAATATCAATTTGATTCTACACGGATATTAAGTCCTCCAATGGAACATACGCGGTCTCAAGTAACGGATTAACCCTTTGATGCTATAAACGCGTATATGCGTCTGACGGAAGCTACACGTGTGAACTATGGACGCATATACGCGTCTCTGGCGAAAGTTGCTCGAGTGGATTACGGATGCTTATATACGTTTGTCAATTTTTTCGATTTCCCATTTAGAGCAACACAATTCCTGTTAGATTGTACAGGTGTGAGGGTTACTTTATTTCTTTACAAAATCGGCTTTCGTTCGTAAAATACGTTTGCTGTCTTACTAACTAACTGTGCCCTTTTTCCCATGCTCTTATGGGTGCATCCCCACTTCGCACTTTCCCGAAAAACAAACCCGCCGTCGATGCGGGCCTGGAAAGTGTCAACGGCCGAGGAGGAGAAAGTGCCCGAGTCTTGCGCGTACTCGGTCCCAACCCTTATTGAGGGCCTCTGATTTATGGGGGCCCTAATGACCACTCTGGCCATCGTCACCCCTGATTGTCTGGTTCCTCTTACACAGGCCCATGCAGCCAAAGAACCTGTGAAAGTTCGGAAAATCCAGGGAGGGCCAAATCCTAACACCCAAAATTATTTTAACCGTCTCTCAAGCTCCCTCGTTCTCGATTATACAGCGGTTTATTCGATTAAACAGGTAACGGGGAGGAAGAATGTGTCGCATTCCTCGAAACTGCGATTGTGCATAATCCTCATTTCCTGCGCGTTGCGTGCGTTTACGGAAAAGCTTACCGTGCGGCGCGTGAAATCACGATCCCCGTTCAACGGAATACGACTTGCGAATACTTTTCTACATCACGTTGTAGCGACATCGTGGAAACAACTTTTTATTCAACCGTTCACCTTTTCCTTCCTCGAGAGCGTGCCTCGGAACGGTAGAAGAAACGTGAAATTCTTCGCGTACAAGCGATGGGACGCAATCTCGCATTGTCTGGCGGAGCGGCTGTTCCATTAAAAGCGCTCACCTCGACACTGAAGCACGCCATTTGAGCGTATGCATTATATCGAGACTATTTACCGTCCCGAGCGTCCTTATTGTTACGGGTTAACGAGGATAAATAATAAATTCCGTGTAACCCGATTTGTTTCATCGGAACGTTAGAGTTTAAGCGATAAATAAGTTATTATTACAGTACGCGACAAAATATATAGAACAACGTATGATTTTTAGTGTTTCTTGAATCAAATGTAATGAGTACAAGATCTGTACATATAGTTTTTTACGCAGTATCTTTTTCTTGATAATACAGAAGAAGATTAACCCTTTGCGGACGAGTGTCGGATATATCCGCCCAACTCTCGCGCTGCGGCTGGCGTTTGTCTGTCGTAAACGTCACGTATAAGATACGCATGGTTATACTAGCTTAAGAAGTCAAGTTCGCCTAAATTTGTTTGTTTATGATTTTGTTAGATTTTATGAAAGACTTATTTAAATACAGCTTTAGTTTTTATAACACAAATGCGCGACATAACTATTTTCTTTACTGCTCCGTCCGCAAAGGGTTAAGCCTTTCGCTCCGACGGACGTATATACACGTCACGGGACCAACATGTGTCACGGGATCATGTGTGAGTGTTGATGGTGATCGTGCATTTCTGTAGTTGTTCAGAGGTAAGTCGTATTCCGTACGCAGTTACGACTGAGCATCACTGCGGACTCAACGACGTTACCTTCCCAGTTGCCTCGGTTGCCCGCTCTCAGGCGTCGAACGGTCCGGATTAAACGATTGATTTAAACTAGTTATAACTCGTAAACAAAGCCTCAAACGCAAAATCGTTACTCTTGATTTTCGTCTTAGAATATCCCAGGGAGTTACTCTTTCAATTTTGGGCCAGGGTCGTCCGAACACCCTGTATACGCCCTCGAAGAATGACCATTCATATACGAAGAGCGTATATATACGCTCTGGACAAGTGGGCGCTCAGGTACGAAGAGCGTGTATATACGTTCATACCATATATACTTTTATTTCATACTTTACATGAGATACTTTTTTTAATCGAGTATCTGGCAACGCTCCATACCTCAAACAGTTGACTATCATGAAACAAAACAGTGATACGATATTACTAAATATAATAAATATTATTATAACATTTAGAGAACAAGAAACGATTTATAATTACTTCGCAGAATTCCGTACCTCAGTGTCAACTAAGTCAGTAATGCGCTCCGTACAGAGCGATCACATTTTGTCACGAGCATTCCGTAGCGAAAGGGTTAATAATTGGTTATATTTTTTACGGAAAATTTAACCTTTTTATGTGAAAACTGGATGTGACAGTATGATAGCGCGGGTAGGAAAAAAGAGATCAACGAGACTTCGTTGTTTGAGATGGCGAAGATTTCTTATACATTTTCACGCGTTGAATTCAAATCAACATGTATCGATAGATATTGCTGATGCTTCGTTCGAACGCGAATAATGCGATTTTCGACAACGTGCGTTTCTTTAAATAAAATAAGAATGAAGAAGCTAATGTGGATGAAATAAAAATAACTTAATCGATTGAGAAATCTCATATGTCTTTTTATTTTAGTAGCCGTTCGTTTGTAATGAAATTTTGAAGGAACAATTTGTTGGATCGCAAAAACTCCAATAAAGTTATAACTCAGTTAGATGGACACGAAATTGGGTAATTCGGAACGTTTGCACGCTGGTCTCGTGCATGTTAGAGTTTTTCACTTTTAGGATGAAAGATACGGCTTGATAAATGAATAAATGAGCCTTATGATAAGAGACGCTAGTAGAAGTGAAAAATGGTGCTCCACGCAAGAGAAAACCGACGGTGATCGATAAGGAAAGCAGCTGAAGGAATGTTAAGAAAATGGTGTCCTTTTAAGCACACGAATGTTATCGCGTCTCCAGAATTTCACGTTTACCCGAATTTCCCAATTTCTGAACTCCTGGATCTCGTGATTTTTGAATTTCTGAATAGCTTGGTCTCCGAATTTCTTAATCTCTAATTTTTGAACATCTTCCGACCATTTTAAATATCTAAATCTCTGAATTACTACATTCTTGTGTTTCTGGTATTCTACATTTACAAATCCCTAAAGTTCTGAATCTTTTTACCTTCGAACGTTAAAATTTTTCAAACTCTAAATATTTACCATTAGGTTTTTTTTATTTTCCATTAGGAGAACAACGTTGATGATACTATTTAATTTATTTGTTCTCTATTAGGATTCCAACAATTCTCAATAAATTATCGGTAACGGAAAGATTCGACAAGTATTGAGTAGTCCAGAAAGTTCGTACCGATTTTGAAAGAGGATTGAAACGCGATTGAAAGGGATTATAAATTTTAGCATATATTTATTAAATTATACGGGTGCCATTCCTTTGTACAACCTTCCTCCATCTTTCAAGCAACTTGAAAGTTCCGTCCTTCCAGAATCTCTCAAGTTTTTCAGCGATAAACTTTTCTACGTGATTTTTTATTTCGTCGAAGGAGTTGAAGTTTTTTCCATTAAGAAAATTTCGTAATGATCGAAAAAGATACCATAAACAGCGCGTATCTTGTTTGCCGCTTTTGTGGCATTTTTTCCTTTACGGTGAATGAAAAGTATTAAATGCCTAAAATGCACTTTGTTTTCTTCCATATTCAAAAGCGTATAAAGCTGACAAAAATTAACGTATCGTATCCAGATTTTTTTAAAAATATGCCTGAAGTATTGTCAATATGTACACATATTTGTTCTTAACACTTAGCCGACCGAATGCGAAGAGCTCCCATTTTTTCCTCGACAAAGCAGTGCCATTAATTCTATTTACTTTTGTTATTAGTTGGTCCTAAGTTGATGTTGAATTTATTATTATTATTATTATTTATTTATTATAATCCTTGTCTAAACGGCTTAGGATAGTTTCCGGTTTACAATTTGTCTTTTTACATATTTCTTTCTTACTTCTGCTTCTACCATTAATTACTAATTTTTATCCCTTATTGAACTATAATATCTTATTCCCTATCATATAGTTTACAACTTATCGTTTAACCTTATAATATTAATTTATTTTAATTTTATGATTTTGTTAACCTACAGTAACCTATTTTCTACTTAATTCTATTATTGCCATTTCTTTGGTTTTTGTACTTCTTCTATTTTTCCCTCCCATCAGTTCCTTTTTCCTCCTGTCTTCTAATTCCTTCTAGCACCTCTCCCTTTTTTTGTTCTTTTAGTGCTTCTTCAATTTTTATTTTTATTTCCTGCTGTATTTGTTTCAGCTTCTCTATCTCTCTTCCCGTCCCACTAAAAACTTCTTCGACTTCATGTTGAATTTATTAAAAATCGTATTTAAAAAAAAATTTATGAACAGTAGTAGTTCAAGACCAACTAATAACAAAAGCAAACGGAATCAATTGCAGCGCTTTGTCGAAGATAAAATGGGAGATCTCCCCGGCTAAGTGTTAATCCTTTGCACTATTCGGAATCTCGGAAAAAGTCAGGCCAAACGCGGCTACCTCAATTGTCGCGGTGAAGAATGAGCGGTGGAGCGCGCGTGCCGAAACTTGAGACCCATCTTATCCACGCGACGGAACTCTTGTGAAATTCAAATGAATTTGAATGAAAAACTTTTATATATACTTTAATTATCACATAAGATTAAAACGAATTCTGAATAAGTAATAATAATATAATTAATTAATAACGAAATAAAAATATGTAAAAGCAAATCCGCGGTAGTAGTATTTGAACTCAAATAAGTTTTCTGATTATCTCACTAATATTAAACCTAAAACTGAAAGACACAGTATAAATAAACAATTAAATATCAATTTTGCCCGAAATTAAGACCACGAGTCAGACTCGTGATATTCATGTTCGGCTTGAAATGTCGAGTACGAGTCAAGCTCGTGATATTCATGTTTGGTCTGGAACTGAACGAGCCCGACTCGTGGCATCCATGTTTGGCCTAAAATTTTCATCACCAGTCAGACTCGTCAAAATAGTGCAAAGGGTTAATCATTCTAATATATTTAGACCTGTCCTTATGTCACCAATCAAAAATCGGCACGATCTTTCCGGTCAACCCAATAACATATTCTTCTGTACTCGGTAGCTCTCAACGGTGTTCTCAATGAACACGTTCGAAAACGAGTCCGACGAATAATAGGAGCTGAACCGTGTCGCGTGAACATGATTGACATTATGCAAGCAGTTCTTTTTATCGCTACCAACCTGCTTGGTCCGATCTGGGGGGGGGGGGGTTGCTTCGTTGAACCTCGAAAGATCGCCAGAAAGATTTCGGACGCTTTCCGGTAAAACGACGCGCTTCCAGCTACGGGCTAACCTTGGCCGACATTTTGGGGCTTCAACTTTCCTCAGATTTCGTCGGCGATAATTGTGGGGGCGAGTAGGGTGGGGCAGGGTAAACAGTTCTGAAAAATTATAGAGCCTTCCGGAAACCTTACGTAACTTCACCTGACCCGATCGTATCGGAACAGTTCCGACACTGTCTTGCATGTGAACCCGTTTGAGCGTTACGGTTCGTTGTTAGGAAGTCTGTTCCGTGATAACGTCAATTTTTTTGTTGGCGCTACAAATATATAACTAGCTACGAACAGTATATTTACCCAAGACTGAATTTATTATGAAACGTAATGTATACCCGCGATGGTTAACGTTTTGAGCGTTATGAACGGATGTATGCGTCTGACGAAAGCTACTCGTGTAAACTATGGACGCATATATGCGTTCGTCAGTTTCTTTCGACTGGTTTGTGCGTGTCGTGTCGTGACTCTGGTAATTCGTTGACGAGTTTATACATTAAATTAACCCTTTGCACTCAAGGGGCGACTTTTAATCGTTTAATAAATACTAGCTTCAAACTTTTTCAAGTGCAAAATATTTACTAAGATTCGCTTGTATTAAACTTCATTCAGTTTAGTTATGTCGTATACTAAAATTTACATGTATGACTATTTAATCTTCGGGTCTGATAAATAAACAATCTAACTAAAATCTGAAAATTTGCGAAACTGTCATTTGGCGACAGACATTCCTGTTTCGAGTGAAAAGGGTTAAACAACTCAACTCTGTCGTTCAAAGTTTGATACCTGAACAACTTCCGATAGCAATATCCTCAACCTCGTCAAGAGCAAACCTTTTCGCTAGACAAGGCGATTACAATAAGATCGGGAAGTCTTTCGAGAGCAACGCACCGTTCTCGCAGCTAAATAATTTACATATATCACTATTTAATCTTCGGGTCTGATTAACAAACAAACTAAAATCTGAAAATTTGCGAAACTATCATTTGTCGACACATAGTCTTCTCTCGAGTGCAAAGGGTTAAACAACTCAACTCTGTCGTTCAAATTTTGACACTTGAACAACTCCCGATAGCAACATCCTCAACCTCATCAAGAGTATACCTTTTCGTTACACAAGGTGATTACAATAAGATCGGGAAGTCTTTCGAGAGCAACGCACCATTGTCGCAGTTAAACCGACATACAAAATAAACGTTCATCCATTCGTTTTCCTCGTAAGTATCTCAACGTTTTTGAACCGACGTTGTACACGTGTGCGTGGAGGAGGATGAAATTTAATTAACGTGTGGTAATCATCTCTATCGATGCGAAATTTAGAAGAGCCTCCCGACGAGGAATATTAAGGTGGCCGGCAAGAAAGTGTTCCCTGCGAATTTGGCGTATGCAAATACGGGTGAACGGTCTCAGGTAGGGCTCGTCCTGGACTCTTCCGTCTAGTGAAAAAGTTTCGGACGCCCCGCGACGAATACTAATTAAAGGCTTGCGGAATGAAATTAGTTAGCCGGCGGGGTCGGGGAGGTGGCTACTGGTCCCTGGGTCGACGACGAAGAGCCGCTTATGATAATATAATAATACTCGGCCGCTCCGAGTGCTACCTTCAAGCTCATTATGCGTTTAGTTCATAACTTCAATTGGATTCTTACTATCCCGGTTGAGGGGGGGGGGGCGGAGGGCTTCGTACTTTCCTCGGGCTCCTCTCTCGCCTTTAACAGCGCTAATTACGAAGCTAATGACGATTACGTCGACCAATCAACGAATCATCCGTTTTACCACATTTTTGACCGTCGCTAGGCCGATTCCTAGAACTCCTTTCAACCGACCTCGAGTCGTTGCTGTCACGGTGAACTTCATTTTCTTTGTGTTTTCTTAGTTTGAATCAGACCAAGCGAGATTTTGAGTCAGAGAATCTTACGTTTGAGCAGGCGAGATCGATTTTTGAGGGTCGAGACGGTTCGTTTCGTTTGTTAAGAGGCAAGTAGAGGTAGATTAACCTCTTGACGCCCTTGGCCACATACGTGGATATTTAGTTTTTTTATAATTATAACGCTCAGTGGCCTCAAATGTGGAAGTTTTCTCGTGAATTTTTATTGTTCTCAACAATTTTTCTTCTTTTCTTTTTTTTTTTGCTTTTTAAATCCCTATTAATGTAAAATGAATAAATCGTAATGAAACAAAAAATTAAGTCACTTTTTTTTCTTACTGCAAAAAATCGTCCCTGAAGAGGTTAAAGTAATTACGAAGGATATTATAAGATGGAGCAAAATAGTGGTTGTAGAAACAGAAATAGTTGGATCAGTTCGAAATGTTTTGAGTATTAGAATATTTTCTGTACTTTCGTGTATGCAACCACTTATGCCGACGAATTCGGCAAATTGGAATTTTTGAAAATATAGCAGAAGCTGTTTTATTAAACCAGGGAAGACCAATAATTTGTACTGATGGTTACATGTATAGAAAGAACAAAGCTGTTGAGATTCTAGACGAGTGGATATAAACGTTTTTATCGAGGAAATACCATGTCAATTAATAAGTTGTCGGTGAACGATGTCGGTAATAATATTCGTCGGTGAAGTGATCGTCGGCGATTTTAAAGTAACCTCAAATAATTAAAGTACGAATCGTATATCACAGCAGAACGTAATTACAATACGGCTACTTTATCGATTGAGTGAGTAAGAAGATAATAGGTACAGTAGCCGACAAAAGTTTAAGACCAAAGAGTCAATGAAATTAAACTAACTAATTTATAGGGAATAACATGATAAACAGAAATTGTAATCTGTGCTAATTAATAAGACTAAAGAGTTAACGAAATTGAACTAATTTATAGGGAATAGCATGATAAACAAAATTTGCATTCTGTGCTAATTAATAACTAGTGTTCCACCATAATAACAGTAAAAATAAATGTACGGACGATCTTTGTAGACCATAAAACTATGTTCTAAATTGTTCTCTCGTCTTAAACTTCTGTCTGCTATTGTAAGTATAATTTAACGTTCTCTTGCGAGGCGAACATCTATAACATTGTAACTATAACACGAACTTTCCTTTGCTCTAAATATATAGTATGCAAACGTCCGATGATTCGTGGACGAGAACGTATCCTCCATGGATGGATAATAATGACTTTAATTTAGAAAATAAAAGAAAATTTCTACCTCATCGTTAAGCTTACACGCTATTAACGCCCTGTATGTTTTTTCTATATTCAACGATAAAATTTAAAAAAAAGCCGTGTACGTTATGGTTGAAGCGAAAAGGCTCACGCATGTATTCAACGTGACAACGTAAATTACATCCGAACGATCCAGCCTATTAAGGGCGCGTGTTTAGGACGCGAAAAACAAAGAAAACCAACGCTTCCGTGCGTTCATGGCATGAAATCGAGTCTCGACGCTGGTAAACACAAAGGTAAACGATACAACGGTGACCTGTTCGATTATAATAACAACGTTGCTCTCTTCCTTTTCCTCTCCTTTTCTTTCTATTTTTCTTTTTCATATTTCCACTCGTCCGCGCGAGGCCTTATTTTTTGCCCAGCCACTTCGTTTCGTCATCGATCCGTGGCCTGCGTTCGCGTTCATCCGTTTTAAGGTCCATTTACACACGACGGGCAGAACGTCATTATTTGTACATACGTGCAAATATCGCTAATATTTACAAAATGGTAATAAAAACTAAATTATTAAAATTAAATCAAGAAGTTATTCGGTTGTTCGGAAAGTAATCTCGTTTTTTTCTAATACACGGCTTAATTGTATTTTCTCACAGCTAACTTGTTACTATTTCGAGAATTTCTACTCATCTTCGGTATCTATAAAACTAATCATCTAAAATAAATTTCATTAATTTTAGTAGAATATTTTATTTGAATCCCTATATCTCCAAATATTGGGTTGTTCGGAAAGTAATTTCGTTTTTTCCTAACACAGGGCTTAATTGTATTTTTTTCACAGCTAACTTTGTTACTATTTCGAGAATTTCTACTCATTTTCAGTATCTATAAAACTAATCATCTAAAATAAATTTCATTCATTTTAGTAGAATATTTTATTTGAATCCCTATATCTCCAAATATTGAGTTGTTCGGAAATTAATTTCGTTTTTTCCTAACACAGGGCTTAATTGCATTTTCTCACAGTTAACTTTGTTACTATTTCGAGAATTTCTACTCATTTTCAGTATCTATAAAACTAATCATCTAAAATGAATTTCATTAATTTTAGTAGAATATTTTATTTGAATCCCTATATCTCCAAATATTGGGTTGTTCGGAAAGTAATTTCGTTTTTTTCTAACACAGGGCTTAATTGTATTTTTTCACAGCTAACTTTGTTACTCTTTCGAGAATTTCTACTCATCTTCAGTATCTATAAAACTAATTATCTAAAATAAATTTCATTAATTTTAGTAGAATATTTTATTTGAATCCCTATATCTCCAAATATTGGGTTGTTCGGAAAATAATTTCGTTTTTTCCTAACACAGGGCTTAATTGTATTTTTTCATAGTCAACTTCACACTTAAGCCGCATGGTCATTATACATTTTGACAGCATATATAGCAGGGCTTGCTTGTGAAAAGTTTCAGTTGATTTTATCAAGTAGTTCTTGGCTGGTGTCCTATCAAATATGGAAAGTAAAAAGCAACATTTTTGGCGTATTTTACTTTTTTACTACCGAAAAGGTAAAAATGCTGTTCAAACAAGGAAAAAAATTATTCGATGTGTATGAAGAAGATGTATTGACAGAACGCCAGTGCCAAAACTGGTTTGCAAAATTTCGATTCAGCAATTTTGAAGTTGAAGATGCACCACATTCTGGAAGATCAGTTGAAGAGACAGTAAAGGCATTAATTGATGCAAATCGGCGAATAACAACTCGTGAGACCATTGAGAGATTAAATTTATCGAATGGACAATATATAATTCAATAAAATGTTTATTCACTATAAGAAAATCGTCATTCATTTTCATAAAAAAAAAAACGAAATTATTTTCCGAACAACCTAATACATTCCGTCCAGTAATATCTCGACGATTATGAAAATAAAAATTTTTAGTTATTTCGTACATTTCAATAACGATATACAGTGACTCCAAAAAGTATTCGTACACTATGTAACAAATAAATTCGTATAACCCTGAAATTCTGAGTCTGATAGAAGTATTTGATAAAACATTTGTGGGTGTGTAGATCGTAATAGTACACATATAAATTAATCTCTTCTTTTCACCTAAATGTCATTTTAAAGGGGTGAAACCAACGTAGAAGTTTCTGAATTTTCTCTCATTTTTTAAAGATAACTTTGTAATAGTACTTGCTGAAGCAAAACCTTTCAAATAGAAAATGTTTAATTTTTAATACCCTATCGCTCTGTCATAAAGAAGAACACAGAAAAGCTTGTATTCAAAGCGTGAAAAATCGCGGAAACTTTGAGATTCGTTATCAGCCCTCTTAAAAGATATTTTGCCGCCAAAAAAATTGCTCCAAGTTTCATTGAAATCAGAATTTCACAAGTAGATGAATTTCCTTATAATACAGTGTACGAATACTTGTTGTAGCCACTGTACACGTACAAATCTTGCTAATATTTACGAAATGGACGTAGAACGTATCAGTAATAAACAGTAACCCCCGATTTGAACAGCCGAATAGTCGCTCAAAAGCCTGACGGTTCCCTTTATTTTACGTGACAAGCTCACCTGGGCCCCGTCACACGGTATCGATCAACAGATCGCGAAACAGTCGGTCGAAAGCGTCAACTTTCGCGGCGCAATCGTTCACGGTGAAACCGTTTCGAGGTCTCACGAAACGACGCGACGAAAGCTTTCTCCTCCGGACCGACCGGCCGGACCTAATCGAATTCCGGTTGCGTCGACGAAAATTCCGCGCTCGTGGAGGACCGCCGCGATATTTAATTTCACCGTGCCGCTTTCGTATTCGCGTCAGACCGTCCTGCATAAGTAGGATGTTCCTTCCACGGTCTCACTTTCTTTCCCTCTGTTTTCACGTATTTCCGTCAGAATTTCCGGCCAGCGAGGGTAGCTTTTGTTGTTCTTGACTCCTTTAGTTATTGGTTGGATCGAGGAACTGAGTTTAACGGGAGGGTTTTTTTTTTAAAAAAAGATTATTGTAAGTTGGAAAACCTTGGTCGCGATTTTTTCTTCGTTTAGATTTGTCGTTGTTTAAATTTAGTTTGGAGGTTCGCGATTTTTTGAAGCGGAAATTACGTTACTGTACAAGTATTAGAAACGGTACGGTGACGTAGAAGACGATAAATTTTGTAATATACAAATTAATTGTTAATATCTCGTTTGTACGATAATCTGTCGCGTTTCTTGTGAATTTGTTCGTAAGATTAGTTGAATAAATTTATTATTTAATATCTTTATAATTGCAGCACGATCGAATTTAAATACACCCTTTTCGTTGCACCTGCGCTACAAAACTAGTTGGTATCCTATTTATATTTTACAAATTAGAGGTTTAAACTTATTTCTTAGATTCTGGGCCTGTCTCTATTCTACGATTATCTAATATCATAATTACCTATATATATATATATATATATATATATATATATATTTCCCGTATTAATAACGCTATATGCCTATGATTATTAATATTTATATACCTGTGTGTTATTGATATTCATACACCTATATGTTATTAATATACACCTATCACTGTCACGCGGGAGGGGAGTATGTGCATATGTATTTCTGCACCATTCTTCCTATGCTAAACTATATATACCTATGTGAACTAGTTCAGAACTGGGTACCTATTCTTCCCTCGATCCTCGATTGTGTGATTCGTTTATTGGAACGGCAGTCATGCACCGCTGTTGTGTACAATAAAGATCTGAGAGGAGGCAGATGTATGTCGGTACTCACCTTCGGATTTTGGTGCTGGAGGTTTGCGAGTCGCCCAATTCGTTCGGATACTCCTGCTGCCCAGCCATTGTCCGTTCATGGTACCGATGGCACTTTCCGCTTCCTGAAACGGTACAAGCAAAACGGTGTCTTGAAACTTGAAAAATGCTGATAAACGGTACTTCAACCGTTTGCACTCCGAATTTGTTTTTCAATTTTGTTGCCAATAACTCCCTACTATTTTGGGTGCTTTATTTGAGATGACAATTCCTTGAGTGGTACTTATTCTTTTTTTTTTATTAACCCTTTCGCTACCAGCGTGTCACATATATGCGACGACCCGATTTTCTTACCCTGAGCCCGGCGTCAGAAATATGTGACACACAGTGTCACTTATATGGGTCGGTGTTGTAAAATTGCTAATTTCACTTAGTTAGAACGTTATAAATACATCCCACGAAAATTAATGACAATTGATATGATATTTAAATAATAAAACGTCTGAGCTGTGGTGGCGATTCGTCTCCTGAGGCCCTTGTAGCGAAGGGGTTAATAAGCTTGGTAACTTTCATATATGTCACAAATATTTCAAACTGTATTAACATTAGTTCTAAGTTTCGCTTAACACGGTTTCTATGCAACATGGAACGAATTAACCGTATTACAGGAAGGTTAACTGTATTAAAATTATAGCGAAAGGGTTAATTATATCAAACATAGCTCTCAAGCTTTGTTGTAACTTATATTTGTTTAATTTCGTTGAATCTTTGATCTTACACTTTCGTCCGCTATTATTATATGCGTATTTAAAATGGCACTTTAAAAATGTCGATTGCGACTCGACGTAGGAGTCATCGTGATAAAAACTGACGTCGAGCGACACTCGACAAAGGAATGCAAAGGGTTAAAGTTATACGAGATTGGATAATAACCACGTTGCGAATGTACGATCATTCCATAGGAATGTTTGTTCGTCGATACGACTTAAAATGAAATGAAATTGCTTACGGCACGTAAGTATGCTGTTTTTACAGGTTGTTATTACGTACTTCGACCTACTTTTACTCCGTACGAATACAACAGTCCATTACGTACTATGAAAACGTACGCAGGTACTTATTTATAGCAGAGTTCTCTGTTTCACGTGTATCAAACGAATTCAGTCTGTGGTAATTTTTAGAACAGTAGCGCGCTATGGGTTAAGACTCGCAGAGTCGACGAAAATCAGATAATTAATTTGTGAGAAACAGAACAATGAACGAGAATCGTGTTCTGTGTTAATCGATAAATTTTATTATTAATTTCAAGGGATTTCAAACAGTTGTTGTCAGCAACTATAGTTTTGTAGAACGGACATAGTAAGCTCAATGTAACCGGTTAATGAATTAAAATTCACCGTGGGATTTCAAATAATCCTGCGTCAAACGAATTTAAATTAAGGATGGTAAAGTTGGCCAGCTTGTATTAGTCTTTACTGTTTGACTTCGGGCAACTTCTTTCTCCCCGACGGAACCTAGCAGTTTTATCAACTAAACCTATGTGTACGTTGCGGTTGTCCATTGTTAGGTGTTCATAGCGTACTATTGATATCAATATTACAATCATTTAATTATCATTATTGTAGGAAACAATTAATAAAAGATTATATATTTTAAAATAGTACAAAAGAGAGTTAGGTTACAATTACACGAAACAATTAATAAAAGATTATATATTTTAAAATAGTACAAAAGAGAGTTAGGTTACAATTACACGAACATTGCGCACGGAATGAACAAAGGATGGGCGTCTTCTGTCAAAAAAAAAAAGAAAACGTTTCGTGACAAAATCGTTTTTACAACTCCGTTTCGCTCGCTCACGATCTTCTGCCCTCCGCGCAGGCAGTGCCGCCCCACGAAATAATTTCGCCACTAAACCTTCATAATCTTAAATCCTAATTAGTATAAATAAAACTTAATAAATCTATGGGTAATTTCTGGCTCCTACATTATTGTCGAGGTACAGGAAATTTATTTCAGCCTGAAAACTCTACATGCTAAAATGGTTTAGTGACGCGGTGGTAGTCAGGTATAAAATGTTTGCGCTGTCGTCGTGTTCTCTAGTACTTTGCTGTTTGTATTGTGTGCCAGTCGTATAGACACCACCGATATTTTTATTCAATAAATAGTCATTTTTCTGTTATACGAGTTTTTCCGCATAATCCCTCAACAATTATTTGATTTATCATTCATGTCCTATTAACCCTTTGACTGCTGAATACTCTGAGCCGAAACGCTTCGCATCGACGGCGTGCAGCCGGCACTAACTATCGCTAGGGACTGAATACTTTTTCACGCAATCTGAATCTGTTCGGCGGTGTATTCAATTGTAATATTGTACAGAATCAAATTACTGTTACTTTATCCACTCCAAAATTAATATTTTTCAATTTTTTTAATATTTTTTATCTTCAATATATATTATTTATTCGTCAAGGGTAAAGTTTTAAAACGCCACAATTTTATAATTATAATGCATTATAAAATATATAAAATGAAATCTACAAAACGAACTCCAAACCATACATAAACGAGAGCTTACAATAACAAAAAGACAATAACAAAATTAATAGTGCATCAATTATGGGCCGTATTTTATATAAGGGGTTATTGCTTCTTATGTTGTTATCATTAAAACGTAGCATTTGTAATAAAATCATGAATCTGTCTCGTGCCATAATTTTGCGAAACATGTTGGTCTTTATTAATTCGTCAGTCGACCAATACTCATTTAGTGTTAATTTCTTCGTCCGTGGCATTAACATTATAATGGCCAAAAATCCATACATCTCACCTATTGATGTGGGTTTCCAGGAATTAATCCGGGAGTGTGTCTTAGGCGAAGTATTTCCTTTTATATATGTGAAATAATTGTTCGTTTCTTCTACTATATTAGACACTAAAATAAAATAAAAGACCGAGGTATGTTGTTTCTGAGTGTTACACGGATATGATAAAATAATTTCTTAACAAATTCAGTGAGACAGCAGTAAATGATCAAAGCCGTCGTCAAGCGCACATGTGCGCCTATAGGCCACAGCGATAGTTTTCGTTGGGCGCATATATGCGCCCATAGCAGTCAAAAGGTTAACACTAGTGTTGGATTTGGAAAAAACATTATTATAATTTGTATCTCCTCATCCAAAGGTGTGACGGTCGGGGCAGGTAATTTTCGGACCGAACCCCGACCCTGTGAGTGTAAGGACGGCCAGGAAACAGAAAAAAGGTAGTCATTCAGAGGAATTAATAGAGAGCAGACCTCGAGTTGTTTTATTTAACCCTAGTACCCTTACTGCCCATTCCTAACACTCGTACCGTTTAGCGCATCTCCGCGATTTTGTTATTTCAATTCAACAACTAGAACTACCAAACCACTCAAAATGACCAATTGGCGATTAGTCATAGCAGCTTTATAAATTCTCCGTGGTAAAGCTTCTAAAATTTCCGATGATTTTCTGCAAAAGATGCGAATAAAGATTTGTTTTCTGTGCATTCGGTATTTCTTCGTGTAATTTTCAATTTGATTTCTTCCACGCAAATAAGTTAACTTTAATTGTCGGTAGTTCTAGCGTTAACATGTATACATCGTTGTCGTTAATTAATTATAATAAAAAATTACATCATCGACCGCCGAGTTTCAGTTTCGAAAATTGTACAACCAAATCGTTCGCGAATTGAATCTAAAATCGGAGGACCCCGCTAACGATAAAGAGAATCAACTACCGTAGGAATAAAAACAGTGAACGACAGTCCCTTTCATAATCTGAAAAATGTTCACCGTAAAACTTTGAAGTCGAAATTACATTCAGCAGTTACATGCATTTCGCAGAGGCGAAACGTTAATCAGTCCACGCAGCCTGTTTTATTTCATGCGCACGGTAAACGGTATCCCCGATGGTAACATTTTTCTCGAACGCTATCGAATGGCTGGCGCGGCATATAAAGGAGTAGTCACGAAGTGGGTGTGTTATCCCGCGTTAAAAAAGAGATCGGAAACTGGAATAAACAAAAAGGCGGAACGTTACGACCAACAGCTAGAGGCCGTAACTTGCAGTACACAAGATGGTGGCCGTAACTTTTATTTACTACTGCTCTGGTTTGAGAAGCATAGCTCGAGTGGATTGAGAAAAGTGGTCTATTACTGTATCCACCTATATGTGTGTGTGTGTGTGTGTGTGTGTGTGTGTGTGTGTGTGTGTGTGTTACTTACGTTAAACGTGTACTTGCGCGTGCATCTATATGAATGTATTCACATTTAATGGATGGAAACGGGATGGAAACGGGTAAAGCGACAATTGTTGATATTGGAAATTTCTGTCTATCTTTTTGTGATCTCGTGTCGATACTATCGATGATATTGTTATACGATAGACATTTATAACTTCTGCGTTATAAGAATTTACTAGTTTTCGAGTGAGACCGATTTGTTGCGGAGCTTCATTGAAATTTACGTGCAAACGTGCAAATTCTTGTTGTGAAATAAAGTGGATTTGGTCGACGCTTCACGATACTATCGACTAACACTTTGACTGCCACGTTGGTCAGATATTCATCTGTGACATCACCACGGTGGTCATTGGTGACCGGGGTGTTTCAACTGCTTACAATTGTAAGAGTGTAGAAGTGGCGAATGTGTAAGTGAGAGCACAGTTGAGGACGAGAATCTGTACGAGTGTTGGAAATTGAGAACGAGGCGATTGCTGTGTGTGTGGTGTGTATGTGTGTCGAGTGGCCGAAAAGTATGCGGATGGTACGAATTTTTGATGCAAGCGCGGATGAGAATAAGAAAAGTATGTGGTGCGCGTGATTTTCGATAATTGAATGAGAGAACGAAGTGCGAAAGGGGAAGAAAGTCGAGCGAATGGACGAAAGAATGTAGGGAGAAAATCAGTCTGAGTGGAGGAGCGAGTGAGATATTTTAACCTTTTGAGTGCTATGGACGCATATATGCGTCCTGCGGAAGTTGCTCGTAGGGACTATGGACGCATATATGCGTTTGTCAATTTTTGTTTTCTTCGCCTCAAGACTTTTTCCGTGGCCACACATTTCAGGGTTAACCTTTTAGTGCCGACGAAAGTTACTCGTAGGGACCGTGGACGAAAATATACGTTTGCCAATTTTGTCGATCTTTCGCTTACTGTAACGCGATTGTCAGTGTACAAATAACAATACTCCATCTCCAGCGATAGTGTGCCGTCCCTTCGAAGCGCTTAGGTCAAGAGTATTCAGCGCTCAAAGGGTTAAATAAAGTGATTTTATATTAAAGAGTACTTATCTCATGCCTGACCTACCACCAACACTATAAGAGTTGAATAAAAATTGACAGTTAGCGCATTAGAGGATACTTTGAAGTAAAAAGTGCCCCATTGAACAACCAAGAATTTCTTTTTATTGAAACATCGAAAGTAAGATATTAATTTGTATCTATGAAATATTGCATCTAGCGGTGTACTCCTCTGGCGTCCTGAGCGAAACATGTGATTTCAGCGTGACAGTCAAAGGGTTAATAACCGTTATCGAGTCTAGCGATCGCGAATGCCAGCCCGCGACGCCAGCCTCGGTGATTTCAATGTAACCCCGGAAGGAGCACTCGTGAAACCGTCGCGCGTCGACAACGTTCTCCTGGTTACCGAGGCACCGTTCGCTCCCCCGGAAGAAGGGTAACAAAACAGCCACTCGCATCCGTCTATCCATAAGTCCATTACGGGATCCGTATGAAAAATAAGAGGGGATCGTGGGAGCCTCGCAGAAGGGGGCGTAGCGCGAAGTAACGGAGGCGGAAGAACAGGCGAAGTATTTCCGCGGCAAGGAGGCCATGGCGGTGAAATGGATGTGGAATAACAGAGGACGACATCGGTTCTGGCGCACACAACCCGCCACACGATTCCATCGTAAACGCAAGCGTCCGTGACAGCGTGCCGGTGGCAGTCGGACGGCTGCCTGATGCGCGTGCAGGGGAAAGGGAGGATGGGAAACCTAAAAATATTCCTCCGCGTCTCGAGGAATCTCCCCGAAAAGGTTGACTGTTCGAACACTCCTCTCAGGGAGTACTATAACGTAAGAAAGGAAGGAGGGAGGGAACGATGTTCCCTCTTCCTCCTCCGCCGGCATTTTGGTCCCCCTCTTACCGCCATTTGCGCCATTTCGAGGACTCTTGGGTCCGCCTTTTGCCTCGTTTCCCCAACCGTTACCCTCCATATAGCCTTCCTCTGGCGGGATCTCCTTTCCTCTCGTCTATCGGGCGCAACTTAGCATCGTAGGTATACCCCGGTTGGCATCACCAACGTCATCTTCAACTCTCAGACCTCTTCTCCTTTGCTACTCTCTCTCTCTCTCTCTCTCTCCACGCTTCTTGTCCCCACGACATCGTTGCCTCGCTCAAACCCCTCTTCCGTTCCCTCTGGCAGGATAAAGTATTTCCGATTCGAATTTCCATTCCCGATATGATGCCACGCGTTCGCGTCGCGGTTAGCCCAGATAGACCGGTAGACCGAATGCTCGCCTCTAAGCCGATTCTAAACTGCGGTCGATAAGTTGCCCCGACTCTTCGGGCTCTCTCTCTGTGTTCATCGGTGAACGGTTCGCGAACTTTTCCTTCTTTTTACGGTGTCGATAGTATCTAATGGCGGACGAAACTCGTCTTCCACGCATAATTGTTCGCTCGCCTATGGTGCTTGCAGCTTGCAATAACAAACAAAGATACAGTGGCGGACAAAAGTTTAAGACAAGAGGACAATGTATAACGTAGCTTTATGGTCTTCAAATATCACATATACATTCATTTTTATCGTTATTATGGTAGAAAATTATTTATTGGTTAGCACAGAATACAAATTTTGTTTATCATGCCATTCTTTATAAATTAGTTTAACACAACAGTTATGCCCAATCTCAGAATCCAGGAACAAGTTTCATAATTAGAAAGTAACTGTACCATTTCGATTTTCTCCACTACAAACAGTTTGCAAACGGATCAGAAAAACAGCGCACCAAAGTTCCTAGGAAGGATGCATCGGTATACAGCAGCGAAGATGCACCCTAACCCACGGACGAGCAGAAACGATGCGACCCCGTGCCGCTATGAATCCACTACTACCTCGCAGCGATGGCCCTCTTCGACTTTCCGTGACCGGGACCGTTTATACGACACGCCGCGCCGCGTCCTACCGACCTCGTCGCACAGGCCTGCCTGGCTCGAGCTGTCTAAGCACACATCAAATCGAATTTCTTGCACGGCCAAAGACGCCTATAGGTCGTTCGTGACTACGACCAGCGACACCCAGTTGCTTTACACGCATTACTAAGTCATAGCTCCCGATACGGCATGCGGCAACGGATTACGTGGCTCTAACGCGGTGGTGGTATTGTACCAACTCGAACCGTGTGAAACGGGCAGTGCCTGGGTTTCGGGGGAACTTCGGGGGTCGCGTGAATATCGATGGACTGATTACGAAAATATGTCAACTTGTAATATGGCGACTACAATTGTATAGGAAAGGTTATAAATTAAAAAAAAAAAAACTGGAAGGATAGAAAAATAAATAAGGTTTTATAAATGTACGTGTCAAAGAATAAAATTAAATAAAATAAAACGCGGTTGACTCGAACGTTAAGACTACTGATAATCCCCCCTTTATTTCACCGATACTCGACATCAACATCGACGCAACTTCGGGAAATTTATTTATTTATTTATTTGTTTAGTAAACAAGAAAGAATCCTTTAGTGTACAAATACTACTTTAATTCATTGGTAGACAAATCACCAATGAATTGACGTTTGAAACAATTAGATATACGGTGAAAAGATATCCAATGTTTTGCAATTTACAGTAGTGGACAAAAGTTTAAGACGAGAGGACAGTGTATTGTAGAACATTGCTTTATGGTCTGCAAATATTGTCTGCACATTCATTTTTATAATTATTATAGTAGAACACTATATATTGATTAGCACAAAATGCAAATTTTGTTTTTCATAATATTCCTTATGAATTAGTTAGTTTAATTTAGTTGACTCTTTGATCTTAAACTTATGCCCGCTACTGTATGCGGAAAGATAAATTTCTGTGTATAATTTAAAAGATAATCTTCTGCGCTTTGTATATTCTGCAAAATTATACTGGTATCTCATGAAAAGTTAAACGCTCCATTATTATTAATATACAGTAGCAGACAAAAGTTTAAGACGAGAGGACAATGTAGAACATAGTTTTATGATTTGCAAATATTGTCTGTACATTCATTTTTATCGTAATTATGGTAGAACACTATTTATTGATTGGCACAGAATGCAAATTTTATTTTTCATGCTATTCCTTATGAATTAGTTAATTAATTTCTTTGACTCTTTGACCTCAAACTTTTCTCCGCCACTCTAGGTACCTGAGAATTTTCTCACATTTTCTAACGAATTGCGCTGGCTCGAAAACATTTAACATCCGGCTGCTTATGACTTTCAGCGCAGCGAGTTTCAGATCGATCCTCTAATAAAACACATCGCACGGCTGCGAGAGAGCTTGCAACCGTCTGAATGCGCGAATTTTTTTTCACCGACCCGCGTCTCTATCGACCAATGGCCGATGCTCACGGAACACCAAGCAGGACCATCGATCGGATATTTTATGGGAATATTATGTCGGGCCGGGAAATTTTGGAATCAACAGCCACGTGGAAATTAAGAATATGAAATGAATTTTTTGTTCCCCTATTTCTCTCCCTTCTATCCCGCCAGGGCTTCCGACCTTATTCCAGCTGGGATTTTATCGATGGAGCGTTATGAAAGCGTTTTTTCCCGATTTCTTGATTTATTGCCGGCCGGATTTATTGATCCTCAGTCTTATCGTTTAAAGTGGCCAATTTTTGGTAGCTCGCTTGTAGCGTTAAAAATAGGTTTGCAGGTTCGCTTATGTAACATTCTTCTGCTTTCTTTTTCACTTGCCGTCACTGCAGATTTTTCTTCGCGGAAACAAAATTTGCCTTGCTATTGCACATCCTGCTGTTATATTTTATTTTGGTTTATCGTGTTATTTTCCATTATTATATTTTATATTATTTTCTACCATTGCATGTGTTCAATTGTTTTATTGTTATATTTAATTTCTCCAAAAAGATTTATAAATCTTACAGAAACAGACGTGATATAGTCTAAATTCTTTTTTTTTGCAAAATATTTTATATTATTTTCTACCATTGCATGTATTCAATTATTTTGTTGTTATATTTAATCTCTCCAAAAACATTTATAAATCTTACAGAAACAGACGTGATATAGTCTAAATTCTTTTTTTGCAAAATATTTTATATTATTTTCTACCATTGCATGTATTCAATTGTTTTGTTGTTATATTTAATTTCTCCAAAAAGATTTATAAATCTTACAGAAACAGTCGTGATATAGTCTAAATTCCTTTTTTTGCAAAATACTCTGTAACCTTAAATCTCAGATTTTACCTTGTAATTTCAGAAATATCAAATTAATAAATATCTGTAAGGGAAACGATTTTTATGAACTCAAACAACGATCGTTTTACGCAAGCTTCCGTTAAATATTAATGAATTAAAATAGATTGATGAAATAAATTTAGAAGAGTTTATTTATGTTTTATTGGAAGTTTAAAAGATTTTCCGATAACATGAAGCGTAAAATAAATTGTAATTCTTGGTATATCTTATTGATCTCTGGAACGTTAACTTCTGAAATGGAAGGTTAAAATATATCTCCGTAATTGATGTAATGGAATATGAAATCGTAACCGCTCCACGTTAGACTTTAATTTCGCGTCATTAATCGTTGTCGTTAGAATTATTATTAATGTAGCGACGTGTCTCGCAGCACAAAAAGTAATAACGTTCAATTTATCGATCCGCGGCAGAGTTCTGAAAGTTGGAAGTAGCTGACGTAACTAAGCTAACAGAAACACTTTATGAAAATTGATATAAATTTCTAAAATCAACAAAACTAATAATTATCGATTTTGTTTCTATCATATCAGCTATTTGAAATTTTGATTTTTAAAATATAAACATTCATTTACAATTTCAATCGCAAGCACAATAGCTGAAATATCCTATCAGAAACATTAATTCCACTTTTATTGAAAATATATAAAAATAAGTTACAAATAAAATTGTACTTTCTTTATGGTAGACAGTTTTCTCATATACTTTACTGGCGTTAATCTTAATTGCTTTGATTTTTAAATTTTCCAAAAAAGTAAAAGAAATCCGTATTCCACTTAAGAGGTAGATACATGTGAGTATGTAACTATTATTAATGTTGTTTGTATGTTACGTTGATGCGACAAATAAACTACTTTCTTCCTATGTGAGGCAAATGTTGAACAAACAGACTTAGTTATAAAATTCATTGGTTGCAAGAAGTAATTGCAAAAACCACTCTAAGAGTTTCATGTTACGCTGCTGTAATTTCTCAAGACTACACAGTAAATATATATATAAAAATAAAAGAATAAAGAAAACCAGAGAATCATATCTTATTTATTCAATTATGACAATGCAAGTTTCACTTGTTTCTTTAACCCTTTCGGTTCGAGCGCCACTTATAGGCGGCATCCAAATGTATTTTATATTTTAATAATTTTTTGTTTTAATAATTTTATAAGCCTTTTAATATTAAAAATGTAAATATACTTGTTACGTTAGAGCAACGATTGTTTTATTCAGCACAGTTGTTATTTAAGACTTAGAAAAACATATACACAGTAAGCATATGCGCACTGTGCATATTTCTGGCGCGCGCTTCTTTTCGGTGACGGTGGTTCGGCGAACTGGACAGCCGAAGCAAAAGGGTTGAACCTTGCACCCATAGTGTCTCTCAAAATCAACCAAACGAACGAATTACCATCGATTCAAAACGATCCCTAAAACTGACCGTTCCGTTGTTTCTTAAAACACCCGTTCACTCTGAAATTTTCCAACATTCGTCACCGATTAACACTAGATTTACGGACATATCTTGTACATCTATTTCTAATATACATATACTACGAAATAAGTATACATTGTGCAGAATTTATAACTGCAGAGCTGAGAGGGAAATAGATTAGGGTGTATTCTTATTATTCCATCAATAAAAGTCAACAAAAATTGCTACGAATAATAGTAATCGTATTTCGAAAATTTTGCTTATGAAGTTCGAAACCCGTCAAATTGACGGGTCCCGGTAAGCTTAGCGTTAACGTCGTTTACACCCAAACGAAAATACTTCAGCGAAACGAAAAGAACGCGACGGAAAGTAGTGTGTTCGATCGATTTCGCGAGTCACCGTACACCAAGCACGCCTGCTATTTCCTCACCTCCGCTTTCACTCTCCGCGCGGATCGCTGTACGAAAAAGGGAAAAAAAACTCCGTTTCCTGGTCGAGAGCCTCTCCCCTGCCCCGTCATCAACGCTGCCGCTGGCTCCCTCGCCCCGAACTCGGGCTCGCGTTACACGGTTCAATGCTCATTAAACGCGGCGGCGATTCCCCGAGTAACGGGATCGAGGTCGGGGCAGGCGAACGAGAATCCCGGGAATTCGCATTTCCTCGTACGTCTTAAGAGAGCCAGGATGTTGGACGCCCGATGATCAGAGCCCCGCGATTTAGGTACGTGTATCCGGCGGTCGAAGGATATAGTGTGGCGGCTGGATACGAGCGAGGGGGTTGCGCGGTGCAGAGGGGTTTTGCGGGCCGCAGATGGGGGAAGGGGGCGGAGAGGGCGAGAAGGACGAAGTGGAGAAATTTTCGCGTGTTCCTCGAGGTTAACGGAGACACCCGGAAAATTTATACTTCGGCAATAGTAATACCGTGGGTGTGAGGCAGGTGGTGTGGTCCAGATCGATAGAACATTAAAACAGAGGGGAAACGAGAGGGTCCGTACCTTCGGGGCAGCCGCCCCCGACGAATAACCCCGCCATAAACGGAGAAAAGGCTTCTTTTACTCGCGGCCGTACATCTAACTCCGCCGTGATTTACGTCGCGGATTTTGGCGGGTCACGATAAAAGTCGTCCCGCGTCCCGTCTACTCTCGTCGAAAAATGATGCTGTAAACCCTACCCCTCCCCTCCTCGCCTCGTTTAACCCCTTGACATACAATGACGAGTTAGGGTCGTCGTTCGTTTCATGTGTCACTGACGAGTATGACTCGTCAAGAGCTGTTTTCAGATAACACCATGCAGTATATTATTAGGTTATTCAATTATTTCACTCGTACGTGTATTGTTTTGCTTAGAATGTTTAAGGTGCTCCCCCGTTCTAACCCGTTTCGAAATAAATTTCAAAACAAAATGTTTTGTTTCCAAGCATTCACGTTACTGTTCGGTTGAGTCAAATTAAATAGTATTTTTCAGATGCATCAAATTCCCTTTTATTTGTTTGTTAAGGGGTTAATCAAGTCGTTTAGATATCCTCATTGGTACGGTGAATAATCGAGTTTCGTATGGTGTGTCTCAAAACATTTCTTGTCGCGAATAACACATCTTTGTGAAAAGATTCTTCCAAAAATTGATCATTCGTAAAATGTAAACAAGGTATAAGTGGTGTTCAGTGGTGGTTTCGTGTACAAGAATACAAAAGTAAGCATGGACAGACTGAGTAACAAAGAAACTCATCGTCACTGAATCAAAATGAAGTGGTCAGTACTCCGTGCTAACTCCTATCCTGAAGGGTTAAATGAAAAAAAAAAAGTCACGCTTCCTTTCGAATCAGTAAATCACGGATACTCATGCATTTATCGGGAATTTAAGTTTACAGAAATATACCGAAGGCACATAGTATTCAAAGTAAAGTAAGCACAATTTATTATCTTTCTAAAGAGTCAAATAGATCTGCGAAATTGAAGAGCAAACTGGACCCAACATCCTACTGTAACTCGATTATTTTGTCTATTTTTATGACCCCTTCCATTTTTTCCTTTAGAACAGATAACTGATTTTTCCCCGTTGTTTCACTGTAGTAAAGTTTGACCATCGAAGACTTCGGCTATATTATTTATATTTCTATTGGCCTCCGGCGCGGTCACAGGGACGAGCCATGAAATTTTCTGATGGCAGCCATCGCAATAAATCCAGGTGAGATTCTTGGAAACGAGCAGGTTCACTTTCGAAGTAGAGTTTATAAACACGGAAGTCTTTGAGTTCGATAACAATTTTGAAATCTCGATTTCCCGTTTCTCTTTGTTAGAGATAACTGCAAATTAGGCCAATAAGATATATTTATGTTGTCATGGGACATCTATTGTCTAGAAGACTTATTATACATATAGGTAGGCCGTCGTTGCGTACTGTACAGATAGTGGAGTAAGAGCGATAGAAGTAATAACGATTGTAATAATTGTTATCGATCGCAACAACGTTTCTCAATTGCTAAGCTGACGTATTCTTTCGACTCTTGCGATGGTGCCTCTTCCATGATTATCATCTTGACTCTTACTCCCCGTGTAACGCGATTTGTGAATTACTAGTATGCCTCTTCGTTTGTTTGCTTCCTTTTGTTTTTGTCCGTGGACAAAGGCCGAGCGCATTTTAAGGGTTTAGAAAATAGGAGGTGAGAGAGGGAAGTAAACAATTGTAAGATGGATGGAAAAGTTCGGGAAAAAGAATTTACTGGTAGAAGAGTGGTGGTCATCCGACTGGGTTATGCTCTGACCCAGAGAATTCGTGATGGTCAGACCCACACCCCGTGGTAATAAACCAGAGCCAGTTTCCAATAATAAATATAAATAATTATCAATCTCTAACAGGAGTCGTTCATGGTTGTTCTGTTGGTATTCTGAGTTTATTCTTCTGCCGGTGGGCGAATGCAGAGCGTCTGTTAAGGGTTTGGAAAATGGGAAGTGGCTAATTGTGAGGTGGAGGGAAAAGTTCGACAAAGAGAATTTAGTGGTAGAAGGGTGGTGCTCATCGAGGTGGGTTAGGCTCTGACCCAGGGGATTCGCGATGGTCAGACCCAGACCCCGTGGTTATAAACCAAAGCTGGTTTTCATAATATATCTAAATAATTATTAATCCCTAATAGGTGTCTATTCTTCTGCCAGTGGATGAAAGTTGAGCACTTTTTAAGGAATCGGTAAAATGGGAGTTGGGAGAAGGAAGTGGACAATTGGAAGATGGAAGAAAAAGTTTGGGAAAGGAAAACTGCTGGTAGAAGGGTGATGGTTACCCGGTTGGGTTAGAGGCACTGATCCAGGGCATACGCGATAGTCAGACCCAAACCCCGTGGTAACAAACCAGAACTGGTTTTTACAACACATACAACAATTATCGATTGCTGACAATAATTAAAAGTATTAAAACCAATGGTCTTGTTCTTAAAATGAAAACTAACACCAAATTAACACTGTTGCACATTTGCTTCACGATCGCGGAACACAATCAAGCTGCTGTTTCTCGCTCGATCGTTCATTCCTGTGCATAATTACGTCGTCTTACGGTTACCACGGTTGTGTAAACTAACTAAGACTGAAATGCGCCGTCTTCGTGGAACTTTTCACCTCGCGATGGTGAATTTCCGTGTTCACCAGGTACGAATAAACATTTTGATTAAGTGCAAGCAATTCACTTGTTCGCAGAGAATTGTTTTCGTCTTACAGCCAATTGTAAATTACTATTAGACAGAAAGAGAGAGAGAGAGAGAGAGAGAGAGAGATAGGAGGGGGGGTTGGGAGAAAGACTTTCGTAGATTAGCATGCATCCAACTGCACTTCATCACGCATGAAATAAAGCGTTATTGGTGTAATTAAAGTTATTGCGTTTTACTGTTAATTACGGTTGCTGGGAAGCGTTCCGTTTCGCGGATATAATTGGATTAAAGCTTTCAACGCGATGTTTTGTATCGTGCGACATGACTAATTTAAGTGGAGAGAGTGTAGTAGCATGATTCTTTTAATAGACTGTGCTAATTAAAAAATTATATCAGCTACTGTCATTTTGCCGCGTACGTTTCTTTGTACTCCTAGCAAACAATTATAATAAACTTAAGTGTGTTTCGTTAATTTACTGGAAATGTGTTTCAGTAAAGGAAGAAATTTTAATTACAATTTTTGGAATATACCATGTGATTGTTATGCATTATAAAAATATACGTGACGAGGCTACGGAATTTGGGTATTTTTTATGGAAACGATTTCCTGGAACATAAACGAAGAAAACAAGCGTTCGTCGTAGCTAAGGCTCACGTTCAATTGGAACAATTATCTTAGCTACGTTTCAAAATTTCCCACGTTCATACTGTTTTGAAAAACCACTTTGTTTTGCGCTACGTAACAAATAAGTCGGGGAATTAAACTTGTTTCGAACTTACCGCTTTTTTAACAAAGGAAACGAATCCATATCCCTTGGACTTCAGCGTTTGCGGATCTCTCACAACCCTGCAGTCTCTGCAACATAAACAGGTTCATCTGTTAAATACAAATTTCCCGTACAAAAGCCTGGGCAAGCATGCTTGAAACTTGCTCGCGATATAAAAGTAACTGAAAAATTTGTTCTCTAGAGAAGTTCGCTTCGCAGCCGGAACCTTTCAGCTTCCTAAATTTTAATTAAATTCTGAATAGCGACATTTGCCGAATGAAAGGAACGTTTTATCATTTCGTGCAGAACGAAAACGCTATTCCATTCCCCTTTTTTTGTTTGAACTTGAATCTAAAACGTCTGGACATTGAATTAGGACTATCGAAAATTTTCAACAACCTCTATAATAGGTTCATTGATAGAATTGAAAGAATTTTAATAACACACCCTCCTATCAACCATTTTACGTACACGTACGCGCAACATATAATACCAGCTGTTGCCGGCGTTTTTCTTTTTATAATGCTTGCTTCAAAACCGGTGAATTTTCTAACAAACTTTCATCCCTTATTTTAGCCTCTTGGGGGTTAATTTTCCAAAAACGTTGAAACACGTGTTTCTTTATTTCTAACCAAACAGCTAAATACCGATTTTTATAGTGCTTGCTTCAAAATTGGCAAATTTTCAAACAAACTTTCATCCCTTATTTTAGCCTCTTGGAGGTTAATTTTCCAAAAACGTTAAAACACGTGTTTCTTTATTTCTAACCAAAGAGCTAAATACCGATTTTCATAGTGCTTGCTTCAAAATTGGCAGATTTTCAAACAAACTTTCATCCCTTATTTTAGCCTCTGGGGGTTAATTTTCCAAAAACGTTGAAACACGTGTTTGTTTATTTATAACCAAAAAGCTAAATACCGATTTTTATAATGCTTGCTTCAAAACCGGTGAATTTTCTAACAAACTTTCATCCCTTATTTTAGCCTCTTGGGGGTTAATTTTCCAAAAACGTTGAAACACGTGTTTCTTTATTTCTAACCAAACAGCTAAATACCGATTTTTATAGTGCTTGCTTCAAAATTGGCAAATTTTCAAACAAACTTTCATCCCTTATTTTAGCCTCTTGGAGGTTAATTTTCCAAAAACGTTAAAACACGTGTTTCTTTATTTCTAACCAAAGAGCTAAATACCGATTTTCATAGTGCTTGCTTCAAAATTGGCAGATTTTCAAACAAACTTTCATCCCTTATTTTAGCCTCTGGGGGTTAATTTTCCAAAAACGTTGAAACACGTGTTTGTTTATTTATAACCAAAAAGCTAAATACTAGAATCGACAGATTTTCAAATAACCTATAAACTCCTATTTAACTCCCTTAGGGGTGTAATATCAAAAAATCCCTCCTCAGTTAGTGCCTACGTCATAAAACTGCTCCATTGTCCAAATTTCATGTTTCCAGTTTGGATAGTTTAGGTTTTGCGATGATGAATCAGTGAGTTATTCAGGATATGTCTTTTCATAAGTATAGATAACTTTGTTAAAGAAATTCCGACAGGGATAATATATCTAAATGAATCAACGCTCATAAAATGTCCGTAAAATCTCCGCTTCGACACATAAAATTTAACGAACGATCCGGAATTTTCGCGACCCACCCTATACATACGCGCAAACGTGAAATTACATAAAATTGGATAATCCCTTTCGCACCCTTCCTCCGCGAACCGTTTCTTAGGCTTATCGCCGGGCAGTTAAAGGGAACGAGAAAAGGAAAGCCCTAATCTTCCTGTTACTTTGAATTAACAATGTTCCGTGACATTCGGCAATCACCACGGGTTTACCTCATTTCCTCGATACAATGCAACACGAGAGCAACAGATTAGCGCGGGAGCGGCTCTTTTTCAAACGTAACGAGACACCTCTCTAATTGCCCGCCACTTTTTCTCCCTCCACCGCCTCCGCCCGCCCTCCGGTTAACGAGACGTAATGGTTTTTCAGAGTTTCGCCAGCCGAAATTCGCTTTTATCAGGATTTAATAACGGCCCAACAACGAGGTGTTCTCTCTATTTGTTTCGCGTGCTGTTGAATTTGTTGAATTTGTTGAATTTCGAATCCGCTCGCCCCGCACCCCTCTCGTTTCTCGTTCGACAACCATCGACAACGTTCGTTCAACGAGTTGGAAGCTCGATCCCGCTGGATCACCTCGAATTCTTCCTCATAATTAAGATTCCGGCAATACCTGTCGAACGAAATTAGGAGCGCTTCGGGAAGGGGGGGGGGGGTCAAGAGGTCGCAGGGGACCACGGGTCGTGTTCTTTCCTCGGATTAAATAAAATATCCTTTCGACCCATGGAGTTTGGCATGCGCGTGGATCGAATAAAATTTCCCCGGTTATGGCTCCGTCTAATTTCTCGTCCCGCTTTCCAATCTGCACTCTGATTTTCCCTCCACCGTGACCGAGGGGAATCGTGAAACCGATAGTTTTTTACGGGAACGATGCTTCGCGTTTCGTTCGGTTTA
Organism: Tetrapedia diversipes; assembly: GCA_033822845.1. NCBI lineage: Eukaryota > Metazoa > Arthropoda > Insecta > Hymenoptera > Apidae > Tetrapedia > Tetrapedia diversipes. Next base: position 224,980 of record JAOPTO010002213.1, on the reverse strand, counting down.
TTGATCGATAAAGAGGTACAGTAGCGGACAAAAGTTTAAGACCAATGGGGTAAAGAAAATAAGTAAATTAATTAATAAGAAATAGCACGATAAATAAAAATCGTATTCTATGATAATCAATAAATGATATTCTACCATAATAAAAATAAGCATATGAACAATGTTTGCATACTGTAAAACTATGTTTTTCATTGTTCTGTCGTCTTAAACTTTTGTCCGCTACTATACATCAGTGTTTTTCCTTCTATGTGAATGACCCTTCGTTTGTGAATTTAATTAATGAAAAAATATATTTCGTTTAGTGACACTTTTGAATATTGAACGTGTGCGTAGATGATACTGTTCGAAATTTTATTTTATCAGTCACCTTATTAATTTATTTGAGTTCGGTATGAATATATTGAAATTATTTTATAATCGATACGTAGAATCGATACACATTTCTAATTGTGAAAATATAAGGTCAATATCGTTATTAATTTATATTTAACGGTATTGTATGATTATTGATTAAGCGTACAATTTGTGTATAAAATAATTCTAACGTATTTTATTGTAGGATTCTTGTCATTGAAATTGATTAATCTTTTTGTCTACAGTATTAGTGTTAACAATACAGGCTGTATTGCATCTACTTTCCTGATCAACAATGTTTTAGCCACAGTTTTGTACACAGTTCTAAAAGCCCGTTATTTCTTTGGATTAACGTGATAAGAGAAACTGTAAGTTTCTTTTGCAAGTTTCGCGTATGTTTACACTGTCGTCGCTCAAAAATTGGGTTATCTTGCGCAAACAAGACTTAAAACTTCCGCAGCGTATCACGGACAAAGTAACGAAAATAACAGAAGGCAAGAAGGACGAGATGTTGGTAACGGTGAATAAATTTCAACCGTAAACGCCGAAGAATTTCACGAATAAGATAGTTTTTACGGCCGTACACCGGCGCAGCAGAAAAAGGCGGAACGTCTCGTTCATTTTATTTACAGTTTTGTCGGGAACGCTCTGGGGAAGAAAATTTCAAGCAGAAGAGAATGCCTCTAACTGCTTTCTTTCGCCCTCGCATTTCTAGCGATGTCGCAAGAAAGTGTGACGGAAGGAATGATAACGTCGAACATTAGTCGGGTCAGAGGTGTAAACCAACGAGTATCGCAATCAAATTAAATTGAATTTATGATAAATGCTTTAAAATGCTCAAACAAAGGCGATTCGTTCGTGTTATGCTTTCATATCTTCACCGTACACTTTTTATAGTTTGCAACAAAACGATACGTGACATATTTTGTAATTCGGTTAATTTTCATGAATGTAATTGAATAATCACGGTTTTCAGGTTATTAGATTGCAAATTTGCAATTTTTTTAATTTTAAACATTTAAATGTATGAAATATAGTTTTTCTTATATTTCCTTATATTTTTCTTAAGATATAATTTTCTTCGTAGAAAATAAATATTTGTTTGTTATATTTGTGACTGTTCAATATTTTCACTGGCTATCGATTATTTCTCGTCATTTTTCAAATAACTAATTTGCAACAGTTTAAGGAAGAAAAGTGTGATTATTTATTGGTTCATAGAATATGTGGTATGAGAGTGAGGAGTGGATGGATGAGTGTGGCGAGTGCATGTAAAGACATTGTATATAGACCTTAAGGTTCGAATGTGGTGATGTATGATCTGTATGATTTGTGTATGTCACAGTTGTAAAATAAGAGAATCTTTAAAAAATTGAAGCGACTGTCTGTGTGTGTGTTTTGTCGATTCATGTTCCTGTTCGTTATATATTTCAATAAAACAGTTTTCAATCTCATTTTTTCACTTACAAAAAAACTATACATTGTATCATAGTTGTATCAATTTATAGAACAGATGGAAGACAAAGGTATACAAAACGCTTACAGACACTAGATAAAGTGTTCGTTATGATATTCGATTTATAAAATGAATTTTTTTTAATGTTCCATTCATTGAACTACCTCTATAAAGATATGAATGTACAGTAGCGGACAAAAGTTGAAAAACAAAAAGTTAAAGAAATTAAACTAATTGATAAGGAATTAACAAAATTTACATTCTGTGCTAATCAATAAATAATGTTTTACCATAATAACGACAAAAATGAATGTACAGACAATATTATTATGTAAATGTAGTAATACACTGTATTTAATGTTAAAAATAAAATAAAATAAAATATTTGAAGACCATAAAGCTATGTTCTACATTGTCCTCTCGTCTATGTCCCATGTAAATGTAATAATACACTGTATTTAATGTTAAAAATAAAATAAAATAAAATATTTGAAGACTATAAAGCTATGTTCTACATTGTCCTCTCGTCTATGTACCATGTAAATGTAATAATACACTGAATCTAATGTTAAAAATAAAATAAAATAAAATAAAATATTTGAAGACCATAAAGCTATGTTCTACATTGTCCTCTCGTCTATGTACTATGTAAATATAATAATACACTGAACTTAATGTTAAAAATAAAATAAAATAAAATATTTGTAGACCATAAAGCTATGTTCTACATTGTCCTCTCGTCTATGTACCATGTAAATGTAATAATACACTGAACTCAATGTTAAAAATAAAATAAAATAAAATATTTGAAGACTATAATAAAGCTATGTTCTACATTGTCCTCTCGTCTTAAACTTTTGTCCGCTACTGTATATAAAAATCGCAGTCCACACGTTAGATGTGTATCAATTTTTAATCGTCGATGCATTACCCGTGCTACGATTAAACGTTTCTATTTTGTCTGACGGTTCAACATAAACTTGAAAATATAAACGTTATCGGTGAACAATGTCGACGAAAAGATAGAGCAGCTTTAGAGATTCGTTTATCGTAGCACAGTATTGTGGCTTTCCTCTTTGATAAAACGACACGGTTCTATGTTACAACGATCATTAGACGCATAATGCGCGGGATATTTATCGCGATTTAACTCGTTACGTTGAAAAGGTCTGGCAAGGAACGTTTTCCATAACGCGAGGTGAATGAAATCGCGGAAAAAAACGGGCTAGACGGTGGATATCGGTGGCGGATCCGTGGGACGCGAGGAGGGAAAAACGAGAAACTGGAAAAGGGAGGAAGAGTCGAAAGAGCGGAAAAGACTGTGAAAGAGTGGCCGGCGAAAGGACACAGCGTGAAAGGGCATGAAAAGGGAAGGGTAAGCAAGATTACGCGATTCAGGCTGCAGTAACGTCAGTTTCGCGTTCTCGTTTATCTTCCACATCCCCTGTTGTACGCAACGTGTTCAGTCTTGCTTGTTCCCTAGCAATTCTGTCGGTCGCTAGAGCAATTATATAAAAGCTAAATACCAGTTTTCATAACGTTTGCTTCAAAATCAGCCAATTTCCAAACTAACTTTCATCCCTTATTTAACCCCCTTAGGGATGAAATATCAAAAAATGCTTTCTTATAGGGATGCATACATCGTAGAAGGAACCCACTGACCAAATTTCATGTTTTTAACTTCAGTAGTTTCGGTCAGTCAGTCAAAACATGTCTTTTTATATGTATAGATATGCGAGGTGAAGTACATTATTAACCCTTTGGCTGCTAAAGGCGTATATATACGTCTTCATAAGTCCATCAATATATACGAAAGGCGTATATATACGCCCTCACAAATCCATCAATATATACGAAAGGCGTAAATATACGCCCTCTGTATTTTGTTACTATAACACCTTTATTACTGTTTTACCGATTAATTCAACATGGAATTTATTGTCCTATGCAACCTAGCAATTAAATATGCTATTATTATTTGCTATTATTATTTTTTAAACCCTAAGAATGGTATCAAATTTCCGGGTACTGTTTTGGTCACTAGTCAGTGGACAAGTCACAGTGACTGACAAGCGAAAAACTCGCCGTCCATATTGATGGATTCGTCCAAGAGCGCTCCGCAGTCAAAGGGTTAAACTTGAATTTACAGGTAGTTATTCCGGTTTCAACTTTAGACTACAAGAAATATTTGTACACCATTACGCTTGTTTTAACATTTGCATACTGATTGATTAAGTATAACTAGGTACATTAACACTATTCCTACCACAACCGGTCGAATGATCGTTTTTAAAATTTCGATCAGAATTTCATACATACAATGTAATTGAATCGCCTTTAAACTTTAGACTTTTCCTCAAATATACGTATAATACATTTTTCAATATTCACTTCTTTCTTCCTTGTTTATTTTCTGAGAAAAATTTGTAGTCTGTCTTACGTAGTAATGTCGCGGTAGAAATAGGTACACGTGAAGTGTCGGTAGGAATAGTGTTAAACCGATTGTCTTGTTTAACCCTTTCTCTTCGGCTGTCCAGTCCGCCGAAATACCGTCACTGAACGGAAGCACGCGTCAGAAATATGCACAGTACGCGTTTTTCTAAGTCTTAAATAACAATTGTGCTGAATAAAACAATCGCTGCTCTAATGTAACAAGTATATTTACATTTTTAATATGAAAAGGCTTACAAAATTATTGAAATACAGAATTATTAAAACATAAAATTATTAAAATACAAAATATATTTAGATGCCGCTTATAAGCGGCGCTCGTACCCACAGGTCATCTCATGGACGCCGCCTATAAGCGGCGCTCGAAGCGAAAGGGTTAATAGTAACTTCGTGAGACTACGAAATGTGCTATGGAAATGCAATGTAGAATTTGACGGTAATCAATCTTATTACAAATTGCGTAAAAATAATTTCTGTGGTCGTGTAAATATAGAAAAATGTGAGAAACGCGTAAGTATTCAGATTGCAATTGTAAACAGTAAGAATTGTAAACGTTGCGGGGAAAAAGCGTATTTTGGGAGCACATAATTCCCGTAATGAATTCTATTTTTCGACCAGATCTCTAATTTTAATCTCTAATGGAACAGAAAATAATTGCGCCCCGTGAAACTTGCTTTAATTCCATTTCACTGTTCCCCCGACCGAGCGTAACCCGGTGCAATAAACTGGATTAAGAAGGTCAAGTGCAAAAAGACCGAACAAGTAGCAGTTTTGGGTAAATTTTACTCGAAATTACTGTGTTGCGCAAGAAGCTAAACAAAGTTGCGGTCAACTGTAAACGCGGCCTTTCAAGCGGAGTTATGCATTTACTTTCTCCCTCCGCCGCTAAATACTTATACTCGCTTAAATTGCTTTTCAACGCTGGGCTCGGTATTTAATCAGCCCTTAATCGTCCTCGTTTTCGCGTAATAAAGAAAGAGCGCGCTTTTCATCTTTAGTAAGTCACGAAAGCAGAGAGAGGCGGTATTAAAAATTTTTCTAAAATTCTATCAGGCATAATGATCACAATTCGACAACGAGAGAATAATTCTTGCATATCTGTAACATTTTACGCGACGCACAACTTCTTATCGTAACTGAAACACGATAAAATAATTTCCTGATCTGATTAACAAGCAACTGTTTCACGTGATTTATTTTGATTTGAATTACAATGAACTATGTGTGCTTAAATAGTGTCCTTAAAGTGACAGATACTGCTGAAAAGACGAAATGGTTTATTACATTGAGGATCTTTTTAAATATTAGAAAGGCGAATTATAATTTAATACTATCTGCAACGCGAATAACTAATTCAACTTTACTGTAACTGTAACATAAACATTTTATGTTTGCTGCTAGATTGTTATATGTACGATGAATGAAAAAAAATGTTTGTTTATAAGTTCACTACAGTTTTTCTACTTTTATTTATTTAGTAGTCAGATGACACGTCTCAGATGTGAATTAAATAAAGTATAGTATTTTTAGAAAATTATTAATTTATATTTAAAACAGTTTAACAGTAAAAACTTAAACGATTTTTCAACTTAACAAGTACGACGATCTTACTTCTTTCAGAATCACATTCTTTCTGCCCTCACAGTCAAACTTTTTCTGCCTTGCGCATGCATTTTCCGCGTCATATTTTTTCAAACACTTATTTCCTTCCTTACTAATTATCAACCCTTCTCACTCGATGCATCCGATCACGTTCACCCAAAATTCTTCGGTCGCGACATTTTCTCAAGTGCTCATCTTTCGCGTATTAGAAACACTCGAGTCCAAATATTCTACGTTCACACGGCTATCGCTCAGCTCAAGTACTCTTCACATTTTCCAAAACTAACATCCACTCGATCGCATCACATCCATTCCATTTTTTAAATATATTAGTTTGAGGCCAGGATCGTGCCCGTCTGTAAGTCAGACTTGCCGATAAAATGGGACGTATAATGTTATGAGGTTTTTATCTTTTACGATCATTAAAATTTAGAGAGAAAAATTTGCAAAAAAGCTGTCAAATGTGATTAAAGATGCAGGAATGACTCTTTCTGCTTTGCGCTCACATTTTCCCTGTCATGTATTTTTCCAAACACTTATTTCCTTTCTTTCTAATTGTCAACCTCTCTCGCTCGATGCATTCAGTTACGTTCACCCAAAATTCCTTGGTCGCTCAGTTTTCTCAAATTCTCATCTTTCGAGCCTTAGAAACACTCGAGACCAAATATTCTATTGCTCAACTCAGGTACTCTTCATATTTCCCTAAATTCGCATCCACTCGATCGCATTGCATCCATTCCATTTTTTAAATATATTAGTTTGAGGCCAGGATCGTGCCCGTCTGTAAGTCAGACTTACCGATAAAATGGGACGTATAATGTTATGAGGTTTTTATCTTTTACGATCATTAAAATTTAGAGAGAAAAATTTGCAAAAAGGCTCTCAAATGTGATTAAAGATGCAGGAATGACTCTTTCTGCTTCGCGCTCACATTTTCCCTGTCATATATTCTTCCAAACACTTATTTCCTTTCTTTCTAATTGTCAACCCTTCTCACTGAATGCATTCGATCACGTTCACCCAAAATTCCTCGGTCGCGATATTTTTCTTTCGCACCTTAGAAACACTCGAGTCCAAATATTCTACGTTCACACAGCTATTGCTCAGTTCAACCACTCTTCGCATTTTCCTAAACTCACAACCACTCGATCGCATTCCTGCATAGATAACCATAAGTTCACTTGCAGTTAATCATGCGGTTAAATTTCACGTACCACGTTTTCGATCTCATTAGGTATTCGAATCCTTTTTCCCTTTGGATAGACACGCATATTTTCACCGCAGCGTTCGAAAGTAGCGCTTAACCCTGTGCACTATTTTGACGAGTCTGACTCGTGATGAAAATTTTAGGCCAAACATGGATGCCACGAGTCGGGCTCGTTGTTCAGTTCCAGAACAAACATGAATATCACAAGCTTGACTCGTACTCGACATTTCAGGCCGAACATGAATATCACGAGTCTGACTCGTAGTCTTAATTTCGGGTAAAATTGATATTTAATTGTTTATTTATATTGTGTCTTTCAGTTTTAGGTTTAATATTAGTGAGATAATCAGAAAACTTATTTGAGTTCAAATACTACTACCGCGGATTTGCTTTTACATATTTTTATTTCGTTATTAATTAATTATATTATTATTACTTATTCAGAATTCGTTTTAATCTTATGTGATAATTAAAGTATATATAAAAGTTTTTGATTCAAATTCATTTGAATTTCGCAAGAGTTCCATCGCGTGGATAAGACGGGTCTCAAGTTTCGGCACGCGCGCTCCACCGCTCATTCTTCACCGCGACAATTGAGGCAGCCGCGTTTGGCCTGACTTTTTCCGAGGTTCCGAATAGTGCAAGGGGTTAAAAGGGCCGCGGGAAACCGCGTGTAGCGTTCTCGCAAAATCGCAGAGCAAACGTAGCCGCGACGCTGGTTCCGAGCGATCCGCGACGCCAGCCGAATCGCGGCATTGTTTCCTGCGACTTTTCAGCGAACGCCGGCGAATGTCACAGTGCGCGAGCATGAGTAATAGTCAATATAAGTTAGATGTAGAGCACGCCAGTCGCATATGTCGTTGCCCACACTTCAAGTCTCCCGTCCTCCTCGGCATTCGATATATGTAGCCAGCCGCGAGCCCTCCACCCCCCGATGGCACGTTCTCATTGCGCGTTTCAACCCCTACCAACCCCTTTCCAATCCTTCCTCCGTCTCTCTCGCCCCCCTCCTGCGTTGTCCTATCCCTCGACCTATCGCGTCTCGCCCCTTTACAAACACACACTCACGCGCGCACACACACACACGTACACAGAGGATTTCACCTCTTTCGTTTCCTCTTCCCGTCCTCCTGTGTCCTCTTCGCGAGAGAAACGAAACAATCGCCGAGCAGAGCCGGCCAGAGCCGAGCCAAGCCGAGTTCCACGTGGATTTACGTGTTCACCGCTAAAAATCGTAAATTAATGCACAGTTATTGACGCGATAAATCTCGAAATTTAATTCAAGTTCCATCGAGAGCTGTCCCGGCCTGGGCGACACCCATCCGCCCCTGCCGTTCGCCCCTATTCCTCTATGTATCCCTCTTCCTCTTCCTCTTTCTGTACGGTGATACAGCCGCGACAATGGTGGAGTTTCGTAGCCCGGACGACAAAGCCCAGATAGGATAAAGAGTTAGTTTGGATTTATTGCCGCGGACCGAGGTCCGGGCGAATACGCGCGCGACGAACGTCAGAATGGAAGCGCGGGGTGGAGGGGGATCGCGCGCCGATCATTCAAATTCCACGTTCTAGACACCTCGTCCGGTCGTACGAAAGCCTGGCTTGTCTTTCATCCTATCAATCCCCGGCGAGTCTTTATTCCGCCGGGCTGTCGCGATTCTGGCCGCGGCCGGTTTTATTTATCGGATCGAACGACGGTGCTCGCGTTTCGTAGCGGAACTGGTTTGCAACTATGAATCGAGAAACGGTTTCGTGGAACTTCTACGAAAGTGTTTGGGGTCTGTGTATACGTAGGAATGCGATTAAGTGGACGCAAGTTTAGGAAAATATGAAGAGTGCTTGAGTTGAGCGATAGCTGCGCGGATGTAAAATGTTTGGACTCGAGTGTTTCTAAGGCGCGAAAGATGAGCACTTGAGAAAACTGAGAGACCAAGGAATTTTGGGTGAACCTGACTGACTGCATCGAGTGAGAATGGTTTAGAATTAGAAACAGAGGAAATGAGTGTTTGGAAGAATTTATGGCGGGGAAAATGTGTGACGGAAAGAGTTTGATTGTGGAGACAGAAATAGTGTGATTTTGAAGGAAGTAAGAACGTCATAGTTGCTAAGTTAAAAAGTCGTTTAAGTTATTACTATTAAATTGTTTTAAATAAATATTAATAATATTCTAAGCATTTCACTTTGTTTTATTCGCACCTGAGCCCTGTCATTTGATTCTACTAATAAATAAATAAAAGTAGAATTTCCTATATTTATTCACTTTTCTTTTCTTCCTTTTTTTAATTTATAACCTTTCCTATAATACTAACTTTAAAAATTTTTAATTTCGAAATTTTATTCATGCCTGAGCCTTATCATCTCACTCTACTAAATAAATAAAAGTAGAATTTCCTATATTTATTCCCCTTTCTTTCCTTCTTTTTTTAATTTATTACCTTTCCTATAATACTAACTTCAACAATTTTCAATTTCGAAATTTTATTCACACCTGAGCCCTGCCATCTGACTCTACTAAATAAATAAAAGAAAATTTCCTATATTTATTCACTTTTCTTTCCTTCCTTTTTTTAATTTATAACCTTTTCTATAATACTAACTTTAAAAATTTTCAATTTCGAAATTTTATTCACACCTGAGCCGTGCCATCTGATTCTACTAAATGAGTACAAGTAGAGAAACTATAGGGAACTTATAAACAAACATTCTTATGTCTGTCTATTCATCGAATGCGTAACAATCTATCAGCAACGATAAAAGGTTTATGTTACAGTTGGAATAGAGTTATGGGTAAATTAGAGGAAAATAAAGATGTACTAGTAGAAAGTCGTATATCATTGATACTTCCTCTACTTGTGCCCGCTTTTTCCTCTATAAAATTAAATCGAACTTAATTAAAAGAAAGAAAATTCGGACAATTTGCAATGTTAATCATCCCAATTTATTAATTTGCCGTTTCTCTGGGTGATTAGAATCTTCTTACGGATAAATATCAATGTACACAGTCACTCGCGTGTAACGTCAATAGATTATAATTACCAGAATAATACAGTGTTCGATACAGGAAATTCTATCTACTGGGATTTATCTCGTGTTGCACGCAGGCTAAACTACAATAATTTACTCTGTACTCGCAATACATAGTTCAACTATGTGTTCAATATATGTTCGGTTATTTAGTTGTTAAATTGAGAAGTGTGTTTATACGTTGGTATTAAACTAATTTAAATATAACCTATGAACTTATTGAAAATTGAGTCTTATATTTCTTAAATAAAATACACTCTTATTTGAAATATTATAATACTTCATTACGTGGCACGAGGAAGGACAACTGTGACCGAACCTTGCAAGCTTTTTCATGAGACTAGCAAAACGCAGTGGTCGAAATTCCTATAATCCCGTCCAGGTCCTTCAGTTCCTTTGTTCTGTTTCTTAACGTTTTCGGACTTTCTAAAGTGCCAGAGATGTAACTTGGGATCTTAAAAGAAACCCTTCAGAAAATACGTTAACGCTAGAACTACTGACAATTAAAGTGTATTTATTCGCATGGAAGAGATCAAATTGGAAATTACATGTGATAGAGATGAAACACTGAGTGTGAGTGTGAGTGTGAGTGTGTGTGTGTGATTGAAAGAAGGGGAAAATGTAGAAACAATAGAACAGCGTGGTTGCACCGCACATGTTTCGGCACCGGCAGTTCACCCAGATCCGTGCATATGAATAGATGTAGTGAATTAGTAATAGTTATTATAATTAAGTAATGTTTAGAATAATTATAGAGTGTATGTATTATTATTATTATTATTATTATTATTATTATTAAAGTGTTAAAAAACCCAACAACATGAAAAAAGAAAAAAACAATATTCATAGAAAACAAATCCTTATTTATACTTTCTGCAGAAAATTATAGTAAATTTTGGAAGTTTTACTACAGTTAATTTATAAGTTTGTTATGAATAATCATCAACTGGTCATTTTGCTTTATGGTTAATCTTTGCTTTGTGATATTTTTGTATTCAATTTCGAACAGAACTATACTTTCTTACCTCTACCCCTGAACTCTACCATGACTCTAAATAAAATTAGATTCCTACAAATATTCAGATAATGGGTATCCGCGTAAAAGGGGCTCGGCTGTCATCCGATCGCGTATCAAAAATTCAGTTTTCTCACGAAAAAAAAGTCTCCACGCGAGCCCAACAACGATATCAGGATATCCGGACAAAATCTTGTCGCCATTTTCTTCGCGTGTTTCTAACCCGTGAAAACTTTTGCGCGTTAATCGTCATTCCCCCGATGCTTTTTCATCCGCTGTCGGTGCTCTGCAATGATCTAGGTGCTACAGAAGCAGTTTTTCTTGTCATCGTTATCGAACGAGGCTCGGGGGCTCATTAATTACCGACGATAAAAAGGTGGGAGGCGTCAGCGCGAAAATCTTTGTAGCGCGAAATCTTCTTCCTTATCATCGAGCAGGTAGAATTGAACGGGACCAGAGGCGAAAGGAGTATCATTTTCGTAAGCGCCGGAAGGAAAGGCGCGAGATATGAATGCACGTTGCCGGAGATTCATCAATCCAGCCAGCTAATCACTTTTGTTCGGCTAGATCGTTATCCCTGTCCTTCTTACAGGTCTGTGCGCTTCTCACGATATTACGTTACTCGCAAGCGTAGATTATTATACAGGGCTCCACAAAATATGCACGAATTAGGGAACCAGATGATAGTTCTTTGTAAAGAAGTATGAAAAGTGTAGGAATTATTTATTGGCCGATGGGTTTATACATAAACTACGAGCTAATGCAACGACTTCTAATAACGCACTGTGAACTATATCTTAACCCTTTGACTGCTACGGGCGCATACATGCGCCCAGCGAAAACTGTCGCTGTGGCCTATGGGCGCACATTTGCGCCCAGCACAAGCCGTCGATATAGACTATGGGCGCACATGTGCGCTCGGCGACGGCTTTGATCATTTACTGCTGTCTCACTGAATTTGTCAAGAAATTATTTTATCATATCCGTGTAACACTCAGAAACAACATACCTTGTTGCTTATCAACAAGAAAAATCTCGTTTATTTCGTCAGTTTTCCCTATATCTTAAATTCGTTTCATCTGTTCATCTGCCATTTGACAAAAGTTATGTATGGTTTGGAGTTCGTTTTGTACATTTCATTTTATATATTTTATAATACATTATAATTATCAAATTATGGCGTTTTAAAACTTTACCCGTGACGAATAAATAATATATATTGAAGATAAAAAATATTTAAAAAATTGAAAAATATTAATTTTGGAATGGATAAAGTAACAGTAATTTGATTCTGTACAATATTACAATTGAATACACCGCCGAACAGATTCAGATTGCGTGAAAAAGTATTCAGTCCCCAGCGATAGTGCCGGCTGCATGCCGTCGACGCGAAGCGTTTCGGCTCAGAGTCTTCAGCAGTCAAAGGGTTAACGAACTCTTAACTCTGAACTATGAACTAACTCTAATTATCGCGAGGCTCCTTATTTATTTGCCTCGAGCCTGATAGGCGGTTCCTGTCCTTACCAATCAGGACCTTCGGAAAAATGCCCGCCTTCGATATCCCCACGCGTTTGCATCTAGGATATCAGCCGTCCACATTTTCTTCGGGGATCAGGTTTACGGCCACGACCGTTTATCCTTACAACGCAGGCGTTGTTTAAAGCGGCGCCGGAAGATAACGCGGCCCCGAAAAAAATAACACGGCGACACCTCGAAGTTTGATCCGCGGTCGCCTAAAGAAAGCAATGGCAATCGGCATTCGTTATTCTCTGCCGCTCTCCCCTATACAAAAGCCCTATTGATCTGTAAATTAGCATGTTTTTTTTTTATTTGGGGGTCAGATTTCCGAAATGATTGTTTTTATTCGGATAGCTAGGGCGAGGACATGAAGGTGTTCGAGTGCATTCTGATTTTAACCCTTTCGCTACGGGTGGGTTCTTCGTCGTAATACTCCCGTTGAAAGGGCTGCTGTGACGCGCCGCGACAAAACTGCACGGCCCACTACAAACTGAGCTGCTTTGACGGTGTTTTCGAAAAACAAAAATTTTTCTCAAAACAGGGTATTTATAACGTCCTAACATGCACACTTCTAATTATAGTTCGAGAACCGCATAACTGCATATTACGCGATATTTTATGGAGGGCCACTATAGTATCTTATGTAGTACCTTGGAAATATCTCAATGGCATCATATGGAAGGCCACCATAGTGGCCTGTAGTAGTGAAAGTAGTAGGGTTAACGCGTGCCGTGCCTGATTGTTTTTTGAACATTTTCCGTTCAGGCTACGTGGAGCGTATATGACCGACACTTTTACGATTGAATAATGTTTTCGACCCACATACGCCTTACAATTTTCCAATAGTACAAAACTATAATTAAAATTTTTTAAAAATTCTTCATTTTACAATGAGAATACCTATCCAATGGCTTGTATGAAAAGTTCAGTGTGGGACGTATACACCTCACACGGCACGGAACGTGTTAATGCTGCGAAATGGTGTTAAATATGATACATTAGGTTTATCTCTTTAACCTCTTAGGTACGGATGAATTCGAATTATGCGTAAACGATGCAGCACTACAATGTGTGACGGACAATGCTGTTCTCTACGCAAGCACATTGGATAATTTGATGATTTTGATAATTAGACAATAATTTTTTTTTTAAAGATATCATGCATATACTTTAATTTTAATAATTTACTTTAATAATTAATTATACAATTAAATACGATATATTTTAAACGATGACCGAGTGAGTCAGTAGTGTGAGCCACTATAGTGGCACGTCGTAATATAAGATGGGATCCGCGAAAGCCACTATAGTGGCAAAAGGTTAAAATTGACGTTCAGAAGTACAATAGCGGACATAAGTTTAAGACAAGAAAATTTTATAAAACAGACTACCATGGTTCATAAATATTGTTTGTAGATTCGTTTCTGTAATTAGTAAGGTAGTATAATACTTATTTATTCTGCTGTTTTTCCTTTATGGATTACTTTACTATTGTCGACACTTAGATCTTAAATTTTCGTCTGCTATTATACATCCTTCAGTACGAACATAGAGATCCATTCAGATATCGAAATTAAAACTTTGCATGGATATTAATTACCCCATTACCCTATTAGGCGCTCCGACGATTAGCGATCACTCTTCATTGTATATTAAAATAATTATGGACAAACTTTTACGCGGCTAGTTTATCAGCAATAGGTCATCATAGATTTTTAAACTTATATTCTTAACTTTCATTCTCGAGCCACCTCATATTCTAATTTTTATGAAAATTATAGGTTGTGATCAATTTATGTGTTATCGTACCAAGAAGCTTATCTGCTTAACAAGGACGTTTTATTATAGGCATCTACTGTACAGTTGCGTCACAAGAAACACCTCGAAGATTAATAATAAAACAAGAACGAACAAAAATGAGTCTAAATGCTTCGCTCGTAAACGTATATTTAATCCTGCAGTAGTGTACTGTGTCTTTCACAACCTTGGACGAAACGCCGACTTTTACTACTGTATCGCAAAATAATCGCCAATGCGAAACGTTTTCAACTGTTTTAAATATTCCAATTACTGTAACCTGAACTAAACATCTGAAAGTACTTCATTGAACTTTTGCAACTCGTTAACATATTCCAGACGTGTGAAAAATTGCGCTGAACTTGTTAGATCGTGATGTGACGTTAAAGCAATCCAAAAGAAATAAGAAACAAAGCCATTGCAGAGTTAAGCTCTGTTATAATTGATAACTACCAGGTTATTAGATAAAGAGATTATTAAATATAAAAGAACAAATTGTTATTATATATATGTATGTTTAATCGAAGAATTTAGATAATTTAGAGCAGTCTAAGCATACATTGTTGCTTACAAAACACTCGGACGATCGTTATTGCTCTGCATTCAAGCTGCATGGAAAAAATCAGCAAAGCGCACACCCGCATACAGGACCATTCAAAATAAAATAAACGCTAAAATACTCTTTATCTTATAAAATGTAAATAGGATCAATGGTAGAGGAAAGAATGGGAGATCTCCCGATTCGATTGGCTAAGCGTTAAGAGAAATCTGGTTAACTTCAGCCACGAAGTTAGCAGCAAGGAAACTACCAGCAAATCACATACCTGCATACAAGACTATTCAAAATAAAACAAACGCTAAAATGTTCTTTATCTTACAAAATGTAAATAGGATTAATGATAGAGGATTGAACCATTCGGTTGATTAAGCGTTAAGAGAAAGCTGGTTATTCGGTTAATTTTTGTTTCGTGATATTTCTGTATTCAAATGCTAACACTCTTTCAGCATACCTGATGACTAACGTAGAAGCCAGTCAACTATTTCCTATATAAGCACAATTTTGTTAATTTCTGCCACTAAGTTAGCAGCTAGGAAAAAACCAGCAAAGCACATACCCGCATACAGGATCGTTCAAAATAAAACAAACGCTTAAATGCTCTTTATCTTACAAAATTTAAATAGGATTGAACCATTCGGTTGATTAAGCGTTAAGAGAAAGCTGGTTATTCGGTTAATTTTTGTTTCGTGATATTTCTGTATTCAAATGCTAACACTCTTTCAGCATACCTGGTGACTAACGTAGAAGCCAGTCAACTATTTCCTATACAAGTACAATTTTGTTAATTTCTGCCACTAAGTTAGCAGCAAGGAAAATATCAGCGAAGTACCCACCCGCATACAGGACCGTTCAAAATAAAACAAACGCTAAAATGTTCTTTATCTTACAAGTTCACTTAACACAATTCAACGTATACACGTGCACGCAGGGAGAGGTTCGAGATCCATAAAGAAAATATAGGAAAAAAGGAAAGGGATCATTTGGGGATTATCAGATCTGTTAACGTAGACTTGCATAAGCACCGGTCGACCTAAACGATGCGAACGGAAACGATTAAACCGATTACAGTTCACAGAATACTCTAGGATATCGTAATCCAATAATTTCGCTGGAATCGATATCGCATTACCTTTAACAATCCGCAGTTTCGAAAAGAGGTAGAAACCTTTCTCGTGACGCGCCTCGTACACCAACCGGCGCACGCTGTCGGTTAACAATTTGGAAGCACTGCGAATCTTGACACTTAACCAATCGAATGACGAGATCTCCCATGTTTTTCTAAACAAACGCGATTGATTCTATTTACTTTTGTTATTAGTTAGCCTTAAACTTGCGTTGTTCACAGCAGTTCATCGAATGCATTTTCTACTTTTCTAAAGTACAATCTTTAATAAATTTAACACTAGTTCAAGTGTTAACACGTTTAACTAATAACAAATGTAAATAGAAGCTACGCCAATGTTTTGTTGAAGAAAAAATAGGAGACCTCATTCGGTTGGCTAAGTGTTAAGGGTCGCCACTCATTAAAATGTGAAAGGTTCAGAACCGCGTTATTTTCAGTACTTGCCCGGGCAAGAAATTATAAAGCTATAGAAAATCAGAGAAATTAGCAATTTTGGATTGAAGAATGTTGAAAAAAGGTGTTTAGGTTAGAGCAGAAATAAATCTAACGTTTTAAGTGTCTCCAGCAACGACAGCTAGAACATTAACTATTGACGGACGAAATGCGTCGCCTAAGAGGTTTTAGTCTTCAGTCTCTGCAAAATATTCTGATAAAAAGGGTATAGTAGCGGACAAAAATTTAAGACGAGAGGATAATATAAAACATAACTTTATGGCCTGCAAATATTGTCTGTACATCCATCTTTATTGTTATTATGGTAAAACACTATTTATTGATTAGCACAGAATACAAATTTTGTTTATCATCTGTATCCATATATATTAGTTTAATTTCGTTGACTCGTTGGTCATAAACTTTTGTCTGCTACTGTATATTCTGCTTGTAATCAAATAAACTCTGCAGTACGTACTTTATATTAAAACAATACGGCTAGTTACTTTTATTTTAAACATCTTAATAAAGAAAAAGCACGAATACATAACATAAAACCGTATACTAGCGGGCAAAAGTTTAAGACCAAAGAATCAACGAAATTAAACTAACTAATTTATAAGGAGTAGCATAAAAAATAATCAATAAATATTCTAATCAAGGTAATCAATAAATAATGTTCCACCATAATAACAACAAGAATGAATGCACACACAATATTTACAAACTATAAAACTGTATTCCACATTATCCTCTCGTCTTAAACTTCTGACTGTTACTATTGGGTTGGAGGGAAAGTTCTGTCGTATTTTCCGTTTCCGTTAATTCACGTGGAACCCAAACACTTTGCTTCAACACAAACCCAAGAGTTTTAATGTGATCCCCAACAGTTGTATGATGAATGCCAAACTCTTCTGCAATTTCTCGACTTGTTAAATGTGGATTATTTTCCAACATGGATCGCAAAACATCATCATCGATCTTAGATGGTCGTCCAGATCAATCACTTTCTTGGAGGCTCAGATCTCCGGAACGAAATTTGCTAAACCATCTTTGACAAGTACGAACATTTACAATATCTTTTCCAAATACCGCACATAAATTTTTACATGCAACCGATGCGTTGCTTCCTTTTTGGAATTCATACAAAATGCAGTGTCGTAAATGCATTTTATCTACTCACATGTTTTTCACTTTAAATATCACAAGTAAATGATGAACGGTAAAAAAGGACTCGTTTTATATTATACAGCAGGTAAAAAAACAAGAAAAATTCCCAATCATTCACTAGGCAGATGTTTTTTTTATTTACAAGAAAAATTACCTGCCTATTTAAAATACGACAGAACTTTTCCTCCAACCCAATATATATGCTATGACATCGAGCTGCGGAAAGCGGCAATTTAGAGCAACCAGAAACGAAGTCGACGAAAAAAAGAAATTCGCCGCTGAAACTGAAAAACGGTGAAGGAAGCGGAGCGAACGGAACGAAAGAAAATGGGGAAAAAAAAAGAAGTAGAAACGTTCAATATCTCGGTGGCCCTTGAAACAAGATGAGGTAGATGTCGGAGTGTACAGTGGTAGGAACCGTTCCGGTATCGGATGAAAACGAAAGGGCGTGTGGGGAGCGGCCGTGGGGTTGGGCGGAAGTGGAGGGAGGAAGTTTGCTTACTTTTCACTAAGTGCACTCAATGCCGAGCGCGCGAACTAATTGTCGGTGGGATAGGTCGGCCCCGTGGTGGGACGGGGCTGAGACAAAGTCGTGTGTTCGCCTGCCAACCAGGGACTTTCGAAGACCCTGGAGTGGGCTTCGATTTCGAGATCGCGGCGAACGAAACCGGTCGCCGTGGAAACGTTCTCCTTGCCGTTCTCGGCTCTGTTCGCAATTTTCGTCGTTGCAAACCGCTTATTAGGCCTGATGCCGCGTCCTAACTAATGTCACGAAACGACAAATCCGATCTGCCGACTGTTCCGTCATACGGAACGACAGCGAGAAGTTTTCCTTGGGATATTTGTAGGAATGCGATCGAGTGGATGCGAGTTTAGGAAATTGTGAAAAGTGCTTGAGTCGAGCGATGGTCTTGTAAACGTAGAATGTTTGGATTCGAGTGTTTCTAAGGCACGAAAAATGAGTACATGATACAATGTCGAGATTGAGGAATTTTGGGTGAACGAGACCGAATGCATCGAAAGAGAAAGGTTGACAATTAGAAAGAAAGGAAATGAGTGTTTGGAGGGATATATGTAGGAATGCGATCGAGTGGATGCGAGTTTAGGAAATTGTGAAGAGTGCTTGAGTCGAGCGATGGTCTTGTAAGCGTAGAATGTTTGGACTCGAGTGTTTTTAAGGCACGAAAAATGAGTACATGATACAATGTCGAGATTGAGGAATTTTTGGTGAACGTCACCGAATGCATCGAAAGAGAAAGGTTGACAATTAGAAAGAAAGGAAATGAGCGTTTGGAAGCATATATATGTAGCAATGCGATCGAGTGGATGCGAGTTTAGGAAATTGTGAAGAGTGCTTGAGTCGAGCGATGGTCTTGTAAGCGTAGAATGTTTGGACTCGAGTGTTTTTAAGGCACGAAAAATGAGTACATGATACAATGTCGAGATTGAGGAATTTTTGGTGAACGTCACCGAATGCATCGAAAGAGAAAGGTTGACAATTAGAAAGAAAGGAAATGAGCGTTTGGAAGCATATATATGTAGCAATGCGATCGAGTGGATGCGAGTTTAGGAAATTGTGAAGAGTGCTTGAGTTGGGAGTACCTACTGGTGAGTTATATCTTATACATTACAATTTAGTTAAATGTTTACTTTAAAAAATGTATCCCCGTTTTGTCTCTGTACTTGCATGGATTTTACAAACTTATCGCTCGTAAATTCGGCTCGAGGAACGAGTTTTTAATTTTAGGAAATCAACTGGCGATTAATCGTAAAACTCCTATTTATGTTGAAGTGCCTGCTACAATAAAACTCTGTTTAATCGTGATTTCGAAATAACGCCGGTAATATACTCAACAAGAAATAGGCTTCTAAATGCACGCTGCGCAAGTAGTATAATACATTACTACATAATTACTGTGCGGCTCCCTACTGTGGGTTCGTCTTATTTAACTTCCTGGTAACTGTAATTATCCTATTTACTTTGGACGCAAGTACAACACCCGGGCTTTACACGGAATAATTTACCTTTTACGCCTTCTTAAATTTGACTTCCCGAGCACCTTGAAACGGCTTCTGATTGCTTGACCGCTTCAACGAATTCGTCGATCGATAATCTCAACCGAAAGGTTTATGGACTTGGTTTTTTACTCGTATCTCGATTAAATTTCCGAAGAAGTACAGAATAATAACAAGGTTTGCGTAGTTTATCACGACGTTAACTTAATTAGAGCAACGTTTATACGAACGTTAGGTTAAAAAGAACAGAAACCTTGAAACTTAGGCACGAAATTTTAACTTGGAATACTTTCTCCGGTGATTCTTTAATTTCTAATAGAATGAATCAAATGAAAAATATCTGATGATAGAGATGTTTAGTAGGTATCGATTTTTAAATGAAATCAGATGAAATAGATTTAAGAGTAACAATAGTTTCGGTGGTATGAACTGTATTTGATCTATATTATTGAAGTTTAATTGAAGTTATGTCAATGATATGTTATTACACCGACATTCTAGATTACTTACAAACATTAAAACTATTTTTCTTCACGAAACATTCTGTTATTTTGAAAAATGATAGCGCATCATATGATTTTGAGTGTTTCTTGAATCTAACGTAATGCATACAAGTTACGCACACTCAATTTTGTATGTAGTATTTCTTTGTTAATAATGCAGACAAAGATTAACCACAGGTTATATTTTTTACTGAGAATTTAACCTTTTATGGATGCGACAAAATAATAGCACGGGTAGGAAAAAGTAATTTGTCGCATTACATTTAGGAGTTGAATAGATGGAAAGTACGGATATTTTCTATATTTAGTCCTGAAAATTTGTCCAATATTTTTGTAAATAGCATCGTATAGTACTAACCTTCGTCTGCAAAGTCAAATTTGATTTTTAATTCCACGATATTTTTTTGCCGAGTTATACCGCTTTGAAGTAACTCGAGAAACACTGTAAACCATAGGCTGTGCTATCATTTTGTCGCGCGCTATACAGCAAATGAAAAACAATGAATTATCGCAAAACTATTAAGCAGCTATTTATGTACCCCATTATTTTAATGCTCAAGTTGTGCATATCTTCAGAACCTCAAAGAAGTCTTAAAAAAATTCTCTAACCCTGACCAAACGTTTAAGCTATCGTTCTCGTCAACGTTTTCTTCAAATTCGCCTATAAAATTTTCCTTTAACTATTATTCTTGTTAACCATTTGCGTATCACGAGCCACTTTCGCGCTCTTCCGATTTCCTGTTGAGAAAACTCAGCGCATTTGACCGATCCAGACAATTGACAGCGCACAATTTATATAATATATATAATATATAAATAACAGTATATAATACAAGTACATAATATAATAGTATTTCATAAAATAATAAGTGACAAATTAAAAAGATGAAAAATTTGAAGAACAAATAATATTTCGACACATAATCGAAAGAGCGCAATCGCGTTCCTTGGCGTTTTTCGATCGTGTTTTTTAAAAACCCTCTGGTACGCAAACGGTTAATTACTCTCTTTGAATTTTCTAACCTCATTGACACTTATAATTTGCAGTCATCAATGATTTTCCAATAAAATAAAAAAATTGCAAAAAGCTACAGACACGAATCCTTGTTACAATCCGATTTCGTTCACATCTCTGAAGTTGCAACTTGATCAAGCAACCTCCGGCAGTGTCCCGGGTGAATTCGAACGAATAAACCGTGGCAGGAGGGGGGGGGGTGGGGATCGTTAATAAAGACTGGCGCATAATGAAATTAACGCGAAAAACGATGAGAACGTTGAACGATACTCGGGTCGCAGTCAATAACGTGACGCGTTGGCATTGTAGAAACGCGGCGTCCTCGTCGCCGCCATTATAAAGCCCCTTTTTACCCCTGTTCCGCCGATTTACCTTTCGCCCCTATCGCGTCGTCCCCGTCCTCCCCCTCTTTCCCGGTTCACCTCTATAACCAAAGGGTTAACCGGGCGCTTCTGTGGCGCTGGAGAGATTATTACCTAGATAACCGGAAAATTAACTGCAAAACGCGCTGTTTTACCCGCGGCGCGCCGTGATTATGGTAATTTTAATAACATATTTATTGCTCCCCGACTGTCCGCAACAAAACGCGACCCCCACACACGCACACGCACACACATACACGAGGACCACGACACAGACTCGTAGACGAGGGCCGATAACGCGCTGCTGATTACGCGTTCGCGGCTATTTTGCGAACTTCGCCGGCGCCGAGTTCGTTCGGGCGGTAAGCCAAGTATCGCGAATTTATGGGCTTTCTCTCCACCGGTGCGTGATATGCGTGTAATGTTTACGATATGATGCGATTTGCGTTGTCGTTCCTCGAGTTAGGCCGGGCTTAACGCTGAATTATGGCCGTTCGATGAGCTGAGGAAACGCGATCGCGGTTCCCACCCGTTTTGCCTCGTTTTGTCGCCGGTTTTTCTTCTATGCGCGTGTCGACGCGACAAGGGGACGGAAAATTGGGACGTTTAACACTAGATTTGAGGAACATTTCTTGTATGTCTATTTCCAATACACATATATTAACACATTGCGGACGAATGACGAGATATCTCGTCTTTTCTATCTGGCCAGTTCTACATGCTATTACACTTTCAGAGAATGCAAATTTTTATTTTCCGTCGGCTCGATTATTATTATACACCGCCTATTAAACCTTTGACTGCCACGCTGATATCACATATGTAGGAATGCGATCGAGTGGATGCGAGTTTGGGAAAGTCTGAAGAGTACTTGAGTTGGGCGATTGTCGTGCGAACGCAGAATGTTTGGGCTCGAATGTTTCTAAGGCATGAAAGATGAGAACTTCGGAAAACAGTGTGACTGAGAAATTCTGGGTGGTCGTGACCGAATGCGTAGAGTGAGAAAGGTTGACAATTAGAATGAAAGGAAACGAGTGTTTGGAAGAATATGTGACGGGGAAAATGCGAGCGCGAGGTAGAAAGCTTTTGACTAACGTAGAAGAAAGGTTTGGTTGTGAACGTAGAAAGAGTGTTAAAGTTGCTAAGTTGTAAAGTCGTTTAAGTTGTTTTGTTAAATTGATTTAAATATATTGTTATTAAGTTTTAATCGCTTCACTTTTATTTTTCACACCTGAATTCCATCTTCTGTTCTACATTTTATAGAACATTTCCTATACATATTTTGCTGTGGACGCCACGAAAGGGCACGGACTATATTCTGTATTTCATAGAAATTAACCCTTTGATATACAATGACGTCTGGGAGTCGCCAAGATGTTTTGAAATGTTTCATAGTTTACAGAACTACTTATTCATTATTTTATAATGTTACTTGATTATTGTCCATTAACACATTGCGGACGGATGACGAGATATCTCGTTTTTCCTATTTCGTCGTTAGGGACCGTTGACGAGATACCTCGTCTTGCATTTTTCGTCGTTAGAGGCTGTTGACGAGGTATCCCACAGTTGTTATGCGATAGCCAAGGGCAGTTTTTGGTAATTTGTATTGCGAATTAATTATTTGAAACCCTGAAATATGGATAATGATAAAACGATTAACAATATCACAGAAATATTTGCGGACAGTTTATCGACTATAGTCGATAAACTTGATATATCAAGTGATGTCGAAAATATGAATATTTGTGAGGACGATGACGAATTTCAAAATAAAAATGTTACATGTTTTACTAAATATCATACTTTGAAAAATGTTTAGCTTGTACAAATTTTTACTTATTGAAAAATATTATAAAAACGTTCATTTTTAAAGTCGTTGTTGAAAATAAATATTTCACGTGACAATGATTTTTGACTACTAACAAGTCATCACTAATTTAAAAATATTTGACGCAGAAAAATAACCGGCCACTGGGTATGGTTAGCAATAAAATGTTTGGTCCGCAATGTGTTAAGAAACAAGGTATGCATCAAACGAGATTTAGAATCGCAAAAACTGAGAAGAAAATAGATTTGGATATATTTGTATCACTTCATCGAGGAATGTAAGAAAAAATTGCTAGGAATAATAGTAATTGTTTTTGTAAAGTTTGCTCGTGAAGTCTGAAACCCGTTAAATTGACGGGTCCCATAAACCTAGTGTTAAGTATAAAACAGTAGAACCTTTTAACGTTCGAGATGTAACACTTGTTTTCAAATATTTGTATTATTAAAAATGAATATGTAACGTGTATGTTCATGAATAATCTTTCCCGTTTGCCGTAAAAAATGCTGGCTAACAGAAAAAGTTCCATCATCTCCCTCCCGATAAGATACTCGACTATGTATAGTTTACGTTTTAAGTAGCTTAGACGTCTGAACGACCTCGATTATTAATGTTCCTCAAGGGCTTTATATACATAGATTGAGTATAAAAAGGAACGTCTATCTCTTAAGTTACGTTATTGCCATTATTATGGAACACATTGTACGAAACAATTTATATTCTTATTTTTCAGTAAGAAGCAATCACGTGAAACATTTATCGTATTTAAATTACGATTGTGTACCTAACTGTGACTCGTGATCACAAGATAAGCGATTGGCCAGCTGGTCGAGCAGCAAAGGGGACTGAAGGACAGGAAGAAGAATAGAGGGGACGAGAGAAAAAAGAAAGGAAGAAGCAAGAAGAGCGAAGTGATGGGAGAACAAGAAAGGAGGATTTGCTCGAGGACAAAAGTAAGAAAGTGTACTCGGCAGAAATATCCGGCAAAAACGTATGGTTATAAAACACCAGTGACATTCGACGATGACGGTGCTCAGCTATCCTTTCTCGGTGGATCGAGAGAACCTCTTCCGAGTGAATTGCAAGCATCCTCTGCTCCCTCCAATCTATAACTTCCTTAACGATCAACGATCGAAGCAAGAAAGTATCATCGACCGCGCAAAACTGTGCAGTAACATTGAGCTTTGCAGGAACGTGTCTTTGAGATAGGCGCAGCTAGCGATGATGGGATCAAGGTCAACCTGTGCTCGTGAAACCAAGTCGAATTCAATTACGGTTGATACTTTCTGCGACGACATTTCCTTTGAGTATCCAAGCGAGAAATCACCTTGTACGATTCTGTTGGAATATGGAATACTAATCACGACATCTACCGACTAATTAATCCAAGAAATTAACCCTTTGACTGCTATAGACGCGTATACGCGTCTCTGACGAAAGCTACTGTGAGAATAAAATTTTTATTAGAACATCGAAGATAAAGGATTAATTCCTACGAAATATTGCATCTAGCGGTGTACACCCATGGCCTCATGAACGAAACATGTGATTTCGGCGTGGCAGTCAAAGGGTTAACACTATTCCTACCACAACCGGTCAAGTGACCGTTTTTGACATTTCGATTAACCCTTTCGTTACGGGTGTCGTATATATCCGGCATCCACGTGACGACCTGAGTGTACGGGTGCCGTATATATCCGGCATCCGCGTGACGACCTGTTGTAACGTAGGTTTTATGCGTGGATCCTTGTTTCAAAATTTACCATACCGAATTAAATTACTATGAATCATAACTTGGTGTTGTAATTACCTTAAATTGTATTTTTATTTATAATAATAGCGAAATCTGTAAATATTTAAATAACTGAATATGCTTTAAAATGTATTCATTTTCGAGTTTTTCATATAATATGACGGAACAATTGTTAAGTAACTCTTAAAAAAGTGTACATATAAGAGAATTTCAAGGTAGTGTTGAACGACGTTTTAGCGTACATCGAAGACTACCAACGTGCAATGTGTACATGTTTCGGCGCGGCGGCCCGTTCAGTAGAGTCAGTTCGGCGGAGCGGACTGCCGTAACGAAAGGGTTAGAATTTCACAGATACAACCTAATTGAAACGCCTTTAAACTTTGGACTTTTTCTCAAATATACGTATAATACATCTTTCAATATTCACTTTTCTTGCCATTGTTTATTTTTTGAGAAAAATTTGTAGTCTCTCTTACATGGGAATGTCGCGGTAGTAATAGGTACACGTGAAATGTCGGTAGGAATAGTGTTAATAGAGTTGGATAGCTTGAAATATCTGATGATTTTTAATTATTACAGGCTTGTAACGAGCTCTTTTTATAAAGTAGTGTTGCAAGTAGTGACGGTCAAGTGTCATCTATCAGTGATACTCGCTTAATGGATTGCAAGTAGTATTACTCGCTAATATATCAGAAATTTCGATTTATCCATTTAAAATGCTTTCTAAGTAGCAATACCAGTACATAATCCAACGACGTTTTATTGGAACGTATATAAGAAATATAAGAGATTATATATAAGAGAAGTATATAAGAAACATCGAGTGGATACGAGTTTAGAAAAATGTGAAGAGTGCTTCAGTCGAGCGATAACCGTGTGAACGTAGAATGTTTGGACTCGAGTGTTTCTAAGGTGCGAAACATGAGTACTTGAGGAAACATTGCAACTAAGAAATTTTGGGTGAACGTGACCGAATGCATCGAGTGAGAACGATTTAGAAATAGAAAGAAGGCAAATAAGTGTTTCGGAAGAATATATGACGGCGAAAATGCGAGCGCGAAGCAGAAAGAGTGTGATTGTGAAAGAAGTGAGAACGTCGAAATTGCTAATTTGAAAAGTCGTTAAAGTTGTTACTATTAAACTGTTTAAAATATATATTAACTATATTCTAAGTATTTCACTTTATTTTATTTACACCTGAACCCTGTCATCTGACTCTACTAAATAAATAAAAGTAGAATTCCCTATAATTGTAATGGTCTAAAAGGAAAGGAAACGAGTGTTTGGAAAGAGTTTCACTGTAAACGCAGAAAGAGTTTGACTATCGAGGCAGGAAGACTGTGGATGTGAAGGAAGTAAGAACGTCGTAGTTATCAAGTTGAAAAGTCATTAAAGTTGTTACTATTAAACTGTTTTAAATGCGTATATTAATATTCTTTACACTTTACTTCATTTTATTCACACCTGAGCCCTGTCATCTAACTCTTCTGAATAAATAAAAGTAGAATTTCCTTTAATTGTAATGGTCTAAAAGGAAAGTAAACGAGTGTTTGGAAAGAGTTTCATGTAGAAAGAGTTTCATGCAAAAAGAGTTTGACTATCGAGGCAGGAAGACTGTGACTGTGAAGGAAGTAAGAACGTCGTAGTTACCAAGTTGAAAAGTCATTTAAGTTGTTACTATTAAACTATTTTAAATGCGTATATTAATATTCTTTACACTTTACTTCATTTTATTCACACCTGAGCCCTGTCATCCGACTCTACTGAATAAATAAAAGTAGAATTTCCTATACATATGCAAAAGCACGCGCAAGATCGTGGAAAATTCGATGAAACATCGGGTGCATTGCGCTGTATATCGTTCGTGTGACATAACAACGTGACATGTTGGTCGACGAAGCACAGGTTTATTCTGCTGCGACCACAACAGAAAGCTTTTGATGCAAGACAATAGTTCGGGGGGGAAAGGGTGGGGTGCTCGGAGTAGCGGAGACGGATAAATGGGCAAATTAATTAGAGCAGAATTTTAAAAAGCAACGGCCGCTAACGCGATCTAACCGGGAAATAAACAGGTCGTAATTTTTTTGAGCCTCGCGTTTCGTTGCATTTAAGCTTCCGGCCACGTTTCCGTCCTGCGCTGCGCATTCTTTACCGCGTAATGGAATCCATGTTGTTGTTTAGGCGACAATTACCGTTCCGCGAATTCCTTGAAAGCATGTTATAAACGAATTTCATTTGCGGTATGCTACGCCGCCCGGGTCCTAGAATTGTTCCATAAATTTTGAAAAGGGGTGCCGGGAATTCGATTTTTTTGAAATGAGAATGGTTCGCGGGAAAGACGGGTTGGAACCGTTAAATATCATTAGAAGTTTTTGTACGTGAACGTGTTTATTAATGGATTTGAGCAGGAAGTAGCGTTTGCATTCCAATGTAATAGAAAATTTAATAGAGTTACTTTTACTTATACACATAAGTGTACAGTAACGGCAAAAGTTTAAGACCAAAGAGTCAACGAGATTAACACTGAACCTACAGACGGGTTATGGTATACTTATTTGTGACGAAGAAATGAAGCTGAAAATTATATTTAAAAATATACCCAATATGAGGGAAATAAACCGTAATGATTACAGTAAAATTACAGTTAATTTCCAAAGGTGTAGATGAACACAATAAACTTACGAAGCTTCCATGAAAAATTACGAATTGGTCATTTCAATCGATCTTGGTAGTTATAGTGTTAAAGTAACTAATTTATAAGGAATAACGTGATAAACGAAATTTGCATTCTGTGCTAATCAATAAATAGCGTTCTACCATAATAACAATAAAAATGAATGTACAAACAATATTTGCAAACCATAAAACTATGTTCTACATTGTCCTTTTGTCTGAAACTTTTGTCCGTTACTGTACAGTGTTATGTTATGTATTCGTGCTTTTTATTTATTAGGATTAGGGGATATTTGGAATAAAAGTAATTAGCCATACTGTTTTAATATAAAGTACGTATTGCAGAGTTTATTTGATTATAAGGAGGAAATACAGTAGCGGACAAAAGTATAAGACCAAAGAGTCAACGAGATTAAACTAATTTATAAGGAATAACATGATAAACGAAATTTGCATTCTGTGCTAATCAATAAATAATGTTCTATCATAATAACAATAAAAATGAATGTACAAACAATATTTGCAAACCATAAAACTATGTTCTACATTGTTCTCTCGTCTTAAACTTTTGCCCGCTACTGTACATAAGTAGTTGCATCGAGGAAACCAATGACTCCTCTTAAATGAAGTTTCAGGTATTGCTTTGTAAACACGCAATAATACAGATATTATACCTACAATAGATTATTATTTGTAAAATTTGCAAAGCTTTTATTTCAGTCATTTACAAGGACCGCAAAGCAAAATTGATCCATTAATTAAAATCGTTTTCCTACATACTGTTAATCGGTGCAAATAACGTTCACATTCGATGATCACAATCATAGTATTTTATTTTAAACAAATATTTACTATAGTATTTATTCTCTTCATCCATACATTATACCACGTTCTTGGATTTCTGCATTTCACGCTGCTGGGTGTTAAACTAACTTCTGTTTACCGTGTAATTTAAAACTCGTTACTTTCAATGTTAACGTGTCGGTTATATTTTTAAGAAATCTCATGCAACTGAACGATGATTATTCATGCCGCTCAAATACACCTTCGTCGCGTAGCTCTTTCTCGAAGATAAACAGTTGTATCAATAAACTTGTTGGTATTCGCCCCCCTCCCCCCCTCCGAGGCAATCGTGTAATATTAAACGGATCAGCGACAGGAAAGAACCGGAAGTACCCTTGTATTATGCACGGATGTTGCGTCGTCATTGAAAGGGAATCCTTGATGAAGAAAGATGCGAAATCTTTCGAGCGGAACATCTCGTCATGCAAAATTAATGAAATGCTTCGTTGTTGTTCTGGGAAACTCATCAATTTATAATGTGAACTCTACGACGTGTAAAATCGACGCCGCCTTTACCCTGCTTGGGACCCGATGCGCCGTTTAACTATTTAAATCGTAAACCGATAATTAATGAGCACAGTTTGGAGGAAACAGCGAGCAAAAAACGGTATTGACGTGATTCGGGTCGCGTTTTGTTGGCTTTCTCAGCGAAACAAAATGTTCAGCAAAAATGTTAACGTAAGATGATGTGCTCTTTGGAAATCTGAGTTGCTTTCAGAAGATTAATGAGTAACGCTGTTCTTGCTTGCGTAACGAATTCTTTTTTGATATATCCGCAAGATATTATATAACTGTTACAGTTACACGAGCACAATTAAATATTGTATATACTGTGTAAAAAGTAAATTTGGTAAAATGTGAATAATGATCGATAAAACTGATCAAATGCAACCTACTGTTTAACCATTTTTCATAATAAACACATTCTCACATCTTTTACACCTTCGATTCATATATTTTATAGTAGTTTACATAGCAGTTGATACAGTTTTTAGTAAATTTACACCGCACTGATAATCAATATTTGCAGAATTTACGTATAAACCCAACAAGTACAATAGCGGACAAAAGCTTAAGACCAAGGGGTCGGCAAAAATAAAGTCAATTCATGTATAAGAAATAACACAACAAATACATTTCATATTTTGTACTAATCAATATATATTATCCTATCTTATTAATAATATAAACAGTTGTATATATGTTATTTATAAACCACGGCACTCTATTTTATAATATTTTCTCGTCTTAAACTTATGACCGCTACTACTGTATATTACTTTAAAACACTTATTAACTTCTACGTTTGACACTAAACCTACCGACGGGTTAGGGAATACTTATTTGCGACGAAGAAATCAAATTATTAAAAATATTTAAATATTTAAAAAATACCTAATACAAGGGAAGCCAACCGTAATGATCACAGTGAAGATCACAGTAAACTTCCAAAACTGTAGGTGAACACAATAAATTTACGAGGTTTCCATGAAAAATTACGAATTGGTCATTTCGACCGGTCTTGGTAGTTATAGTGTTAAAAAAGTGCACGTATCCAGCTTTACGATTAAACAATTCGCCGTTTTTATGCTATGGAAACAGCTTTGGCACAATAAAATAGTTGAAGGTTACTGCAGGCAGACTTCAATTAGCCGCATCAAAGCGATCAACCCGATAAGGAGATTTACAGCAACGTGACGCAAACACAAAAGCGGGCGAACCCGATTTCATTTTAACAGCATTCCCGCTTTAGTTCGCGCGCATTTTATCACCCTAGCAAAAGACAGACCCGAAAACGGGGATAGCCGTATATGGATGTGTGTCATGCGAGTTAGCGATGGGTTTTATCAACGCCCAGTTTTACGAACGTATCGCTATCAACGAGTGACGTACAGTCGCTCGCGAAAGTCTGTGTACGCTCACCGAATTTCAAATATTTGAAACAAAATTAATGGGAAAACGGTGTTTCGTCCGGGGCCTGCTAGTGGACTCATCAGTTAGGCTTACCTAGCAGGCCCCTGCCTTAGGCACATGGGCAGGAAGGGAAAGATCAGGACTCGTATATACAGGGTGTTCAGACGAAGCTAGGAGAAAATTGGAGAGGTAATTCTATGCAACATTCTAAGACGAAAATCAAGAGTAACAATATTGCGTTTGACGCTTTGTTTATTAGTTATAAGCAACTAAAGAAGCGAGCTATTTGTCTGTTCCCCGTTTGCCTACTCCCAGGCGTAAAATACCCACTTTTTTAATTACTTATAGCTCATAAACAAAGCGTCAAACGCAATAATGTTACTCTTGGTTTTCGTCTTAGAATGTTGCGTAGTGTTACCCCCTCAATTTTCTCCCAACTTCGTCCGAACACCCTGTATAGAAACCGTGGCCGGGCTCGAGCACTTGTGAGAAAGGCAGTCAGTAAATTCCTCCTACTGGCGAGGACAGGAAAGTCGCCACACAAAACATCAAAGATTTCGAGAACATTTAACGAACGTTGGTCTCTCAATTGCATCCATGAAGTTAAACAGATTTTATTTATTTATTTATTTATATTTTTGTTAATAAACGGGTATAACCCAGTAGTATATAAAGAAGAACAATATAACAATGGAAAAAAAATATACATATCAATACATTGTCCTCTTGTCTCAAACTTTTGTCCGCTACTGTACATGGAAGTAGCGTTTAACTTAATCTTGCGAAACTTATTACTTTTTTTTACAGTTTTTTTAAGAACTGTTATGAAACTTCTATTTTCTCTGTTCCTCTGTTCCATACTTTTAACTATACCTTTCGATGCTTTACAGTAGCGGACAAAAGTTTAAGATCAAAGAGTCAACGAAATTAAACTAACTGATTTATAAGGAACAGCATGATAAACAAAATTTACATTCTATGCTAATCAATAAATAATGTTCTACCATAATAACAATAAAAATGAATGCACGGGCAATATTTGTAGACCATAAAATTATGTTTTACATTTTCTCAAATTTTTGGTCCGTTGAAGTTACTCGAGAAACACGGTCAATCACAGGCTGTGCTACCATTTTGTCCCGCATTGTGTGCACTTGCACTTTCGTGGTTGACTGTACGTACGCGCTGTAACGTCCGCAGTATTCTACACGTTGCCGAATGGCCGGCACTCGAACGAGGCTATTATAGCCGGTGTAGTAGTACTTCTGTTTTGAGGCACGCGAAAGAATCCTGCTGGTCTCTCCTGGCGAAAATCCCCGTCCCCCTCCTCCCCCCTTCGCGTTGCTCCATTTTCAGGCATTCCCCGATTTTCCACCGGTAATTGCATCGCTGTTTTTATGACTTTCGAACGGCGCGGCCGTTGAACGACGTCAAGATGAAACCGGACATCCTCTGGCCGTTAGGCAATAAAATTACCTGATTACCGGAAAGGCCTGGGCGTGATATGCAACGTGCAATCTCGCGTACTTCCCTTTCAGGATCTCGTTGTTCGCGTTTTCAAGGGTTTAACCGTCGCAACGGACAAGCATAGCCACGAATATGATTAGCATACATTACAAGTTTTTCGTCTGTATTTCGCAATTTGCTTCACACGTTGTTACGATGTAACCATCACGCCATCGCGAAGCGAGCTTTTTCGATCGCCAGCTACGCACGTGTTAGCGGATAATCGGGCAAGCTATTTGTGAGGCAAGCCGACTCATAGAATTCCATGAATTAAGCATTTTCTAGACTGCTGTCAGCGAACGAAAATTTGAAAAAAGTAAGACAAAGTTCAGCCAGGGGTGGTAATTAGAAGACGATTGATGTTACAAAAAAAAAGAATAGAAATATATATAACGTTGAAGGGTTCGGATGTGATGTTTTATTACTCTATTTTGTCTTTAATTTTAATACTCGTATTAGCAGAGAGTTGTTCGAGGTATCAGTGAAGCAAGCCGACTCATAGAATACCATGAATTAAGTATTTTCTAGACTACTGACAGCGAAGGGAAATTTGAATAAAGTAAAGCAAAGTTCAGACAGGAGTGGTAATTAGAAGACTATTGATGTTATAAAAAAAAGAATAGAAATATATGTAACGTTGAAGGGTTCGGACGTGGTGTTTTATTACTCTATTTTGTCTTTGATTTTAATACTCGTATTAGCAGAGAATTGTTCGAGGTATCTGTAAGACGAGCCAACTCATAGAATTCCATGAATTAAGCATTTTCTAAACTGCTGTCAGCGAACGAAAATTTGAAAAAAGTAAGGCAAAGTTCAGCCAGGGGTGGTAATTAGAAGACGATTGATGTTACAAAAAAAAAGAATAGAAATATATATAACGTTGAAGGGTTCGGATGTGATGTTTTATTACTCTATTTTGTCTTTAATTTTAATACTCGTATTAGCAGAGAGTTGTTCGAGGTATCAGTGAAGCAAGCCGACTCATAGAATACCATGAATTAAGTATTTTCTAGACTACTGACAGCGAAGGGAAATTTGAATAAAGTAAAGCAAAGTTCAGACAGGAGTGGTAATTAGAAGACTATTGATGTTATAAAAAAAAGAATAGAAATATATGTAACGTTGAAGGGTTCGGACGTGGTGTTTTATTACTCTATTTTGTCTTTGATTTTAATACTCGTATTAGCAGAGAATTGTTCGAGGTATCTGTAAGACGAGCCAACTCATAGAATTCCATGAATTAAGCATTTTCTAAACTGCTGTCAGCGAACGAAAATTTGAAAAAAGTAAGGCAAAGTTCAGCCAGGGGTGGTAATTAGAAGACGATTGATGTTATAAAAAAAAAGAATAGAAATATATGTAACGTTGAAGGGTTCGGACGTGATGTTTTATTACTTTATTTTGTCTTTAATTTTAATACTCGTATTAGCAGAGAATTGTTCGAGGTATCTGTAAGGCGAGCCGATTCATAGAATTCTATGAATTAAGTATTTTCTAGACTGCTGTCAGCGAAGGAAAATTTGAATAAAGTAAGACAAAGTTCAGCCAGGGGTGGTAATTAGAAGACGATTGATGTTATAAAAAAAAAGAATAGAAATATATGTAACGTTGAAGGGTTCGGACGTGGTGTTTTATTACTCTATTTTGTCTTTAATTTTAATACTCGTATTAGCAGAGAATTGTTCGAGGTATCTGTAAGGCGAGCCGATTCATAGAATTCTATCAATTAAGTATTTTCTAGACTGTTGTCAGCGAACGAAAATTTGAATAAAGTAAGACAAAGTTCAGCCAGGGGTGGTAACGAGGAGACGATTGATGTTATAAAAAAAGAATAGAAATAAATGTAACGTTGAAAGGGTCGGACGTGGTGTTTTATTCCTCCAGTTTTATCATAGTTTTAATACACGCGTGTACAGTATAGGGTTGCTCGTAATCCAAATTGCAGTTGCAACGAAAAGCTGAGTGGAAATCTCTGTTGCTAGAGTTGTGTTAAATTTCTTTTCTCTATTACACATACGGTTGTTGAAAATCTCCTATTCTTGTCTTTCTACTGCTTATCTCGTGTAACTTGAAGTTGAATTCTAATTTTGTAAGGGAGATTTTCATTGATTACATTTTTAATACTAGATTTACGGACATTTCTTGTACATCTATTTCTAATATACATATACTAAAAAATAGTATCTAATTCGAAACTGCAGAGCTGAGAGGGTAATAGATTAGGGTATATTTGTACCAGTCTATCAATAAAAATTAACAAAAGTTGTTAAAAATAATCGTAATCGTTTTTGCAAAGTTTTTTCATGGACTCTGAACCCCTTCAAATTAACCAGTTAACTAATAGTTAGTGTTAAAAGTTCAACATTGTATTCTGCTCTTTTTCTTCCTTCTATTCTAAAAAAAGGTTTATCCCGTTGAAATAAATAAATAAATAAACAAGCATTATAAAATTGAGAATCTATACTTCTTCCATATCGGAGGAATTTAGTTTCTTTTTGCAACAGCAGAAATTTACAAACATTTGAAGTCTATATCTCAAGAATATTTAAGGGAGGAACATTGAAAATATCTATTTCTTTCGTTCCAAGTATAGGAAACTTTACCCTTATCTTAACGATAAGAAATTTCTAATCGCTCGGACATTCTAGTTCTAACGTACTTACGTACACGAACACCTTGCAAACAACATCACCTCTCCCACACCCGCACAATTCATGTATCCCCCTGCTCATACATCTAAGTGTATCATATGTAACGCTAAATTATGTAATGCAAAATAACCTCAGCAGAGGTTGACCACGCTTAAATAAAAAAAAACCTTGCAAACAACAACGACAACAACGACACAATTAAAATTACGAAACACCGGTGAAGTTTCGATCGACGTACCTAACAATTTTCACGGTTACACGTGCCTGATATTGATATCGCAATTACGATATTCTCGCCGGGCGAAAGTTACCGGAACCGGGCGGTGGTTCAGGCTTCAACTTTTATCAGTTAGCCGGAATACGAGGCTCGTTATTTGTTCGAAGATGTTACGGTGGCTTCCTAGCAGCCGTGGGTAAAACAAGTTGCCGGGAGTATGGTGAGAGGGGCGGGGGGAGGGGGGGACGAGTTAACAGCGAATCGGCCGTAGTTCGAGAAAGTTTGCATCCATCGAGGTGCGGTTGATGGCCCATACACGTGAACTTACAATCTCCTTTCTTGAGGTTAACTTCGGCAACAGCCAAAATAACGAAGGGTTAAGATGCTTTGCACAACGGCAAGGGACGGGAGGGGGGACGAGGGGGGTATGGGGGGGATGAGACTGCTGGCTTGTCCCTCTGTATGGCTTCGTTAAGAGGATTAAACGGCTTTGAAGTTACGTCAACTGAAATTGTGCTAGATCGAGCGAGAACGCGTCCCGGTGAATCGGGAATCTTTTCCGACATTGACAAGTGGCAAAGACTTAAACGCAAGGAGCCGGAGGAGAGTCTGGTTCTCTGATAAATCATTAGACGTTTCTTTTGTAAGCTTCTTATGCCGTTCGAAGCCCGTTCGCGGGGAACGTCGCGGTAACGATCGTGTTTCTTGATACGCGTCCCGCTTCGATGTTGCACTTTGAAATGTTCGCTGGGAACGATTGTTGGGAAATTAACGGGAGATATGTTCCTTTGGTTTTCTAATTTCGAGGAGAATGTTGGAGAACAGGTGGAATGCTTTACTAATGTAGAAATGCGATCGATTGGATGCGAGTTTAGGAAAATGTGAAGAGTGCTTGAGTTGAACGGTAGCCTTGTGAACGTAGAATGTTTGGACTCGAGTGTTTCTAAGGCGCGAAAGATGAGTATTTGAGAAAACTGAGCGACTGAGGAAAGAGTGTGATTCTGAAGAAAGTAAAAACGTCGTAGTGTAAAAAGTAAAAAGCCGTTTAAGTTGTTATTATTATACTATTTCAAAAATATATTAATAATATTTTAATCACTTCACTTTATTTTATTTACACCTGAGCTCTATCACCTCACTCTACTAAATGAATAAAAGTAGAATTTCCTGTATTTATTCACTTTTCTTTCCTTCCTTTTTTTAATTTATAACCTTTCCTATAATACTAACTTTAAAAATTTTCAATTTCGAAATTTTATTCACACCTGAGCTATATTATCTCACTCTACTAAATAAATGAAAGTGGAATTTCCTATATTCACTTTTCTTTCCTTCCTTTTTTTAATTTGTAACCTTTCCTATAATACTAACTTTACAAATTTTCAATTTCGAAATATTATTCTCACCTGTGCTATACTATTTCTCTTTACTAAATAAATAAAAGTAGAATTTCCTGTATTTATTCACTTTTCTTTCCTTCCTTTTTTAAATTTATAACCTTTCCTATAATACTAACTTTAAAAATTTTCAATTTCGAAATTTTATTCACACCTGAGCTATATTATCTCACTCTACTAAATAAATGAAAGTAGAATTTCCTATATTCACTTTTCTTTCCTTCCTGTTTTTAATTTGTAACCTTTCCTATAATATTAACTTTAACAATTTTCAATTTCGAAATTTTATTCATGCCTGAGTCTTATCATCTCACTCTACTAAATAAATAAAAGTAAATTTTCCTGTATTAATAGATATCAAAAGTTTTTGAAAAATATTATTAGTACGCGTAATGTTATAGCATATTAATGGTTTATATTAAAATTATGATGTCATTGCAGTCTCTGCTTTTGCGAGGTAACATATGAAGTTGATACAATTTACAGAAAATTCACTTTGCAATAATACACAGCTTAAGAAAGCTGATTCTTCAATTTTTCTTCCTATTATTCGAAATTTTGTAGATGTATCACTCGTAGTATATAAATTGTGACATGCATAAATTGGTCTCATAAAGTTAATAGATTCGCCATTTGTACCAGTTTAATCTAATCGTTTATTTAGCTATACGTAAACTCGTTCAACGAGAATCGCAAATCCCTGCGTTCCTTCTGAAGGGTAGTTTGGCGAGTTCTCCAAAGAAGGCACGGCACGGAGGAAAGGAAATCAATTGAAGCAGGAAAAGTAAAAAGGCGGGTCGACTCTATGAAGCGGAAAAGTTTCAAAGCCTTGCAAATATTTGTAGAATAAAAGTGCTCGAAACTTTTGTGTTTGTTCGTTTTGCAAATTTCAAAATTTCCTGGCGAACATCAAGATCAGATCAATCGAAGGACGCGGAAGCTCGCTCGATATCTGCATTACCTCGTGCTCGCCGCGTTGCTGCGCCGAAATCTGCACAAGGGGGCCGGTAAATCTTGCCCGGATGGTTATTCAAAGATGCTTACGTGAATTCCACGTTGAAAAATAGCCTTTGATGTTCTCGATCGTGCGATCGCTTTAATCTTTCTGTGATACGTTTGGATTATACGTCTCATTTAACGTAAGATCGATGGAACTGCCAGAAACTGTCCGTGGGATTATTTTCAACCGTTATATTTACCGTGCACTACTATGCAGCTCGCTTTTTCCCTTATTCTACCGTTACCGATGAGAATATATTTTGCTAATGTATTTGAATACGTTTAGAAAATTTTCATCATTGTAATATCTTACAATTTTCATTAGTCATTAATTTTGATTAACTTTGATCTCTTGATATCCCAGAGTCTTCCATTTAGGCCGAATTTGATATATCAAAGAATTAGTCATGTCCATGCACTCACAAATTGGTCCTTGGGTTCATAGAATTTGTCCAGGGAAGAGGATACGGGATGCTGAATGGGCCCTATTGGGCCCTATTAAGTCCTACTGAGTTCTATTGGGGCATATTAAGCCCTATTGATTTTTATTGGAGCCCGTTGAGTCCTATTAATTCCTAGTACAATGTATAGTTAACACATTGACAGCCGGCTACCTGAGACATTTAAAGCCTGAGCGCCGGCCTTATTTGTTTGTTTCTGATCACTGAATAGCCAAAAAAAATATTTAAAATATTATATATTTTCGTGAAATAGTGCATTTTATTTGCATATTCGTCATATACAATTTAACGTTAAAAAAAATCCACATCATCGTGAAGCAGCTACTCAAACGACAGACTCAGAAACCCGCGTTTTCGCGGGGCCGGCTGTCAATGTGTTAATACTAAGGCCCTTATTTAGGCCCTTATTTAGGCCCTTATTTGGGCCCTTACATTGGTCCGTATTGAGTCCTACTAAGTTCTATTGGATCACATTGAATCCTATTGGATTCTATTGAGTTCCACTGAGATCTATTAGGACATATTGAGTCCTATTGGGTCCTATAAGGACTTGTAGTTGTCCAGTAGTGCCGTGGGGCTTCTCTTGCATCCGATTAGTAAGATACAATAATACGAGCATTTTTTCAAATTATCTCACAGATAATCTCACGTGCGCGTCCCTAAATGCATAGAATGCTGCCACGATTCTCGTGAAGTATCGGCCGACGTTTCCACGTGTTAGGCGTTCGTGAAAAACGCTTGGCACGTGGTACCGTCGCGTCGTGTTCGCTTGGAAATTCCTTGAGAATATTTTATTGGAGATCAGGCAGAGAGGATTGCGGCAGGAGGGAGAGCCGAGGAGTAAGATACAACAGGAATACGGAGGTACAGGTCGTGGTATTGCGTCCCACGTTGGATGGAAGTTTGCTTGCGGCTTCGAATGCATTTATTCGAATCTTGATACAAGAATTTATTCCGCTCGCTCGCTCAGCCGTACGGACCCGCCTTATTCGCCTTTTATTTGGCGACCTGCCTCTTCCTGTAATCTGTAAACAGCCACGCGTCCTTCGTTTCTCTTTTCTTTGTCGTTGGTCGAAAGGTGCCTAACTTCTTGCGAGTTTAATTGAAAAATACGGACAACTGATTCGCCGAGCAACGTGTAAACGGTATTCCTTGGAATTATCTATCGTTCCGAGTGTTTAAAATTTGTGCTATGTACAAGTCACGACAAAACGATAACAAACCATAAGGTTTCTGGCGTTTCTCGAGTCTAATGCAAAGTATACTAGTTAATTTTATAGCATAAAGGTTGGAATTAAGCGTTTTAAAATATCTTAACACTTAGCCAACCGAATGGGAAGATCTCCCACTTTTTCCACAACAAGAGCACTACTATTGATTCTATTTACTTTTGTTATTAGTTAGTATTGAACTAGTGTTGTTCACAGTTCATCAAATGAATTTTCAGCTTTTCCAAAGTACAATTTTTAATGAATTCAACATCAGTTCAAGATTAACTAATAACAAAAGTAAATAGAATCAATGGCAACGAATTGTTGAAGAAAAAATAGGAAATCTCTCAATTTGGTTGGTTGAGTTCTAAAAAATGGTACTTAAACGTGTTGGTAATATCCTTCTCTTTCCTTAGGGAGTTTTGCATACTGAGATGCAGTATATGAGATACAGTGATCAATGCAGACGAAAAAGTTGGAAGAAAGATTTTGCGAAGAGAAACGATTAATTACAATGTTGTTTCGCGATAAAATTATAAGAAGTGTTCAGGGTAATGGCGAACTCAACATTTTTACTATTTCTTCTGTATTTTCTTCGTTTAATAAAATTTCTAATCCATCAATTACTTGATGATACATTTTGTTTGAGTTTGCTGTTGTGAAAAGTAAATAAATAGCATTTTTCTCGAAACACACGCTTATTGAGTTTGCCCTTACTACTCATATGTTCCTACATATGAAATGTAAATTTATTTAACAATATGTATTAAATAATTTTACAATACATGAAAATAGATGTGTTTTCTGTTGACTATTATCGTTTTTATTTATCTTGTAATTTTTATTTCGAAGCGAATAGTTATATACCGTTAACGATATTATTTATTGCTGTAGTTACGCTGAATTCTTTATGAATGACACAAGTAAGATGCATGCATCACATTTTTTAAACATCGTTAAAAATTACCCCAGAGTTTCATGGATTAAACAGAATTCCGTTTTTCAATTAATTCTATCTGAAAATTAGAGGCACAGCGAATAAATGGATTTGGTAATTAAACTTGGTTATAAAAATTCTCAAAGCCAAAAGTATGCGTGCTGGAGACTTTTAAGTTCACCTGGTTTCATGTGAATCCAATTACTTAGATTTTTGTGCATACTTCCAATTTTTTTTTAACCGATATTGTTGAACTTTTAAACATGTATTTTAAAATACCGATGTTGCACAGTGAGACATTTAGTATCCCATGTAAATTGTTAAAAACAAAATTAAAATCAATACTGTTGTTAACGAAGATTTTTAGATATGTGTCTAATCAACTGCAGTATAAGATACGTATAAAAGTTGGTCAAAACTGCGGCAAAGTTTTGCGAAATATTTCTAGAAATATTACACGTACCAAATACCATAGTTACGTCATAAATTTGGTGTAAAACAAAGGATTGATACATATTAATTCCTAGTGATTCAAATTGAACAATGCGATACGAACGTATGCAAATTATACTGGATGAAGCTTTCGAAATAATCATTGGAACATAGTTTCACCGATGCGTGTTAGAAACAATATCCTAACCCAATGAAGTTCATGCTACACACATCCCTATTTAGCTGTTCATCGCTGAATTTACTTCCTGCCTATACATCATTCGAAATGAATAATTTCGACTTGTGGTACGCATTCGCTACGATAAACATGGAATTTGCATCATGGACACATAGGTATATTATTGTATTATTAAGGGTAACATTAGAAAGATTCATTTCAAAAAATAGGATTGCATGAATCTTTTCCTTTGTAAATTTC
The DNA here is from genome assembly GCA_033822845.1 of Tetrapedia diversipes. Taxonomy (NCBI): domain Eukaryota; kingdom Metazoa; phylum Arthropoda; class Insecta; order Hymenoptera; family Apidae; genus Tetrapedia; species Tetrapedia diversipes. Next base: position 184,118 of record JAOPTO010002213.1, on the reverse strand, counting down.
TTTGATAAATATAAGATTGTAGTGTTCATATACAAGGCGAGTCTCACAATTTGATCGCTTCAAACTGCTTGTGAGTTATTTATTATAGAAAAAATATGTTTCAAATAAAAGTTGCACGATATATTCGAACAGTATTATATGCCTTCTTTAATATCATGCAACTTTTATTTGAAACATTTTAAGATCAGGAGATCGTGGTAGTATAACACGGGTGACTTAGAGTTTCAAAATATACAACAGAAAAATGATTCATACAATTTAAATACGTATGAACAAATATGTGACCCATTACATCTACTATTATCACATAACCATAAACACACGGTAAAACCCTATTCATCAATGCATGCTCAAAGAGCCCCAGTAGTTTTTTCAACCATTATCATGATCCTATTTCGAAGGGGAGAATAAAATAGACAAAACATCAAAATAATCATAGAATCTAAATACGTGTAAACAAATATCTGAACCATTGCATCTTCTATTATAATACAACCACAAACACACAGTACAACCCTATCCATCAATGCATACTCAAAGAGCCCCAGTAGTTTTCTCAACCATTATCACGACCCTATTTCGAAGGGGAGAATAAAATAGACAAAACATTAAAATAATCATAGAATTTGAATACGTGTAAACAAATATATGAACCACTACATCTCCTATTATAATACAACCATAAACACACAGTACAACCCTATCCATCAATGTATACTCAAAGAGCCCCAGTAGTTTCCTCAACCATTATCACGATCCTATTTCCAAAGAGCAAATAAAACACACAAAACATCAAAATCATCATAGAATTTAAATACGTGTAAACAAATATATTAACCACTGCATTTCCTATTATAATACAACCACAAACACACAGTACAACCCTATCCATCAATGCATACTCAAAGAGCCCCAGTAGTTTTCTCAACCATTATCACGGTCCTATTTCCAAGAAGCAGATAAGTAACAATTAAAGCATACCCGTTATCCACTTCCGTGTCCTCTCTGTTTGCACGAATGATCATCCAACGTTTAGTGGTCGTTCGCCCGGCACAATAAATGTCGGTTCAAACTGAATGCGCGCGCGTCACCGTTATAGAACCGGTTCCGTTCGTCTTGGGGGCCAATCAGTTGAGCCGCGCCTGATTTAATGCGTTATTTTATTAGAAATCTATAAAGCCATCCAGATTACGGGAGGGAGAGGGTTTATGGCCTGCCGCCAACCCACCAGATTCGCCCGCCTCCCACCACTTCGACCTGAACCGCTTTCGACATTCAACCTACCGACCAACTACCACCAACCCCCTGCCACCCTCCTGTGTTCACCCTCGACAACGCGAGCCAACTGTGCCCGCTTCGAGGCGTCAGCTTCGCCCTTCCTTTTTCTTTTTTCCACGAGGCCTCCAACGGTTAACGTGTCTCCTCTTTCAACGCGGCCGAAACGAAGAAGGACCGGTCGGTCGAGTCAGCGAATTAATTTATGCGCGATTTCTTTTTATTCGGGGTTGACCGGCTCCGCTAGAAGTAGGCGGCGCTGCTGTCGGTTCCGGTTCTCATCCAAGATGTCCTTTTGGCGAACAGTAATGACAATTAATGAATGGAATAATGGGGACGGTTTATTAATTCCTTCGGGGGGGAAGCTTTGAAGAGCCGTCGCGTTATTTGACACGGGGGATATTATTGGGGTAATGGTTGGTTGGGGAGGGTAATCATTGTCGGCTTTTTAATTAATTAATGTTTAAAGCGGCGTCAATTGAGGGGTTAGCAGGGGCAACTGGGAAGGATCGTTATGCGGAGTGATACCGAAATAGCTTGTTTCGCTCTTCTTAAAATCTGCTTTAACCCTCGAAAAAGCAGGGTCACTTTGAGCCCGTGCGAAATGGAGTGCAGGATGACAAAATCGTAATGTAATAAATTTATTTGTGAGAATCATACGATTAGGGAATTAATCGTAAGTAAAGCGTATATTTAAAATATGTTTCTATACGTGATTCCTTTCCAAAGCTACTTTGCAACAAAAATTCTGTTACAGGTTAAAATGACACAACATTCATCTCTTGATGATCCGTCGTCAATCGATCGAAATGACATTCGTTACTTAGTAATTTGATAAAATTAAATAATTCGTTGCGCTCATTACATTTCTTCGTTAATTCTGTAATTCGAAAATTTTCTTCGCGATTGTAATTATTTCGATAGGATGATTGGTATTAATGTGAAAGGTCTCCTCAAAAGATCCACGCAAAACGGTCGATCCGAACCGTTTGTTCGGATCGTAGGATTTCATCTGAAAGTCAGTCTTCGCCAAGTGGGTCCCCGAAAGCAGAGCGATGAAATTCGAAAGGGAAACGCGACTTCGAAAGTTCGTCGAAAGGAGAAAAATTTTCCGGTTCCGTTTTTTTTCTGCTCCTTTTTTTTTACAACGCACGGTAAAACGCATTTTAGGAAACGACCGCCTCGGATGCTGAGAGGTATCCGTGCCCTCGAGGAAATTGAATTTTGTGGCCTTTCTTCGACCATGAATTTTCTTTCGCCACTTGCGCCCCACATTTGAAAGGGTTAGGACGCTTATTAGACTTGTGTGAAACGTGATAATTAAATCAGATTGTATAATTGAGCGACGTATCTTTGTTACTTATACGATTAGTGTTGGAAATTGAATACAGAAATACTACGAAGCAAAAATTAATCATAATCCAGCTTTCTCTTAACACTATTCCTACCATGACCGGTCAAATGACCGTTCTTAAAATTGTTATTAGAATTTCATACGTACAACGTAATTGAATCGCACTTAAACTTTAGACTTTTCCTCAAATATCCGTATAACACATTTTTCAATATTCACTTCTGTTTTCATTGTTTATTTTTTGAGAAAAATTTGTAGTCTGTCTTACGTGGGAATGTCGCGATAGGAATAGGTATATGCGAAGTGTCGGTAGGAATAGTGTTAACGTACTTTCTCAAGCATTTCTTCCAAGAAGCTAAGCCACATCTGGCATTTTAGAAAGTTCGAAAACATCGAGAAACAGAACAAAAGGGGTTGAAGTACCTGAACGGGATTGTAAGAATTTTGACCACTGCGTTCTGCTAGTCTTGTGACAAAACTCGCTAGATGCGGTCAAAATTGCCCTTCCTCGTGCTATATAAAAATATTAATAAATTATCAACTATTTCACAAATAAAAGTTCAATTCATTTAGCAATATCAAACCCCATTCCCAATAATTAGTTTGCACGTTTACTGGATCTAACTTATTCCAAAAGTGTCACGGATGGAAAAAATATGGAATAAATATTGTAGTATAAATTTCTCTCGTCATCGAATCTACGATCGGTAACCGTACAGTGTTCTGCTTCGTATCAAATAATTTTTGCAGAAATATTCTTTTTCGATTACCTAAATTAATTCTTTACGAGATGCTTAAACGTTTTTAGCTAAAACGATTACCCTATATTATATAATTGATACGATGTTTGTTGCGACGTTGAGTATACAGTAGCGGACAAAAGTTTAAGACCAACAAGTCAAAGAAAATTAACTAATTAATTAATAAGAAATAACAGTATAAATAAAATTTGTACTCCATACTAATCAATAAATAGTGTTCTACCATAGTGAAAATAAAAATGGATACATAAACAATATTTACGAACCATAAAATTATGTTTTACACTGTCCAGTCGGCTTAAACTTTTGTTCGCTACTGTATGAATTGTTTATGGCGCGAAATTTTTATTTTATTTTATTTTATTTATTTACAGGCAAATGCCCATTATAAGGTAAACATAAAAAAAAAACGAAACAGAAAAGAGCGAACAAAGTAACGGCGAGTACGTGATAGGAAAATAGAAGTATTAAAAAGAAAAGATATATATAACATAGAAAATGACAAATTGAACCATAATTCTGCAAAAAATTCTATAATTTTTTAGTAATGTAAGAATGCGATTGTTTAGTGTGTCTAGCGTTTTCCGAAGGCGTGACTATTTATTTGAAATGACGTTTCGATAGTTTTAAATGGCGGTGTACGCTTAATCGTCGATATAAGCGAACAGAGAACGCGTCGCTGTTTGAACGATAAAATCGTGTGAACTGTTCAACCGTTTTATTTCTCCCGCAGTATTTCATCGTTAAGAATCAACAACTCGGAAGGGTTGAATGTTCTCGTAAAATTTACCGTAAACCGTACACTCGCCCCCCGAACGTATACATATATAGGTATTTCCGTTCATACGAATCCTTACGCTGGTATAATAGTGAACATCATTTAAAAATGTGAAACCTCGCGCGAAAACGATGACTTCTTAGTCTCGCTTCGCCAGTTCTATTTATTCCGAGGCTTTTTCACTTTTTCCGCAACGTGTTGCTGTCGACAACAATTCGTCGAGGAACAATCGCGAATAAAAAATGATTAACCTTCGTGCAACGAATTCAGGGTCATTTTGATCCATTCAAAATGCAATACAAAATGTAATAAAATTGGTAAGAGACGTGCAAAGAATACAATTTAAAGATTAAAGAGGAACCGAAGTGTATGCTGCTTAAAATATGTAATTTTTAAAAATAATTTCTGCTTGAAACTACTTTTGATAGAAATTCCATTGTGAATTAAAATGAACCCGTATTCGTCTCCGACGATCGTCGAAACATTCGTTCTCGAAGGATTAACCCTTTGAATGCTATGGTCGATTTTCCGTTGAATCAATTTTTTTATATTTAACACAAAAATTCGGCCCATAGAGGGGCAATTTGGTTCAACCGATCAATTATGTATAAGCTTAGAAACAGAACATTTTATTTTGAAATTCGCATGCCTATATAACATTTACTCTGGTTGACATATATAATGTTAACACTATTCCTACCGACACTTCACGTATACCTATTCCTACCGCGACATTCCCGCGTAAAACAGACTACAAATTTTTCTCAGAAAATAAACAATGAAGAAAAAAGTGAATATTGAAAAATGTATTATACGTATATTTGAGGAAAAGTTTAAAGTTTAAAGGCGATTTAATTACATTGTATCTATGAAACTGTAATCGAAATTTTAAAAACGGTCGTTTGACCGGTTGTGGTAGGAATAGTGTTAATGGACAATAATTAAGCAACATTATGAAATAATAAATTAGTAGTTCTGTGAAGTACGAAACATTTCAAAACATCTTGACGTCTCCCACGCGTCATTGTACGTCAAGGGATGAATTTCTACGAAATTTTTCATCTAGCCCGTGTACTTCCGTGGCGTTCTACGCGAAACATGTGATTTCGACGT
>JAOPTO010002213.1:0-177497 GCA_033822845.1 Tetrapedia diversipes | reverse complement strand
CGTGACATAGTGTACGAATACTTTTCAGAGCCACTGTATATGCGTTTGTCAATTTTTGTTTCCTTCGCCTTATAACTTTTTCCGTGGCCACACACTTCGGCGTTAACCTTTTAATGTTGACGAAAGTTACTCGTAGGGACCATGGACGAAAATATGCGTTGCCAATTTTTGCAATTTTTCGTTTACTGCAACGTGATTGTCAGTGTACAGGTAACAATACTCCATCTCCAGTATTAGTGCGTCGTCTCTTCGAAGCGTTTAGGTCAAGAGTATTCAGCGCTCAAAGGGTTAATTACCGTAGGAAAAATTACGGTTTAACTTCACTTCGTTATACTGTTAAAACTTTACGCGAACGTGTTAAAAAGCACACACATATGCACACAACACACACTCACGCACACGCGTGCGTACATTGTACGCAAAGGATACGTATCGCAGCGACATGATTACGCGACGGGACCCGGAAATCAACTAGCGGCCTCTTAACAGTCACCGTGAAGCGATAGGTGACCGATACGTGGAAAGTATAAACAAAGGACGGTCGTCATCGTAGCGGGCAATCGCCACACGTGTACAGGTGGGCCTGTTGAGTCGAAACACAACATTCACTGGTCGAGTTAATTAATTTGGGAACGTAAAAAAGTTCACGAAGGACGTTCAACAGAATGACAATAAAACAGATCACAACGAAACGTGACTGATTTATTTACTGTATCTATGAATGAATTTCAGATACTTTTTAAAATTATTTAAATTACACAATAATGTATCTAATGTAAAATTAATAATTAACAGCTAATATGATGATAGAAAGCAGTACGTTTTAAAGAAACGCAAATAATTCTTTAGCAAAATTTTGTCAAACATTTTTAATCGAATATTCTTTAGCACAGAATGCACTTTCAATCGAACACTTTTTATGCATAAATCTTTACAAAATATCACGAAGACTTTTTCAATAAATTTGTAAGTAAAGTTTAACACTATTCCTACCACAACCGGTCAAATGACCGTTTTTAAAATTTCGATTACAATTTCATAGCTACAATGTAATTGAATCGTCTTTAAACGTTAGACTTTTCCTCAAATATACGTATAATACATTTTTCAATATTCACTTCTTTCTTCATTGTTTATCTTTTGAGAAAAATTTGTAGTCTGCCTTACGTGGGAATGTCGAGGTAGGAATAGGTATACGTGAAGTGTCGGTAGGAATAGTGTTAATAATATATATATATTAATATAATTATTATAATTATTATAATATTCGCATAATATTATTATAATTATTATAATCTTCGCATAATATTATTATAATTATTATAATTATTATAATCTTCGCATAATATTATTATAATTATTATAATTATTATAATCTTCGCATAATATTATTATATATAATATATGATATTAATAATATATATCGTAATAGGATCGACTTCATCATCTTCATCCGGTTTTCACAAATCCTTGCATTACTTCGATATTATTCGAGGGGGCACGTTATTTTTCATTTCAAATACAACCAACCCCAAAGAATCCGAACTTTTCGTTCCCGTTGGTCGAAGTAGGACTGCTACTTTCGAATAATGAAAAATTTACACGTTTGAGCGACAGATCGACGCGGTTCGCGCGCTGCCGATCATTTTCCCTGCGCGCGAAAGTTTTAACGAAACTTCATCCATTATCGTTCGAGAAACGCTCGCCGAAATTTCCATACAAAAGTTGCATGCATCACCATCGATAAGATATCCATGGTCGTGGACCGTATGGACGAGGAATCCAAAAGTTACAATAGCTTCGCGTTTTCAATGTTCGACACGAGGAATCGAGGCATATGTATTCATGTTTCGCGGTGTTTGTCAACTTGGCTTGTTATTCCTATGCAAAATTTATTTTTCACCTTTATCCACAGAGTTCCGGGGGACCAGCGAAAACATTTTAGAATGGAAACAACTTGATTTAGCAACTTAATTTTTCGTTCAAACATCCGTGCACGGTTCTCATGGAGTTTAACGAAGTACAGTAAGTTTGACGTCAGAACCAAAAATACTTTGTTGTTAGTGTTATGTGGTTTTTTCGAGTCTAACGTTGTTGCGATAGATGGATCGTGAAATGCTTTGTTGAAAATTAACCCTAGAACTCCTGAGCCTCGATCTAGTACGCGAACTCCTAAGGAGGGGGGCTCCTCGAAACTACACTTCTTTTTATACATTTATCCTGGAAAAAAGTTGTTTTTTGGAAAATTTTTTGCAATGTTAGGATATACTATAGTTTGTAAACAAGACAACATATGTTTTTGCGTTCAATTTGTATTGATTTATGCATATTTATAAAATTAAATACTATTATAAAATAGTATAGTAACGTGCAGATAGTTTGAACTTGATTATTCTGATAAACATGAATGGCAAAGTATAGTTAAGTGAATGTTTTCTGCAAACATGGTTTTTGCAATTGTAACAAATTTGCATTGATTTTAATAAAAAAAACCATTACAAAGTTATCTTTAAAAAATGAGGGAAAATTCAGAAACTTCAACGCTGGTTTCACCCCTTTAAAATGGCATTTAGATGAAAAAAAGAGATTAATTCATACGTATACTATTACGATCTACATACCCACAAAGTTTTATCAAATACTTCTATCAGACTCAGAATTCTAGGGTTAAACGAATTTATTTGTGACATAGTGTACGGATACTGTTGAATTGAAATTAATCAGAGTCGCGGAGATGCGCTAAATGCTACGCGTGTTAGGGATGAGCAGCAAGGGTACTTGGATTAAATGAGAACACTCGAGGTCCGCTTTCTATAAATTCCTCTGAAAGACTAATTTTATTCTTTTCTGCTCGTTCTTACGCTCCTAGGTTCGGGGGTCGGTTCGAAAATTACCTGCCCCCGACCGGTACACCTTTAGGTGGGGAGGTACAAATTAAATAATGCTTTTTCCCAAATCCGACAGATACTTTTTGGAGCCACTGTATATACACGTATACGTTTAATAAAAAATTAGTTCATTAACAAAAGATCGCTTAACAGGTTATCCTGAGATGATCAACGATTTTTAGCGTAATTAAAACATTATTTATCTTTGATAATAAGATGCAGCGTCTTGTTATCATTTGTTATCGAATAAAAATTACCATCAACACGCCAGCTTATACCGACGAGAAAATTCATTAAAATCTATTAATCCAACCTTACTCCCTTTTTTCACTCTAAAAGTGTCTAAGGTATTATTTTCTCTAGGAATTTCCTCGCGACAAGGACACGGCGAGTATTCGTCATACTTCGTCAAAATTAATATCTCTTCCTTTTTTTTTCCTCTCCCTCTCGCAGAGACACGAACCTCGCAAGAAACGCTCGGTTTCCACGGGACTAACAACTTTTTGGTTGTATGAGTTCATGTATTCTAAAATGTCCGGGCCATCAAGTCCGTTGCCTGAACGCAGTCTATTCATTCCAGCATCGCGATTGTTTTGCAGTTTTAATATCCAAGATGGTGAATGCCGTGGAAAATAATAGCGGAAGACGACACGGGAAAAGGGGTTGGAGGTTCGTTGCATTTTAATTCTTCGTGTATCAGTAACGGGTCTGCGCAGCTCTGCGCTGTACACTCCCGTTCAAAAGTATCGGAACACTTGCCGGGAAGCCGAGTATATAAAACTGATACGTCGTCGGGAAATTATATTGGGTTGTCCGGAAAGTCCGTGCCGATTTTTGATAGGTGACACAAGGACAGGTTTAAATAGATTAGAATAATTGAGAACTGTTAGATTTTATGAAATTAGGAATGTTTTTATACACCTTTGGCTATTACTTGATAAAGAAATTATTTTATTTATAGACTACAAGTAATACACGTATAAACTGTCTTAATGCAGATAAATGTTATTAACCCTTTCGCTACGAGCGGTGACTATAGTCACCCCGTGAAATTTTGTGGACAGAGTATTATTGCATTATGCGATAATTTTTTAACCCTTTCCTTTCTACCACTGACTAATTGAAGACATCAAAGAAACTATTTTCAAAAATTGTTCGTTACGATGAACATTGTATACATGGTACAGGTATGTAGATTCATTGATGAGAGAGATTTGGAAATCGGATTAAGCTTCTCATGTACATCTTGATGTTTCTGAATTACTTTACTTGGATTTCTTCCTCATACATCCTAGCGTGACAAACGTGTTCCTTCACATTTCACTGGTGTTTCGATCGACAATCACCATCCTACTGTGCATTCAGTCTACTCTCCCCTTTCAATTAAAACATATTCCGCTGACAAAATTTTCTCCCACATTTAAGAAATTAATAGGTGAACAAACTGCGCTTATAAATCAATAAACCCAACGATTTCTGAAACGATTCGTTCGATTTATTCGTCCATAGTTGACACAGAATCCCTGGGACTAGAAACAAACAGAGGGCAACGAGGAGGGTAATGTCTATTCGAAAAACAGAACCGCGGAATCGAGTGGATAAAGTAAAAAAGCCGGCGCTCCCGTATCAGAAGCGTTAGAATAATAAAACGTCAGAAGAAACAGATGTTCCCACCCGGCAGTATCCGCGAAAGTTCCTCGAACTTTCCCGTGTACTCGAGAGTCATCCTACCTACCTCTTCTCATCCTCTCGAGCTTTATCTCTACCCCCCTCTGTGTCCCAGAAGAAACTCCATGGAAGAAGAGGACGACGACATCCTGACGTCGTAGGATACACGCGTCAGCCATGGCTGTGTGTGCGCGCGCGCGAGCTCGCTTGCTTGTACGTGTATATGTGTCTTTTAAACCACTCGCCGTACAAGTTGACTTTTATTTGAACGAAGTATCAACAGGTATCGACCCGAGTCTCGTCCTCTATAGCGGTGTACACCGTGCAACTCGACCTTCCTGCTCCCTGTTCCATCGTGCTGCTCTTGGCGAAGAGAGGGGAGGGGATCTCTTCTTTACCGATCGGCCAACTGAACCGGCTACCGGCCATTTTCCACGATCAAAGCCTAAAGGAGCGTCAGAATCGATGCCGAGGATATATTCGCTACGTCAGAGAATATTTCTTGGCGATTGATTCGCGGACTCGATTGCTTTTATGCACGTGACAACTCAGGGTGTTTTTAAAACTGGTTATAAGAGAATCCGATGTGAATGCATATTTTGTGATGATTGCTTCCGCGGTAGCCATTTTTCTTTTAAACATGGACTAATGTTGTTTCAGTTATTCGGTTATTAACGAAGGGAACGTTATTTCATTATTATATTACGGGGGGGGGGGAAGTAATATCGTTTCTGTTTTGTCGTTTCTTTAGATATTTTGCTCAAAAACCGATTGATTTTTATCGATCCGGCATTAAAAATTTGCACACTAGATGGCTAAAGGTTGTTGATAACGAGGGTGATCGCATCATTGATTAAAAATAAAAATTCGTTAAAAATTTATGTGTTTAAGTTTAATGTAAGGAAACGATGTTACTTTCCGGTCCACCTAATATTACATTATTTGATCGATGATGTTGGTTTTTTGAAATGGATCTTATCATCTTTGGGTTACTTTAACTTCAAAATTTAATATTTATAGAGAATATCTTAATCACCCTTAGTTTGAAAGTTGACTGAAGCGATTAGGACGCTTTCTGTGAATATTTGATTTTGGACTCAAATTCCCCTAGATCGTCGAAACGTCACAATGTGCATGTCACACGCGAAATTCGTATTATTTTATATAAAACTTATGTTCCGTACCGCTTAAAGGCTCAACGGCTTAATCAAATTTATTTATAATCAATCAATACTATTATTTAATACCCATTAATTTATTAAAATCCTAGTATTTCGTCTGTCTCCTTATAAATTAATATACATTTTAAAATTTTAATACAATTTATTATAAAATTACAAACAATTTACGTATAAATAAATGTTATTTAATGAAATTTATTTGTAATCAATCAATACTAATATTTAATACCCATTAATTTATTGAAATCCTAGTATTTCGTCTGTCTCCTTATAAATTAATATACATTTAAAAATTTTAATACAATTTATTATAAAATTCCAAACAATTTACACATAAATAAATGTTATTTAATGAAATTTATTTGTAATCAATCAATACTAATATTTAATACCCATTAATTTATTAAAATCCTAGTATTTCGTCTGTCTCCTTATAAATTAATATACATTTTAAAATTATAATACAATTTATTATAAAATTACAAACAATTTACATATAAATAAATGTTATTTAATTAAATTTATTTGTAATCAATCAATACTATTATTTAATACCCATTAATTTATTAAAATCCTAGTATTTCTTAGCTTAATTGTACCGCTTATGACGAAGCTCGTCATCGAGGATTTAAAAGCCGGACGTCCTATCAGAACTACCTTTGTCGTCCCTGAAATCGGTTACTTTAGGAATTAACAGTGTTGCTCGATTGATCGTCGCCGATAGGCTGTCGCCGACATCATTGGTGGTTGCCTACCACCCAGGAGCACGTTCTTTTCGCCTCGTGCTCGTTCAGGGATTCCCCGTTTCAGCCGCCTCCTCGTTTTATCGGCAAACCCGGCCGCCGTTCGTCTTTCACGGAGCAAGACTCCCCCGCGATCTCCCGGGGGAACGGGGAAATTGGTTACACTTATTCGTCGACGATATTTTCTCGTCTCCTCGCCCTGCTCTTCCTTTTTCTTCGCTCTGTTTTTCGTTTCTCTCGGTCTTGAACAATATGCAGCAGCGATTTCGTTGATCGATCAATTTTACGGGGAATACGTATTGGACTGGGAAGAAATTATGATTAACCCTCCAACAGGGGAAGATTTGGCAGAAATCGTTCATTTATATGATATTGCAAAAGTCAACAAACATACAAAACGTATTTACACAGTTCTGTATTCGTTAGTGTAGTACTCGCGTACAAGTGAGATTCTATTACATAATAAGTATTATTTTTATAAACTTATTGGAAGGGATTAAAAATCACAGCAGCTATTGTAAAATTTATTATATCGCTACGAATAAGGAACTGTATTCTCGTTTTAAACGCTTTAAAATTAAATTGCAGAGGCATTTATTTTTAATTAACTATTAACCAGGTCCTCTTATGAAATTATTGATAATATTGAAATATTTGAAAGTAATCTTGTTTGAAGTATGTTGTATCCCTTTTTGCTGAGCAAAGTTTTCTGACAGATCGATTCGGCGTAGAAAAATTGCACAGGTTCTGGTGGAAGAAAGTGAGAACGAATGAAAATAAACTTCCCCGCAATTAAATCTGTAGTTAAACACGAGATGCAACTCGTCGCAGTTGCGTGACGCGACTCGCTCCATATTTTTATAAAGAGCTGAAACAGTTGCGCTCGTGAAGAAAAAAAATTTCACGAGTTCAGAAGTACACACTTCTTGCTTTTGACGGAACAACTCCGAAGGATATCGTCGGCCTGTTGTAGATTGTGGCTGAACACTCGCAGCACACTCAACTTGTTTCAAACTGGAGGAGAGCACACTTTGTTCTAGTAGACGGAGCACCGATTCTAGTTTCAGTCCTTTTAACGAGGTAAACAATGTAGGCGCTCGTAGAATCTAGTCGTTGGATTTTATTGGGTTACTGTCTGCCCTATTTTTTCTTCTTTCTGTTTTCTTGTTAAGAAATCGATGACACACAGTGACTAACGAAGTTAAACAAAATACATACGTTTCGGTATTATTTTTAATTTAATCGATGCATAATCGTTAGCTATAAGTTATCTACGTTAATAAATTAAAAAATTTCAAGCGTGTATAAAATAATTACATTCACAATTAAATTTTGTAGAAAAATGTAGCTTAATAAGTTTTTATTAGTTTAATTAGTTCAATTACTTTGACTAATTCCGTGAATTATTATATTTTTAATGTTCATCTGCTTAAATAATTTACTTTGAGAACGTCACGATGTTACTTAACATTAATCTTGAAACTAACGAACGTTAGTTAACAAATTTTCAGTGGCTGCGATTTTTCCTCGCAACCCTTAAAAATTTTATACACTCTCGTAAACGCACTTTTCAAAAGCTGTTTTTTAATTAATTTTAAAACGAAACAAGATTAATAAACTCAACTTTAAATTATCCTCTAACTACCCCCCTTTCCCACCGAAAGCTGTATCAAGTTATATAACTCGATTCTGTTTACACGGCACACGGAAAATCTTCCTTCAAACCGAACAAAAAACGCAACAAAAGATATACGAGCTAATCCATTCGTGATCCTTTGTTTTGCAACAAAGTACTTCGCTAAACAAGAAAGAAAAGAAATATCCTGCGACGCTATGATTCTGCGTCGAACAAATTTTATTCCGCGCCTTGTCAAAACTATTTCCAAACGCACACCTCGGAACAAGTTCGTCACCGCGATCGATATTTCGTCATTAGAGATTTCAATCAAACAGGGGCAAACAAGCACTCGATAGCTGGAGCATTGTCACGTTCAATGGTTGTTCATAATATTTGCGCGGGCGAAAGTACTCGGGTACTTATTGCCGATGGTATTTGAGCGGAGGCCAAAGTCGATCCGCAGATTTGGAAATTCGACAGAAAGGCGTTTAAATCCGCGGTCGATATTCCAATCGGATGAGCGGACGGTTCGAACGCAGCAGAGGCAATGATGGGGGTACGATTCGAGGTGAAAACCAGGGGTAATCCCGGGGATTATTCTCTCTGATCCCTGACCAAATATGTGTTCAACGGATGTCCGCTAACCACTATCACTACCTATCACCGCCTCACTTTCCATGCCCACCTATCCTCTCTGATTACGCCTGTACAGCTCGATATTATATCACGTGAAAATGACTTCTTGCATGGAGTTTGCACACCATCTCCCGGGTGTGTCGCGTGTTATTGTGTTTGATGTGCTCGATCGTCACGAAAACTGGGAACCCGGCGTTATACCCGATTCTCGATTCGCTGGAAACGCTCTCGTTTCGCGCAGCGGTCTTTCATCGTGCGGGCAGAAAACGCGTAAACGAAATCCGACGAATTAAATAAAAATTTTCATCTCGCTGACGCGTATACGGTTAATTTGATAATGATTATCGGAAGGTATATTTTTGTACGCTGTTTGCACTGGTGAATTTTGATTTTTCGAACGAACATTACACAGAAATATTTGGAGAATTATGATCTCGTACACGAATATTGGAGTACAAAGGATCGCGAATTAAAACGAATTCTGTTCGTTTACCGAAAATTGAACGTATTATTTCTTAAACAAGGTTTATTACACGGTGTATAGGTTCGTTACGTGAATATGAAATTTTTGAATGTTTTTCTGAAATTAAATATATCGTATATTACATTTTTTTTTCAGCATAAAAATCTTCAATCGAGTCGGAGTTCATCGTAGGCTATTTTTTCTTTTGCAAATTTTTACGACGAAACGAAATCAATTTGTAATTTGGCTGGAAAACAACAACATCTTTGAGGAACGATGAACGCCTAGGTGTTGGTAAATGAAACAAATGAAACGCTTCTCGTGAGACGATTAACTTCGAAAAGGCAATTGTCTCGGGGCGCTTGCATTGGTATCTATTAGGTACTACCTAACTGCCTTGATTGTGCTCGATAGAGCAATGTTTACCAAACTGTACACATTACAGGCTCAGAACCTTAGTAATGCTTTGTTCACCTCATGAAGATACGTTTTACGAAGTTGATTGTTACAATTTCCTGTTAAAATGAACTGCCTTCACGTTGCGCGATTAAATTTCAGCACATTGTATTAGAATATTAACGCTTGAACTCAAATTAAAACGTGCAAATGAATAGTTGAATCTGTTAAATTAATTACACCGATTAGCATAACATTTTTATAGAATTTCAACGTTCTTGTTGTCAAATATAAGTTTCACGTTCCACGTGAAATATTTGAAGTAATGATAGAAATTTTGATAACGTAATAATCTTCCTAATTTTCACGAATTTTAGGAATCTTTAATAATCTAATTATCATGAATCAACTAGCATAAACAAAAAGGAAAAAAAGTATTCCCACGATATATTTGTTGCTGACTATAAAAAAATTGAATGAAGTTATAAAATTGCTTATGTGATATTGGTTATCATAAAATATGCGATAACGTGAAGCTGAGTAATGTGTATATCGAAAGATGAGTATGACGTGATATGATCTGTGTAATTTGTATATGATATGATTTGAGAAAGAAGGAGGATGACAATAATTTGTGACGATCATTGTGAACCGAATATCAGAGAGAGAGAGAGAGAGAGAGAGAGAGAGAGAGAGATTCAGGGATATTGTATACCATTAATTTTGATATTATCACCTTTATAATTTTATTTAATCCTCGAACGGCGGACACCGTGTCCATTGTGACTTGGTCATAAATACTTTTGTATCGTTTATCGCATAACGTAAGTGACTTTCATTCTTCTATGCTTATAAACACATAGTTGATTTTATGTAAATTTCAGTCGCCTAACTGCATTTTCGAAACATTTATACACTTATTAAGTACTTTTTATATTCGAAGTGACAAAAACGTCCACCCTGCGGGGGTTAATATATTACTCAACAAACCGGATTAATCAGTTCTCAGGCTACGCAGGTGTATCGCTTTCACTTGCATTCTATCGTTTCCATTGTTAATCCTCGAACGACTACGTGTTTTTCCACCGATGCACCGAACAGTTCATTTAGAAACGCAGCTGTCACGCGTTCGCAACTTCTTTATTACAACCCCCGTAAAGCGTGCGGTGTCGGCCGTCGAAAGCGCGGATAGTTTGCGAGGAAATTTTCCGATCGACCAAACCCGTACGACAAGTTGCACGTAGCAATGAGGAAAACGGTGCTAGACGGTGGGGGATGAATCGGAGGGATGTACGAACGGGCATGAAATTCTGCTCACTGTTCATGGGATCTGCAGAGCGGCGGTGGTCGCGCGCTGGTCGGCCGAGCGCGGCTAGCCGAGTTTGCCGGTGTTGACCAAGGAGAAGTTGCGCCATTATTTAGCGTTTGAATGCGCGATAAGAGAAATCGCGGCTGTTTCGGACAGACATTGTTTGCCCACGGACAACCCACGTACAAGCGTGGCCAGAGCAACCCCTCTCCCTTCAGGCTTACGTGTGTGACATTGTGCATGCATGCGCGTGACTGTGTTGTGCGAGGACTCGCTGTTCCCTCTTGCTTTGCACCCCCATTCTCGCTCTCTCTCTCTCACTCTCTCTGTGTCGCTCTCTCTTTGTCGCTTTCTCTCACTCTCTCTTTCTGCCGTTCTCTCTCACTCTTTCTCACTCTCTCTGTGTCACTCTGTCTCTGTCGCTCCTCTTTGTCGCTTTTTCTCACTCACTTTATTTCTCTCTCACTCTCTCTCACTCTCTCTGCGTCGCTCTCTCTCGCTGTCGCTCTCTCTTTATCGCTTTCTCTCACTCTCTCTGTGTTGCTCTCTTTCTGTCACTTTCTTTCTCTCTCACTCTCTCTTACTCTCTCTGTGTCGCTCTCTCTTTGTTGCTTTCTCTCACTCACTTTCACTCTCTCTTTCTTTCTCTCTCTCTGTATCGCTCTCTCTTTCTCTCTCTCTCTCTCTGTATCGCTCTCTTTGTGTCGCTCTCTCTCTCTCTCTCTTTTCTGTACTTTATCATTCACAACTCTCGCGTGCCTTGTATGGCAATGTGTACCGACACGAGCGCCAATTGCGTTCTCGTTAGCTTTGTGCCTTATGAACGACGCCACTCCAATATCCTTTGGCCGGCCAAAGCGCGGAAAGATGCTTTGACTTGCGAAAAGTGGCCATTCACGCGGGCCCATGCCACCGCCGTTCATAATTAGTCGAATGAACTTTGTTAATTGAGACACCTGTAACGATTCTTGTCGCGGCAGCGCGTTCGTCCGACACTTGTTAAACCTTTTGCTGCGAAATTTCGCGTTCTCGCGTACTCAATCCTTTCATCTCATTCTTCTACTCGTGTGACGTCGCTGTTAACACTAGATTTACCGGCATTTCTTTTGTAATTATTTCTAATATACATGAACTAAGAAATAGGTATACACAAGCGATTGACAGTCACGTTTCACGGTGTAAAAAAGAATTTGATGTTTGAAAAAGTCGGCGGATATAATATGGTTCGGTAGAAACGCCTGCGATTCCTGCGTTTTCCTTTCACCTTCATCACGCTGATAAATGGATAACCGCATTATTAAATCCACTTTATGCGTGTTCATTAAGCACCCGTATTCGTTCCTACGGCACTCGCCATTAGTTTGATGAAGTATTGCAATTTTATGATTATGAGCCCCTGTTTTTCCGCGTATGAAATTTCAACGCAGAACGGATTCAACCTGTTTCGCAAAAAACATGGCACTCGCCAATGTTCCTTTGGCACGATACGTTTTTCTTTTATTCCTATGCACGATAGCATGTCGCAAATATACACGCGTGTATTGTTACGTATAATTATGTCAATAATAACGATACAGGACATTCACGAGAAATGTGAAACGAAAGTCACGGACATATAATTCTTTAAAAATGGGTTCGCAATATTTCAAGACTCGCATGGCAAAAAATATTTAGTTTGATGTTAAAATTAAAAAGATATTAAAGCGTGATATAAAATTTTTAATTCTAGGTAATAGAAGTTTGCAATACTTTAGGCGAAAATAATTTTATAATCCAGTATGCTTGCTTGTGATTATTTTATACGTTATTTGATTATTTTATATTTGACACGTTGAATATTTTTAATGTACTGTTTATACATGCACCTATATTAGTTAACTGTAATAAAACTGAAAATTTTAACATTGTCATCAAACCAAACTGTCGCATATTCATTGGCACACATTTCCAGTTTCCTCGATACGTAATAAGGGAATCGTAAATACAAAACTTTCCCGTTATTTCCGCGCGACTTTTATGAGCTATAACATTTTTGTGAATTTTATTACTTTCCCTTGAAATCAAATTATATCTCTTATGAATATCAAAACCGTGCTACTGAATTTCATGTGCTCAGAGAGATTACGTATAAAATGTTATATAGGGTATAAAGACGATTCTTCTATTATTACTGTTGAAAAATTAAACCATTGTAATCATTATAAATTAAGATCTAACTCAGAAATTTGATAAACGAATGATTATTTCTGGAAAATAAATCTTTCTTAATTTCATTCATCATGAAAATTATACTGATTTAATTTTTTAATGTAAAAAATTTTTTAATTCTTTCGTTGCAATCAACGTATATAGAAAGGTTTCAAAAAATTAAGTACTCGTTTGTTGGAATCATTCAATATTTATTCAAATAGAAGATTATCTCATCTAATAATCAAATAACCAAATAATTCAAGAAATATCGATTGTTCCCTCTTCTATACTATAAATAAACTATAAATTGCACAAATTAATCTAAAATTCTAAAGCATCAAATAGAACATTTGTTGTAAAGATAATGAATTGGTTTAGTTTTCAATCGGATTTACTGAAAAAAGTATCACCCAGTCATTTGGTCAATTTCGCGAGTCATCGCATAATTAGTTCAAAGCAAGCAGTTTATACGATTCGATTCGCTTGTCTAATTCTGCTATTAACTAACAACCAAATAGTTCGCTAAT
Organism: Tetrapedia diversipes; assembly: GCA_033822845.1. Lineage (NCBI taxonomy): Eukaryota > Metazoa > Arthropoda > Insecta > Hymenoptera > Apidae > Tetrapedia > Tetrapedia diversipes. The sequence continues at coordinate 163,878 of JAOPTO010002213.1, read as the reverse complement.
TAATCGAATTGTGCATTGGTTTGTATGAAAGTCAATAGAAAATTCACCAAACATATATGGATTATCTTTATTAAATACCACGTGAATATTGTTTTATAGGTTTTCAAAAAAGAAGCGAAGACAACGTCTTAGCGAATAAGCTAATAATAATAATAATAACAATAATAGTAGTTTATTCAGGGATAAAAAAGTTCATTCGTATGCAAGAAAAATAGAAGTATTAGAAGCATATAACAATAACTTAACTTAATAACTAATGCTTGTTTGAATCAAATTCTTCGACACACGCTTGTACAAACCCCCTAATGCTTGGTTCACACTGTTGTTCGCCAATAGTTTGTTCATCAAAAACTCTGTTTGCCAATAATATAGACATTTTCGTGAACAGTAAGGTCCGCGGTAGATATCCAATACATATAGTAGTAGTGGGCAAAAGTTTAAGACGAGAGGACAATGTAGAACATAGTTTCATGGTCTGCAAATATTGTCTGTACATTCATTTTTATTGTTATTATGGTAAAATATTATTCATTGATTATCATAGAATACAAATTTTATTTATACGGTTATTTCCTATTAATTAATTTATTTACAGTAGCGAACAAAAGTTTAAGGCTGCAGGACAATGCAGAACATAGGTTTATAGTCTGCAAATATTGTCTGTACATTCATTTTTATTGTTATTATGGTGGAATACTATTTATTGATTATCATAGAATACAAATTTTATTTATACGGTTAGTTCCTATTAATTAATTTATTTACAGTAGCGAACAAAATTTTAAGGCTGCAGGACAATGTAGAACATAGGTTCATAGTCCGTAAATATTGTCTGTACATTCATTTTTATTGTTATTATGGTGAAATACTATTTATTGATTATCATAGAATACAAATTTTATTTATACGGTTAGTTCCTATTAATTAATTTATTTACAGTAGCGAACAAAATTTTAAGGCTGCAGGACAATGTAGAACATAGGTTCATAGTCCGTAAATATTGTCTGTACATTCATTTTTATTGTTATTATGGTGAAATACTATTTATTGATTATCATAGAATACAAATTTTATTTATACGGTTAGTTCCTATTAATTAATTTATTTACAGTAGCGAACAAAAGTCTAAGACTGCAGGAAAATGTAGAACATAGGTCCATGGTCTGCAAATATTGTCTGTGTATTCATTTTTATTGTTACTATGGTAGAATACTATTCATTGATTATCATAGAATACAAATTTTATTTATACGGTTATTTCCTATTAATTAATTTATTTACAGTAGCGAACAAAGGATTAAGACGGTAGGAAAATGTAGAACACAGGTTCATGGTCTGCAAATATTGCATAAAGCACTATTTATTATGATTAACACAGAATGAAAATTTTGTTTATCATGCTATTTCTTATAGATTAGTTTAATTTCATTGACTCTTTTGTCTTAAACTTTTGTCCGCTACTGTACTTACTGTTCGCTCTGAAAACGGTACATCAAAGGAACTGTTCGCGAGCTCTGAGCCTGTCCGGGCAGTGAGATCTCTTAGAATACTAAGCTCTACAGCCTCTGCAACGGTTCTCGAGCTGCTCGCGAACTCTAGCGTGGGATGGAGCATACCGTTTTGGTTAACAAACAGTTTGCGAACAGTTCTAACCAGTGTGAAACCTGTATAAAAGACTTATGAACAACTCTCTGAAGATTCTTACAAGACCGTTCTACGCACGCTTCTCTTACACCCTATGTTTTTTGATTCATGGATATACTTTCTTCAATTTTATATCATAATCTGTCTATTAAGATCGAGACATAGCGTTGGATTGACATTGTGTCAATGGAGCGTTTTCGAGATTGAGCTGTTGGAACTTAATAGAATTGACTGTGTTTGAAAGGTGTGGTTTTCGTCGAGCGTAGGAAGAGGTTCAGTAGGAGGATTGAAGGTACTTTCTTCGATGTGACGACAGTTCTGTTCGGTCGTCGAGAATGCTCTATCGGGAAATCAGGGGAAAAATGGGAGTGTTTAGGGGTTGAAGAGGGAAGTTGGTATTGTAAAAAACTGAGGTAGAAGAGTGAGCAATGTAGAGTTGGTCGTCGTCCATAGTCAGAGTTTTTGAACGACCATCTTTGTCGATCTAGGTAGAAAAAGAGTCACCATCGAGTTGACCAAGAAGATAGCGATGTGTTTTCTCGTCAGGGTTCGAACAATGTTTCATTTTATAAAATTTGACCCCGTCTACCCTAAATCTCTCAGCCTCGTGTAATCTCAAACGCTTGGTTTAAGCAATCAGTCACTCGACTCGAGTAAGCGCATTCATACTCTTCATCCAGGCTTGAAAATCAGAAACGACTTCATTCGCTCAATCACTCTTCGCAATCGCACCCCCACGCCATACGCTGCATCTCATTGCAAATCCAGGAGCCGGGTGACCACAGACGCAATCGAAGGTCGTAATCCACTCTGCTGAATATCTTAGGAATGAACGGTCTGCGCAGTGCATTCGAGCTGTCTATTACTCAGGTCTCCCGGCGCGGGACATTAGGACAGTATTGGTACATTATCAGTGGGCATTAATACTGGCAGCCGCCTCGCACTATCGCGTTGCACGCTAAGATAATTACTAGGTGAAATATCGTCCGGCAAGGCTGCGTCGCTGGTTACCACCACGGTGGGACCAACTATTCTCTCTCCTCTCCCATTCTCTCCACCCTCGCGCGTTCATCTTTGTCTCGAGCAAGGGAATCTATCTTATTTCCCCTTTTCCTTGTCCAGCCTGTTCCTTTACCCAAACACACTGTTCTTCAGCACCCCTCTCGCTCAGGCTGTTTGTTTATCCTTGTCCCAATCATCGGAATTTATCCCCTTCCTCCTTTCTTTCCTTGCCCCTCTGTCTCTCTCTCTCTCTCTTATCTTCCGCTCACATACACACGCACAGGCTCTCACTCTCTCTCTAAGCTTCTCCTTCTCCGACACTTCAAGCGCTCGTGTTCGCGTCTCCTTTCGGTATTCCTCGCTCGTTTACTCGATTCTTCTTCTACTCTTGCCGCACGGCGCCTTGCTCACGAACGTGGATTTCGGTGGAGTTTTCCCGGTCTGACGATTTCAATTTGTCGACCGGAAGGAAGAAGAGCGGAACTCATTCGAACCACGGAGAGGGGCCACGGCTGGTGGTGTTGGGATGAGCACAGGGGCCAGTTCTTTATCCCGCTGCACTCGTCCTGCTTCCTCTTTGCTCTCTCTCTCTCTCTCTTTCTCTCCAACACTCTCTCTGTATTTTTCTCCCTTCTCGTCCTCCTTCCGTCGCCCCATTATTTTCTTTCTCCATCGCTCTTCGACCTGCCATTGTTCCTGTCCCAACGCGCGGCAGGACCGGTTACTCGAGTGCTATCATGCTTCGATGGAGGTATAAGAGGGATGAACGAAAGGGAAGAGGGAACGAGAGAGAGAGAAAGCATTGGCGTGGGGATGAGGGAGAGAATTTCGTCAGGTTGTTTCGACATCGTCGAAATAGTTGGCAGAAGGAAGCCGCAGGGGGACAAGGGGTTGTGCACGAGGGTTTGGGTATGAGTCGATAGGGGATGCAAGGGAGTTGAGAGGAGGCTGAGGAGATCGAGCATGATACGAAGGAAGGGGATGGAAAGCGTCACTCCGTCGAGGCTGATTTACACTTCAACCTACATCCAGCGTGGCAACCTGTGCGCAAGGTTCGTCAAGTTTCTCAACCGTGCTCCGCGGAGTTGATAACTCGGGGGTAACAAACTCTTAGCCCGGGTGATACAGGCATTGGTAAAGGCCAATAGCCTGGTCCGGTGTCGGTGACCAAGATGCCACCCCTCGCGCTTCAAAGCCTTGGGAACTGCTTCACGCTCCCGAATATTGTGTTCTGCTGGTTGCTAAGATCAGAAGCTGTTGCTGATGGATCGATCCTCTAATTCAGTGTATTCTCGCATTGCTTTGTCTGTTCTGGAGAATATCTTCGCCTAACGTGCGGAAAATGTGCGCAAGAACTTTTATTTCTTGAGAGACGATTCTTAAGAGACACGCGTGGAAATTTTCTTTCTTTGCTAATAATTAAACAGTAGTTAATATTTACGAAATAAAACGATTGCTGTTACTTTTCCCTATTACTGTCAAGAGGTTAAGAAACCTTAAGATCTAGAAATTCAAATTCAAAATAGCTGCTACTCTGAAATAACAATGATAACAGCTAATATTTACGAAATTAAACAATTTTTAATACTTTTATCATTAACGTCAAACAATTGAAAAGTCCTAATGTTTAGAAATTCTAATTCAAAATCAGTTGCTTCTATAGAATAACAATTGTTAAGTTCCTCTTAGCAACTGAATACAAAATAAATTATTGTTTCGAGGTTTCCTCTCGCTTCCCTTCCCACCATATAAACGACCATAAATCGCATCAAATCTCTTTATGAAAATGCCCGCTCGATAATTAGTTTACCGTTCCAGCTGTTAATTGCCCACAGCTTGCAGACGGAGGAGAATCACAATGGCACGGTTAGAATCCGCCTGCTTGTTTCCGCCGGCTTCAGAGGGAAACATACCTCGAATGCGGTGTTAACGGTGTGTCTGTTTCCTAATTCCATTCGAATACTTCACGCTAGTTCCTCGTTAAACGTTCTCGTGTCTTTCAAACGGGCCGGAACGACGCGACGGTGTCTCCCAGGCCGGAGAGCGTTAACGTTAACGGGAAGCGTGAACTCCTTTCTGCCGGATGCGCAGGACTTCCGGGCTGTGACGTGACTTAAGAAGCTGCTTACTTTTTTACGCCACGAAGACACGCTAACGCGCTCGGCAAACGAGGCGGTTGCAGGTAAACAGAAAGAGGGGGCCCCGCCGGCGTTGAACAATTTAGGGGAGGGAAATTCAGCCGTAGGCGAAAACGTCGGCAGATAGGGGGTGCATAAATAATAGATTTTTAATCCGAGTCGGCTAGGAAAAATGGAACTCCGCAAACGATTCATCCTCCTTTATATGAGTCCTCCAGAGAAATCGTGTGCCGGGTAGAAGGGAAAAAGCATCCCTCGGTTCACCCTTTCCCTCCTTCGCTCCCCAATCCTCTCTCCGTCCCTTCTCTCTTTTCTTTTCCCCCTCTTTACGAGGATGTACGAAAGATTAAGATTTCCGCTATTCTTCGCCGAGCTCCTCCGACGCCGGTGCATCCACTGAATTGTAAAAGCAGCCGTATGGATTGAATTCCATTATAAGCGGAAATCAATAGGGCAGATATGGAATTTTCTGCGACTTTCGTTTTCGTTACAATACGGCGGAAGTCTAATTCAGCCGGTTATCCATTGTGATTTATCGTCGTCTACTTTTGTACTCGTTAAACATGCCTCCTCCCGCGTTAGGTTCTATTTGTTTCGGGTTACAAACTGGATTTAGAGGTCGCATTAATTTTATGCGCGGATGAGAAGGGTGCAACGATTCGGTTGTTGTTTATTTTTATTATAAAATTTCATTCTGAAGAAAGTTACCCTCTGATATTTAATCCAATAAACAATGATCAATTATGATATTTAAACCAATAAACAACGATCAATTATGATATTTAATCCAATAAACAATTATCAATTTTGATATTTAATCCAATAAACAATTTTGTGTTCACCTGTGTTTAACCGAATTCATTATAATTTGTCCTAGTTTACCCACATATATTACGTAAAAAAATAAATTTTCATCCCCTCAGAAACGCCAACCTTAATGTTCCTCTTTTCCCCCGTGGACCCTTCATTTATTACCTACCAACCTAATGACACCCCATGAATCAATGACTGTTTACAAAATTTCATTCGAGTGCAGCTCAATACGCGAGACTCTCGACAAATTGATGCTCATCGAGGAAGACGAACGCGTTTTCGATGGTTGAAAATCCTCTAGAAGCAAGGAAGAAAGAGAAAGATAGAGTCTCACCCTCCGCTGTGACGTCGGCCAAAGTAAATCTTCCGGTGAACGGGCCAGTAATATCGCGGACGGGGCACAGAACTCTTCCTTTTTTCTTTTTTTTCTTTTTTTTTTGGCAAATCAGGCGTGTGTTTACACGACGCCCGGACTATTCGTTTTGGAGAGGCATAAATGTCGCGTGGAAGATTGGAAACGCTGCCAAGGGAGAAGGCGTCTGTGTGTAGCTAGCGGGCGCACAGAGGCGGGGAGGTAACTCTTAACGGAAGAAAGGTACAGTTTATTGAAATAAACCAGAATCGAGGGCTGCGAGAGGGCACGAACGGCTGTAGCTCAACCCTCTGGAGACTCGCGTTCGTTCGACGTCGTTCCTAAATCTGTCACGAAACCCTTGTTCTGAAACCTGTACCGCCTGCATATCGTTATCCGATGTGCAGCTAGGGAATAGGAGGGCGGCGGAAGTAGAGGGGCAAAAAAAGTAGCGACAAATTCGCTGTAAACCAGGAGGCAACGTAGCCACGGATTCGGTCTCCGTTCGAGTTGTGGTATCGCTAGGAAGAGTATTTTAGGATTGGGCCGGCAAATCGAACGAAACAGTTCGAATGCGATTCTGGAAAATTTATGCGAAATGTTTCGAGAAGAACATTTCCAAGAATCTGAAGAACGTATTGTAGAAATGGATGTGATGTGCTCGAGTGGATGCGAGTTTAGGAAAATGTGAAGAGTGCTTGAGTCGAGCGATAGTCGTGTGAACGTAGAATGTTTGGACTCGAGTGTTTCTAAGGCGTAAAAGATGAATATTTCAGACAATGTCGAGATTGAGGAATTTTTGGTGAACGTGACCGAATGCATCGAGTATAAAAGGTTTAGAATTAGAAAGAAAGGAAATGAGTGTTTGGAAGAATATATGTAGGAATGCGTTCGAGTGGATGATAGTTTAGGAAAATGTAAAGAGTGCTTGAATTGAGCGACAGACGTGTGAACGTAGAATATTTGGACTCGAATGTTTCTAAGGCGTAAAAGATGATTATTTCAGACAATGTCGAGATTGAGGAATTTTTGGTGAACGTGACCGAATGCATCGAGTAAAAAAGGTTTAGAATTAGAAAGAAAGGAAATGAGTGTTTGGAAGAATATATGTAGGAATGCGATGAAGTGGATAGTAGTTTAGGAAAATGTGAAGAGTGCTTGAATCGAGCGACAGACGTGTGAACGTAGAATGTTTGGACCCGATTATTTTTAAGATGCGAAAGATGAGCATCTGAGACAATGTCGAGATTCAGGAATTTTGGGTGATCGTGACCGAATACATCGAGAGAGAAAGATTGACAATTAGAAAGAAAGAAAACGAGTATTTGGAAGAATATATGACGGGGAAAATGCGAACGCGAGGCAGAAAGAATGTGATTGTGAGAGGAGCAAGTTGTTAAGTTGAAAAGTTGTTTATGCGTTACTATTAAACTATTTTAAATATATATCTAAGAACTTTACTTTGTTTCGCCAGCTATATACTAGCCAACTGCAGTAGCGGATAAAAGTTTAAGACCAAAGATCCAACAAAATTAAACTATCTAATTTATAAGGAATAGCAGGATAAACAAAATTTGCATCCTGTGCTAATCAAGAAACAGTGTTCTACCATAATAACAATAAAAATCCATCTAGTGAGAATGGTTGACAATTAGAACGAAAGGAAACGTGTGTTTGGAAGAATGTATGACGGGGAAAATGCGAGAGCGTGGAAGAAGGAGTTTGACTAATAAGACAGAAAGAGTGTGACTGTGAAGAAAGTAAGAACGTTGAAATTGTTATATCGAAAAGTCGTTTAAGTTGTTACTGTTAAACTGTTTTAAATATACATTTATTATATTCTAAGCACTACATTTTATTTTATTCACACCTGAGCCCTATCATCTGCACTCTACTAAATAAAGTAAAAGTAAAACTTTCCTATAGTATTGCATTCTGTAAAAATAATTTATGTGTACTACATTTCATAATAGATGAAACGGAACTCAATTTAGGTTCAACCTTTCTGTCATAAAACCGTGAACTTTTATAAAAATTAAAAGTTCGTTCGTTTCAACTTATTAGAAGTTGCTTGTGACGCAATTACATGGTATGCTAATTTACGCGAATGAGTAACATCCTTTATGTTAACATCCCTAACAATCCTTTCTTTCGTTTTATATCGAGGTAAACATTTCCTGAAATAATTTCTGAATTTATTGCGTCAACCACGTCAGAATGATCACTTTACGGCTGAAGAAGTACAGTACTTTCAGAGAGTTTCGTGTTATTCTGTTCCCTCGAAACTTTCTTCCCAAGGGTAGAACATTCTGCGTTTGCCGCATCTGTTATTGCATCCGGTAGAATTAATTCGAACAAAAAATCGTTTGGGAATCATTTGTCTGATTTATTTGCCCATTCCTGGAACACGTCCGTTCTGAGAAATGGCACGGCCTTGGTAGAGTGGAAAACGAAGCGATTGACTTATCAAAAATCAATGCCGACTGCCCTGGAAGAAACGTTGGCAAATGGAGCGTCCTGCTGGAACGGGTTATAAGTTAAGTGGTGTGGAGTGCGGTCTCATGCAGAACGTTTCCACGTGAATACGTGTGTGTGTGTGTGTGTAGGGACACGTGTGTGTGAGTACGTGTGTGCGAGGGTGGGTTGTAGTCGCGAGAATATGAGGTAATTTTTGATATACGGTTGGCTTGCATCGACCGTCAGTTTCTACTGTTGCCACGGGTCAAAGGAGGCGTATGGAACTCGAAAAATCAGCGTCCTTACGAAAATTCAATTCGTATAACACTTTAAACGTTCTCTGCGATTAGCATACGCGACACGGTATACTTTGTACGTTGGTATTTCAAATTTTTACAACATTTCTACATGTTTGATAGAACTATTTTGTTTCAGTTTTATTATTGTTAAATTACATTTCAGTACGTTGTTCTTTTTCCTTGGGATAGTTCTTGAGTTATTTACTCACTTTTGCGAATTATCTTGGCAATTGCATATTATCAAGTAACAAGTAACTTTTCTATTATTATTATTATTATTATTATTAGCAAATCCGAATATTCTCCCTTTTCTCGTATTATTTACATAATATCATGCGATGCAAACACTTTTATCGAATTAATTCACCAACTGTTGCGATACCAACATACCTACGCTTTCATCCACGTTTTCATAAGCGTTTCGTAGCGGCAAAGGAAAGTGGGAACAAAATTCAAACATAATTTTCCACTGACCCGAAATTACTCCTGACGCGAGTTTCGTGTTAAACTCGCCCAAAAATGAGGAGCGGGCGCGTGTACCGAAAACTACAAAAAAAAAAGGGGAAAAAAAGGAAAAGTAGAGGGAAAAGCGAGACGCGTTCACCGAAACGGAACCGTTTCGGTTACAAATTAAATCGGTATCGCTGTCCTTTTCATCGGCGCGCCTCGACGCGGAAAAGGCTTCCTCTATGGAACAGGCGCGCGGCAAAATTAAAAGCTATGAAACAGAGGGATCCGTGTGGCTCGCGCGCCCGATTTTCCTTAACCGCCTCGAAACTAACCCCTTTCGCGGCTTTTTATCAAAGCTTCAAGAGGCGTAACTCCAGTCGAAATTGTTCAATCAACAGTCGCGTTGAGCACCGTTTGCCGGCCTCATAGATCCTTCGGTTCCAAAGCATTTGAGTGTTTTCGTGTACCCGTTACGCGGAACATAACCCAGGCCAATCTGTTCCCGGTCGCTGAGCGAGAAAGAGAGAGAAAGTGTGAGAGAAATATACTGATTGTGTGTGTGTGTATGAACTAGCGATAGGGGGGGGAGAGTCAGCAAAAAACAAAGAGAGAGAGGGAGAGGCAGAGGGAGAGGGAGAGAAAGTGTGAGAGCAATAAGTATACTGATTGTATGTAAGTGTGTGTGTGTGTGTGAAAGAGAGAGACAGAGAGAGAGAAATACACTGATTGTGTATGTGTGTATGCGCAAAAGAGAGAGAGAGGGAGAGAGGGAGAGAGGAAGATAGAATCATTCCAGGCCGCGTTCCAGGACCGGGTATTGGTTTCAGGCGCATCGTGTCGGTGTAGATCAGCCTGGAACATACGATCGACGGAGCATAGATATAACTATGCCTGTACAAACTGTCTGTTCTGGAAAGAGCAGGCTGCCGTGGGCCACCGGCCTTGCGATTGCGCTTGTGTTCGGTGACCGTGTGTTTGTGTGTGTGTGTACGTGGCCGGTTAGACGCGCGTGTGCGACTGAATAGCAGAGAAGCTGCGGGACACAAGGGGTTGAATGACGGGCAAGGGGAGGAGGGGAGGAACCGTGAAATACACGGCTCAATACTTCGCTGGTGCACGCTTTGTCGCGGTCAACCCGAAACTCACCCGCAATTCTAATTGTTACATGGGTATTGGACGCCTCGGCTATATACGTCGATACCCCGTGGCGAGAAAGAACGATTCGCGGGGATAACCGAGCGTTCCGCGATCGCAATCGCGATGGTCACCTTGTTAAGCGTAACTGCCCCGAGACCATAAATTTCGCCGCTCCGATTCCTTCGTTACATCCAACCTGCCCGACCCCTACCCCCTCCTATGCCCGTCCTATCTATACGGCAGCGAAATGAAAACGTTTATTTCGTAATGATTTAATGTTCCACCGGATACCCGCCACGAGCTTTTTCCATCGTCCTACCCGTTCCTTTCGTTCGTTTTTTCTCTGTTTCGCCGTGGCGTTCATTGGAACCGAGTGAATTAGATTGAGAAGCGTAACGGAACGGAATCAGCAAGTCGGGTTAAAAGTGGTCGCGGATTGATCAATGCTTGCTACACAGGCCCGATTCTTATTTGCAGATAAACTTGAACTAGCGGTGACTACTGGTAGGCGAGCAACAATATACAAAGTTGTATGTTTTTGCGGAAAAGATTGTTGCGAATAGAAAGTAGAATGATGGAAGAGTAATACAGTGTGTAATACAATAATGTTTATGAAGTATGGATAGCTTTTGCATGAACTGTAACTGATCTCTCGTTAATTTAATGCGCATGCATTAATTGATGCAATGTTACTTCTTATAATAGTTCAAGGTATGCATACAAACATATTAAAATGGTGTCTAGTATTTCACAGATAGGATTATGTAACTAAAGGATTTGAAGTTTGCCAAGCAAGTGGCCTTCGTTTTATGAAATGTTGAAGGGGCTACGTTGAAGTTTAATGAAATCATTTATAGTATAGTGCTCAAGGTGCACGTTTTGATTTCTCAACAGTTACAGAACAATAAAATACAAATGTCCTGTAAATACTGCAACAAAATCTTAGTGTCAAGAAGAAATCTTCATAAATAGTGTGACTTAACAGTTTTATCAATTTTACAAGTTTTTATACGTACATATTATATGTACGCATAATTATATGCAATCACCTACATACATGCGTGAAAAATCATATTACAAATTAGATTACGTAATTAGTGGGGCGGAGATTGATTTTATTTCTGTGCACATGAGCAGATACGAATTCTGAGGAATTAGGGAAATATACGTGTGACTTGGCGTGAAAACAACGAGTAGAATTTGCTCGCGATCGGAGAAATTCGCGCTAATTTCACAGATCTAGGACATATTCATTCAGAGACGCTATGTGTGTTACATACCACGCTCACACGTCTTATCGTTGATGAACAGCTATTTCCCACGAAAGTACATGGCGCGTTCGTGCAGTATATGCTCAATAAGCCTGATAAGTTTAGCACGAGTCTATAACTTACCACGACGACGATTTTCATCCGTAGGTATTTCAGAAATTCGATGAAGCTAATCGATCGGGTATATATCTATTGCAGTGTTATTCAAATAAGATTGTTTGTTATTGGTTGTGAAGGGGAAAGGGTTACGGTATTGTGTATCTAGAATCACCGAAGGATACACAATCTACTCTCGAATTTTTTCTAAGACAACAACTTGAAGTGCTGGAAAAATAATATTTAAACTAATATAATAAAAAAATAAGTGTATAATTAAAAAAATAGTATTTAAACAATCACCATGTGTCAGCCGCCGGAAAACTGCAATTGTTGTAGTTTTTGATAATAAATAATTTTATTTATTGTATCACACCTGTCCGCTCGTAACGCCTTCGTTCTCCATTCGCGTCTCTTACTCTACTGACTCATACCTCGCCTTTTGTTACACTGGTTCACGCGATCTCTCTCGCTCTCTCACTCATTCCCTCTCATTCTTTCCTCACTCAGCCTATCATTCGCTCCATTACAAACAATCTAATTACCCATTCGTCCTTTTGAAATCTCTCTCTCTCTCTCTCTCTCTCTCTCTCAATCACTACACAATAAACATCTAAATAATCGCCATGCGTCGACCGCCGGATGTTAGAAATTGAATACAGAAATATTACGAAGCAAAAATTAATCATAAACCAGCTTTCTTTTAAAGTACTTTCTCAAGGGCTTCTTCCAAGAAGCTAAGCAAAATCTGGCATTTTAGAAAGTTCGAAAATATTGCGAAACATAACAAAGGGGCTGAAGGACGGGGTTGTAGGAATTTCGACCACTGCCTTCTGCTAGTCTTGTGACAAAGCTCGCTAGGTACTGTTAGAATTGTCCTTTCTCGTGTTACAAAAAAGTAGTAATAAAGTATCAAGTATTATTTCACAAATAAGAGTTTATTTCGAGCCCAAACATTCTGCGTTCACACGACAATCGCCCAACTCAAGTACTCTTCCGACTTTTCCAACCTCGCATCCGCTCAATCACATCCCTACACTACAATAAACTCTTGTACCCCCGAATTACCTAAAACCGGATAAATAAAAATTGTCTCCGCCATAGGAGGCGAGTTCACTGTCAGCTTCAGAAAAGCAACCATCGAGTAGTTATTTTCTTCCTTCATCCCTCATTCGCCGTAACAAACTAATACCTCTCGCGGTGCTTCCTATTTATTTTGTTTCCGGCCTGATTGGTTGGAGGCAACAACCTAGAAAAACTCCTTCAAGCATAGCCATATTTGGGCATATTCCAAAGGGTTTCCTCTTCGCCAAGGGTTTCCTCCAGTTGGTCTGAATTCTCGCTGTCCACATCGCTTTCTCTTGGAATCCAGAACTAACTACGATACTACACTATCGAAGGAGAGGAATCGTAGGTTTGAAAACAGTTTTCCTCGATGCATTACGAATGAGCACGTACATCAAGCACGTACGATATAGCGATGTAGATTAAAGAACGTCACGGCGTTTTAAATAACAAATTTTCATATCTGGACTTCAGAGTCAAACTGTATCAACGGGCATTTTTAAAATAAACAGAGTAAATAATACAGAATGGAGGTCGTTTCAGAAAGCACGCGCTCGTACGAAATGTTCGCGTTCTCCGTGTTCAATTTCGTCGTAGCATAAATTTTAAACGCGCATACGATTCCAAACGCGTATTTTTAAAACATCATTTCGCCGATGAAATTATTGTTATACGCCGTGTATTATTCTACGAACGTTGAAAGCTGCCACGGCCCCTCAGGCGACGATGAATATCGCGGCAGCGTTGCGTATTCTTCTGAAAGTTCGTTTCGAATGTACGACAGTGTAACGAATTAATGGATATTCTATTTATAAGAGTGTATTGCCGCGGGCGTTGTATGAGTGAGCTCGTTATATACGTGCACATGTGCACGGGGCACACGTTTAATTCCTACGAGAGCACAATAAATCAATCTCTCGCTCTTTCCCCCCACTTTTTCTTTCTTACCCTCTGCAAGGGTGCATTTAATTCATGCGTCAGGTTTATTTTCGTCCCTGGAAGGGCCTGGACATACCTCGCTCCTTCTCAGCTCGGTTAACCGCGACTTATTAACCCTTTACACTTGAAAGGCGACTTTCTGTATTTTTGTTGAAAATTTCCAAGTATAAAACACTGAAATTAGAGATATCAGAATTTACTTATCTTATCACGTTTATCTTATCTTTATCTTAATTCGTTTAATTCTGATAAAAGCTGCTGAAAGCTTTAAGTATGACTATTTGCATCTGAAAACTTGCAAAATTGTTATCGTTTGTTATCGATCACCTCTCGAGCGCAAGGGGTTGACACCAGGTTTACGGGACCCGTCAATTTGACGGATTCTGGACTTCATGGACAAAATTTGCAAAAACAATTACTATTATTCTTTGCAATTTTTGCTGACTTCTATCGATGGAATGATTCGAACGTACCCTAATCAGTTTCCCTCTTAGCTCTACAATTTCAAATTCTGTATGATGTATATCTATATCATAGTATATGTATATTACAAATCATATATATATATATATATAAAAAGACATGTCCTGACTGACTGATTCATTATCGCAAAGCCCAAACTGCTGAAGCTAGAAACATGAAATTTGGACAATGGGTTTCTTTCATGACGCAGTCACTTTCTAAGAGAGGATTTTTTGATACTCCACATCTAGGAAGGTTAAATATTATTCGCAAATCCACCAATTTTGAAGCAAGCACTATGAAAACTGGTATTTAGTTTTTCGGTTAGAAATAAAGAAATAAGTGTTTCAACGTTTTTGGAAATTCAATCCCCAAGTGGGTAAAATAAGGGATGAAAGTTTGTTTGAAAGTCCGTCGATTTTGAAGAAAGTATTATAAAAAAAAGACGTGGGCAACAGCTAGAAGATGTATAAGAAATGTTTGTAAATTTATGTGTTAACCCATTCCAGACGGATTGAAATTTTGTAATTGTAACGGATACTATTTATTGCTTCGAAGTGGAAACAACATAGAAAACAAAAGTTTTTTTTACAAAAGTGTTATCATAAAAAAATTCCCTTTCCCGTTTCCCTTTACTGCCATTTCACAAAATCCCTGCTTCGCGTCGCTTTACTAAAGATCAAAATTTAAAATTGTTCGTTCAATCTATTACAAAAACAAAACACGAGCAGGTTAATCGTTAGCTGTGAACAATTTCTGCAATGCAATTCGAAGTTCAATCCTAAATCATATTCATTGTTAAACGTTAACATTGCAACGACGTATGTACACCCGAGCCCAGTATTTCTAATAAAATGTTGCACACGTTGCACGAGGAAGATCGTTTCATTCGAACACCGATGGATGTTTCTAACTTTCGAGCAGCGTAAATTTAAATTAACCGTACGCGTTTCCCGTTGCCGCTTGTTTGATTAAATTTTGCCCGGTTGCCACCTACAAATAATTACAAGAATGCGCGCCGCTCAGGAAGTTTGATATGCAAATTTTACTAGCTGTCACTCTTAAACCGTGCGTCGGACGCGCGTTGCGGAACAACTTCGATTGTACTTCAAAACCGCGTTTGCTCAACACGCGGCTCTATTCGTAGAGGTTGGGTCCTATTTATGTGAAATTATTTTTAATGAGAAGACTTAACGAGAGTGCCCCCGATCTCTTGCCTCGGCCGTTAATTTTGACGAAGCCTGACGCCTCGTTATCACCGCTGACTCGCAGACGTTTTTCGAATCCGTAGACATTTTCGCGCACAATCCAGGTCCCGTTTTCACGCAACAGGGATCGACAAACTCGCTCTCGTGATCGGTTTCGCGATGAAAAGCGAATCTGTGAAATTTCACTGGCGCTACCCGTTAAACTTGAATTATCCCTTTTCTTTTCGTAAGGTAGATAAGGAGTTTAATAAAAGTTTATTTATACAAAAATGAGTAATACAAAATTAATAATCTGTAATGGTGTGATACAAGTCGTGCGAATGTGCTGAAGGCTGTGCAACCTTGTATACGATTTCGGTCCGAAATTTTCGAGTCTAAATCGTAGGTTAAAGGGTTAACACTGGAACTACCAAGGGGGTTGAAATGACCCAATTTGTAATTTTTCAAAGAAACTTGATAAATTTTGGCGTATGCTATTCTGTAACTACGCGTTACTCAAAAACAGTATTCCAGCTGGTAAGCACGCGAGCAAACCGTTTCTAGGATATTACTGTTCGCGAACAGTGAGCAAACCCTAGCAATGACGCACCTTTATAAAGTAGACACTTTAGCGAACAGGTTTGACGAGCGAACAGTGTTCGCTATTCGCTAAAGTGTCCACATTGCCGGCAAACGTGCATACATAATTGGCGAGCTGATTGCAAACAGCGGTGTAGATCCACCGTTAAATGTATGCACACTTAACAAGTCCTTCAGAATGTTACATAATGCTTTTACACATTTTACATTGTATCACTCTCTTACAGAGGAAAGTGGAGGGGCAACCTGTTACTGGACATGAGTGTGTGTATTCGTAAATACAGTGGTGGAGAAAAGTTTAAGACGAGAGAATAATGTGGGACATAGTTTTATGGTCTGCAAATATTGGCTGTGCATTCATTTTTATCGTTATTATGGTAGAACACTACTTATTTATTATCACAAAATGCAAATTTTGTTTATCATGCTATTCCTTATAAATTGGTTTAGTACTTGTTTGACTCCTTGGTCTTACACTTTTGTCAGCTACTGTATACGTAGCTGTGATGAACGCATTTTCAATGGGTGCGAAAACGCTTGAAAATGGTTCAGAGTGTATACTGTAACTTTAAGAGACTAATTTGTAACATTTACAATTATTAATTAGGAAACAAGTTTAAATAAATATATAGTAGCAGAGAAAAGTTTAAGACGAGAGGATAATGTAGGACATAGTTTTATGGTCTGCAACTATTGGCTGTGCACTCATTTTTATCATTATTATGGTAAAACTCTACTTATTGATTACTACAGAATGCAAATTTTGTTTAGCATGCTATTCCTTATAAATTAGTTACTTTAACACTATAACTACCAAGATCGATCGAAATAACCAATTCGTAATTTTTCATGGAAACTTCGTAAGTTTATTGTATTCATCTACACCTTTGGAAATTAACTGTAATTTTACTGTAATCATTACGGTTTAATTCCCTCACATTAGGTATATATTTTTAAATATAATTTTCAGCTTCATTTCTTCGTCACAAATAAGTATACCTTAACCCGTCTGTAGGTTCAGTGTTAATTTCGTCTCCTCTTTGGTCTTAAACTTTTGTCCGGTACCGTGAATACGATACAATCTTACGAAGACCACACTTCCGTGTCTGTATGTACGTTGAATGCATTATACGCAGCCAATATTTCCCCGTATAATGTACGATCGTAAACGAGGCGAGCGAAACTCCGTACGTCCATGTAGACGCGCATGTATGCATGTGCATCGCCGGCATGATGATATCGAAACGACATCGAGATATAAGCCACTGCGAATACATATGTATGCGTCCATGTGCTTGGAGGAATGCGTTTTCAGATGCACATATCGTACGTTAAACGGTGCCAAGCTCGGGATAATCTTATAATTCCGTCAACGTTTCCAATGAGGACACGCGTGAATAACAAGTTGCATTTTGTGCACGCCGTTTAATGCTGCTGTTTACCCGTTATGCTTTTCTTTTTCACAAACGCGCCGGTATAGTTTAAGATGATTCGCCAAGCATCGAGTATAATTTATTGTTTCACGTTAAACGAAGTTGTATTTGTAAGAGGAACCAGATAATCAGGGGTGACGATGGCCAAAGTGGTCATTAGGGCCCCTATAAACCAGGGGTCCCCAATAAGGGTTGGGACCGAGTACGCGCGAGGCTCGGTCACGGCCGCTTACACTTTCGAGGCCCGCACCAACGGCGGGTTTGTTTTTCGGGAAAGTGCAAAGTGGGGATGCGCCCATAAAAACATGAGGAAAAGGGCATAGCCAGTTTCAGTAAGATAGAAACCGTATTGTACGAACGAGAGACGATTTTGTAAAAGAAATAAAGTACCCCTCACATATTGCAGTTTTTGTTTGAGAAAATGGGCAAGGATGGAATGTGCATAATATTGGGTTGGAGGGAAAGTTCTGTCGTATTTCAAATAGCCAGGTAATTTTTCTTGTAAATAAAAAAAACCATCTGGCTAGTGAGTCATTGGGAATTTTTTTTGTTTTTTTACCTGCTGTATAATATGAAAGGAGTCCTTTTTTACCGTTCATCATTTACTTGCGATATTTAAAGTGAAAAACATGTGAGTAGATAAAGTGCATTTACGACACTGTATTTTGTATGAATTCCAAAAAAGGAGCAACGCATCGGTTGCATGTAAAAATTTATGTGCAGTATTTGGAAAAGATATTGTAAATGTTCGTAATTGTCAAAGATGGTTTAGCAAATTTCGTTCCGGGGATCTGAGCCTCCAAGAAAGTGATCGATCTGGACGACCATCCAAGATCGATAATGATGTTTTGCGATCCATGTTGGAAAATAATCCACATTTAACGAGTCGAGAAATTGCAGAAGAGTTTGGCATTCATCATACAACTGTTGGAGATCACATTAAATCTCTTGGGTTTGTGTTCAAGCAAAGTGTTTGGGTTCCATATGAATTAACGGAAACGGA
The DNA here is from genome assembly GCA_033822845.1 of Tetrapedia diversipes. Classification (NCBI taxonomy): domain Eukaryota; kingdom Metazoa; phylum Arthropoda; class Insecta; order Hymenoptera; family Apidae; genus Tetrapedia; species Tetrapedia diversipes. The sequence goes on along the minus strand of JAOPTO010002213.1, from coordinate 145,530 downwards.
AAATACGACAGAACTTTCCCTCCAACCCAATATATGTATTTATTGTATTTTCACTCATACGTTGTCTCTATCAGTCACCGACAAAAGATGCACGCTCACGATGCTCATTCAGTTTTTTCCATTCTCTGATCCATTCGCTCATACTTTCACCCTTCCTTTCTTTTTTTCCTCGCAGTTCTTCTCATTCTAATTCGTCTAACCGTTCTTCCGAGAATCCGTTCCATATGCAATCACACAAACATACACACGACAATAAAGGCAATCGCTTTCACAGATTTTTGGTTAAAGTATATAGAAAGTTTTACAAAAGGTAAATTAACACTTAGCCGACCGAATGGGGAGATTTCTCATTTTGTCCTCAACAAAGCGCTGCAATTGATTCTATTTGCTTTTGTTATTAGTTAGTCTTGAATTAGTACTGTTCATAAATTTTGTAAACTACAATTTTTAATAAATTCAGCATCAGCTTAGGGCCAACTAATAACACAAGTAAATAGAATCAATGGCACTGCTTTGTCAAGGAAAAAATCGGAGATCTCCGCATTCGGTCGGGTAAGTGTTAAGATACAAATGCAAATGTTTTTTTTTATTGAAATATAAATTAAATTTCAGCTTCTGTTAAATTAATTGCAAATTGAAGATGTATTTAAACTGGAATTAAATACTATGTTCATTGGAGGATGAAAACAAATGTTTAATGTAATTAGGTAAAAAAGGTCAACAGAAGATTTCAATTTCTATTGAAAACTTTAATTTTAATACTTTGCATCAACTGTTATTACGACTTACAAGAATTATAGTATGTGGGTTAAGAAAATAGAGATAAACTCCATGTGTACGTTTCGCTTATTTTTGCATTTACATACGAGTCGGTCGTCTGTAAACATATCCGACTTTCTCTCCTCCATAAATATTTTAAGCCGAAGGTAAAACACTGAGATTGTTGAAGTTAAAAGCAGAAGGTAATCAAAATATGATCCCATTAATAAACGTGAGAGCATGAAGCTAGAGCTTTGTTTGAGTTTATGCATTTATATGCTAGGGCAATGGAAAAGGAATACCGTGGAAGGAAGATGAAATTTAACTGCACACGAGTTAACATATATTTCTGTTAATTTACATTAGTTAAACATTTTTGCACATTTTTATTTTATTAATAATCATTATACTACATCATACCATATATTTCATTAAGCTTCGAAACTGTATATTTTTGTTAATTTAACTTCAGAAATTTTGTCTTCAAATCTTCATTTTGATAATTATGTTGTTTAATGAGTTTCTAAAACTGGAAAGCCCTGCATGTATTTCTATTACTCTCGACAACAAAAAGTTCCTTTCCAAACTTCTATCCTGCTAATTGCCATACGTTTCTTTAATATACCATCTTTTATATCAGAAAAACGCAACCTTAAAAGGACAGCGAGAATTAGAAGAAAATCTCGAATTAGTAAGGTTAAAATGGAGTAGAACACTAACAAGGTTTTGCAAGTTTTTAGACACAACGGCTTAAATGGTCATACACGTAAATTTCAGTGTATCGCTTAACCAAACCGAATATCGTTGGACTGTAAACGAATCTTGGTAACTATTTTTCATTTCACAATGTTTGAAGTTAGTGTTGTCGGACGACGTTGTAACAATTTCCTCTCGAGTGCAAAGGGTGCAACCGATATTCGAACCGGCGAACGAAAGCGAAGCTTTGAGCGAGACCGCTCGCGTGCCCGTGGCATGCATCATTCACGACTCCTACGGCGATTTGCGGTGTACTTTCAATTGTCGACAATCCGGTGCATGAAAATTGCAGCAATCGCGTGGCCAGACCGACGAAAGAAAACCGCGCGCCGGTCGTTAAGCGCGAAAAGGTGCGTCCTTCCTATGGAACTTCCGGCTTGGTCATGTCTGCTGCATCACTGCATCCAGCACGTGATCCATGCACGTATAATGCGAGAAACAGAGAGAAACAGACAGAGAGAGAGAGAAGGAGAGAGAGAGAAGAGATAAAGCAGGCAAGAGGGAGAGAAAGAGGAGAGAGAAAGCAGGCGAAAGGGAGAAAGAGAGAGAGGAGAAAGAAAGCAGGCGAGAGGGAGAAAGAGAAAGAGGAGAGAGAAAGCAGGAGGGAGGGAGAAAGAGAAAGAGGAGAGAGAAAGCAGGCGAGAGGGAGAAAGAGAAAGAGGAGAGAGAAAGCATGAGGGAGGGAGAAAGAGAAAGAGGAGAGAGAAAGCAGGCGAGAGGGAGAAAGAGAGAGAGGAGAGAGAAAGCATGAGAGAGGGAGAAAGAGAGGGAGGGAGAAAGAGAAAGAAGACAGAGGAAGAGAAAGAAGACAGAGGAAGAGAAAGAAGAGAGAAAAAGATGAGAGGGAGAGAGAGGGAGGAGAAAGAGAGAGAAAGAAGAGAGGGAGAGTGTAGGAGAAAGAGAGCCCGAGAGACAGAAAGCGAGAAGGGTTGGGAAGAGAAGGGAAAGAGGAAGGGTTGGACGTTTACGACTCGAAATTCCGACGGAGACCTCGGCGAAATTTCGGTGCGCTGCAGGGCTGCTACTGCTGCTGCTCGACGAGCATCCATAGCCACGGTCCACATCCATATTCATGCGGGCCGGTGGCGGGTGGCGGGTATGCAAATAACAGTATAGGTTGAAGCGCACCGCTGCCTGGCTACGAAAGCGGGCAGGAGTTTGGGCAAAAAGGAAACGCAGGCCGGAGGAAAGAGAAGGGACGAGTGACGAGGTGCACCTCCGTTTAAAAGTACGGGGACATCCACGGTGGGCTAGGTGAATCGGAAAAGTCATCGAGAAATTATGGGGATACTTTTCAAAATTGTTTCACGGTTCGTGATTTTGGACTAGAAACTGTTCAACAAACGCTTCGTTAACTGTATGATGTGCAGGGTGACAGCTTTAACCTCTTAAGCCACTCGGCTTATTTCGCCCAGCGAAATGTATACCTAAACGACTACTTTTTTTAATTTATTAGCACATAAAAAGTATCTTTGTAAGAACATCTCTGTACGCGTATATTACACTCAAGCGAATATATTTGGATTAGACATGGTGTTACACACTATTTAACTTTATGCGAATATATTCGTCTTAGGCATTTTGTAATACAGATGTTGATGACGGATGTATCCGCCTATTAAGAGGTTAATTGGGACCATCTGAAGGTGTCGAAGAAGAATGTTTTTGCAAGAATTACTCGATGCCAGGGAAAGTATCATGCGTCGTACAGGTTTAGTCTGACAACATCATCACCTCAAGTAACTTGTGAATTATTTAACGTAGGTGTGTTAATACATTACAGTATCGTATGTGTAGAGTACGTAAAACCGTCCCTATACCTGCCAGTTTCTGGTGCGTACCTTTTTTGGCAGCGACCGAAACGGGAACGCTAAAAATCGACAGTTACGGTTAGCAGTTAGCAACGAGTGGTTGCACCTCTGCGCTTCCGTCACGTAATTATTTGATTGTTGAGTTTAATAAATATTTCGTTATTGTTTGGCAAATGTATTTTAATTCACGACCACGATCATCCAACAATCTTAAATATGTCTCTTTCGAATTTTATTTGAAATCTCCGTTTCTATAATAAATAATTCATCAAATCGCGAGACTCACACTGTATACAGATTCAGTGAGGAGAGAAATTTGATCGGATTAAGTTTCTGGAATATAATTCTACATTATTCGTATTCATAGTATGATACCGTTTTAGCGAGCAAAATTTAATAAACATGAAAACTAATCGTGTGAATAGACAAATTTGTACACCTGCCTCGACATACGTATATCTTTACCATAATAGTGTACGACAGGACCGATTGTAAAAATGACACAGTCATCGAATTGTCATACTTCGAGTAAGGCCCTAATCCCCATGATACGCGCAGGTATGCTTGTTGGCCGACGAAATTTTTTCAAAACCTGGAAATTAATATCACCAGCCATCTCTTGGCCATCCCCTGGCTGCCAGTGTGTGTGGCTACTACTTTCGCGCCTCGCCGCTACATTTAAGTACTTCCAACCTGCTCTGTATCCTCTTTCGACCCAACTTCTTTCTTTACCTTATCCTATCTGCTTCCACATCACCGTCCTGGCCGCTTGCTCGGCTCGCCCCGTCCACGTTTGCCACGCTTTCGTGTGTCGCGTATGTACGTACAGTACGCGACAAAACGATAGCACACCATATGATTTTGAACATTTCTTGAATCTAACGTAATGTATGTATGGTTTTGTACGCATAGTTTTGTGTGCAGTATTTTTTTCTTAATAATACAAACAAAGATTAACCACAGGTTATAATTTTTACCGGAAATTTAATCTTTTTATGTGAAAACAGGGTGCGACAAAATGATAGCACGGGTAGGAAAAAAGAGATTAACGAGATTTCGTTGTTTGAGATAGCAAACATTTCTTATACATTTCTACACGTGTGTTGAATTCAAATCTGATCCTAAAAGTAGCCTGTCGCATTAAGTTTAGAAGATAAATGGATAGAAAGTACGGATTTTTTCTACATTTACGTTGATATTTCATAGACAGTAACATTTGTCCAATATTTTTGTAAATAGCATCGTATAGTATTAATCTTCCCATGTATAGTCAAATTTGACTTCTAATTAATAAAATAATAAATAATACTAATTACTTTACTATACTAATACTATACATTACCATACTAATTACTAATTACTAAAATAACAAATGTTTTTTTCCCGGGTTATGGGGAACCGCTTTGAAGTTACTCGAGAAACGCTGTAAATCATAGGCTATGCTTTTGTCGCGCACTGTACGTATGTATACGTATACGTTTGTACCTGCGCGGCGCATATACACCATACCAAAGGGATGTAAGTACATATAACGTGGAGGCTCGCTGACAGGTAGCGAGGGGCGAGGGGTAAGGGGGTGTATCTATATAGAGTCCACGATTCACGGTACACCGACTCTCATCGGACCTGGCCGAGTCGCGGCGAGAGGGAGCTTTCTTTATTAAAGCTTGCCGGGAGTGACCAAAATATGAGTTTATATCAACCCGACCCTTTCGCCCGCTTTACCCTTCTAATGGTGCTCCCTGATCTTACCCGGCATGCCCAGGAAAGACGAACGGCCCACGGTTTGCGTATACCTGTACCCTATTATCCGAAGACCTCGTCGTTCACCGACGAACGCGATTAGATCCATCAAGAATCATCCGGATTGTGTTAAACTGCACGCGAACGAGGAATCTCTTTTTAAATAAATGTTATTTTTTTCCTGAAGCATCGGGTAGCATGCGATTCTTAGATTTAGTTTGGGGGGTGTTATTAACGTTTTTGTAATACGAAGGGGTTGGGAGACACGTTACGTCTGCTATGTTATAGGAAATTCAACTTTACTTTTATTTAGTACTCAGGTGTGAAGAAAATAAAGCGAAATGCTTAGAATATTTATATATGTGTTTAACCCTAGATTCATAGACACGCATAGGAGATACACTATTCATAAACATTCGTCTTTCAGACAAACATATTATATTGATGATTTTTGTTTTATAGAATACAAGGAGCAATAATGGACACTTTGAATCTGAAAAGTTGTTTATTAATCATTAATTTTCTGAAATTAAAATGAACGCATTAGTTACTCTGAGCAATCGAAGTTCATCCTATCTCTTTCACTTTGAAAGTAACAAGTGTTCACGTATTTCACGCGATCTGTGACACGAATGTTTATGAATCTAGGGTTAAAACAGTTTAATAGTAACAACTTAAACGACTTTTCTACTTGGTAACCACGACGTTCTTACTTCCTTCACAGTCACAGTCTTCCTGCCTCGATGATAGTCAAACTCTTTGTGCGTTCACAGTGAAACTCTTTCCAAACACTCGTTTACTTTCCTTTCAGACCATTACAATTATAAGAAATTCTACTTTTATTGATTTAGTAGAGTCAGATGACAGGGCTCAGGTATGAATAAAATAAAGTGTTTAGAATATTAATATATGCATTTAAAACAGCTTAATAGTAACAACTTAAACGACTTTTCTACTTGGTAACCACGACGTTCTTACTTGCTTCACAGTCAAACTTTTTAACGGTAATGTATACTGTTTTTTCTGTCTTAATTGAGATTAGTCTTGTACACATTTGTATGTACCTATGCATCGCATGTTAAGAAGATATTTTAATGGAGATAGAGATGTTTAATAAAAAGGAATATATTTTAACATATTTTTCGTTTCGGGGCAAACGAATGATTTTGCGCCAGACACGGAAATAGCCCTAGAAATGATGATCGTATTTTATTAATTTTGCAGTACACCCTGTTCACATTCCATCTAACAGATTATATTCATTAATTTCGGGAGAATTGTGATATGTTCAGTTTCTGCACCAATGACGATGGGGACACATAATTGTTTCATTGATTGGATACGCAGAGGCACATTATTATCTGAAGAATTCTGTCAAATTTATCAATGAAAATTGCGTGAATTCTTTATTTCATAAACAAATTCTGTTCTTTAATCAAAATTGTAAACGTTGAAATTTAATTAATAATTATTAATTGTAATGTAAATGCTGTAACCAATTTACATGAAACCAGGTTCGTCGATGATATTATCATAATTTGGAAAGACAATTAATGTTTTGCTGAAATTTTCCGCACAAATAAACCGGTTGAAAAATGATTGACCAGTATACGATTTTTCAGAATTTCGGAAAATGTTTAAATCAATATGTTATACAGAATTTTAACGAGAAACCTATTAAAATGGGTGTTTTCTTAGCGTTGCTAGCAAAAACAAAAAGCAACTATCGATCTTCCAGGTTAATTGTTCGCAGCAGTTCAGCGACGGCGGATATTAACAATGAGGTGGCTGTATTAACAAAACTGTGTGTGCTGAAAAATAACCATAAATTGCGCACCGTTCGCACAACGTTTCTTTGTCGTATTATCAACAGCATATACGGGTCCCGCAACACTTTCCGATAATAAAGCATATTTCTATGGAACTCTAGGGAATTATAGGGGCGTTATGGTTAAACAACTCGTCGAATGAATGGCGCTCTGGAGGCTATCGACTTTTAATCGATTTCACAGCGCTTTAAAAAAATCTAAGCGTCGCATGCGATATAAAATATTCCAACGCGCAATAATACATTACCGTAACGAAGCTTACACGCATCCAAAAATAATGACGCGTAACTTATCGTTGCTTAAACTTAACGGTTAATCATTTTACACGGTATCTATACGAATATTTCAAAAAGTTTTGTAATTGTTTAATCGATCGATCGTTTAAATTGTACACGATGATTACGTGCTGTTTAAGCAACGTTAATTTTATACTCGCTGTTGGTGTGTGCAGCCGTGTTATTTACGATAAATAAACAGCCATTAAAATGTTGAAACGTCGATGCACCAGATAAATGTTTACCTCGTTCTGCTGTTTCATAAATTCCGTATGAAGCAGTTTAAAAACTGTTCCCTGCGAAGTGGCGTTAATACGAGGAACGTTTTTCAACCTAAAAACCCTTGATTGTTGCACGCGTTAATGGAATTACGGTATATCATAAAATTTGGCCGCGAGACTTAAAGCTTTCGAGCTGAATGAAGTTTTATTCGTGCAGGACGAGTGCGGTAATTTGAAACTGGAATATTCTAGAACAGGTTAATAAATCGCACGATATTTGTAAATCTGGACGAGCATTAATTACGCGTTTTTATGCTTAATTTCATACGCTGACGTGAACGAGCGTTCTTCGATCGTTAATTAACCCTTTGTACTCGAGAGGTGACAGTTAGTCGCCTAATAATACTAACTTCAAAGATTTTCGAGTGAAAAATATTCACTAAGATTCGCTTATATTAACACTTTACCGACCGGAAGCCTATTAATCGGTTTTTACATGCTTACAATTAGTCTGCAAATTTTATAATGTTCCCTTACACGAAAGCGATTGTTTCGAGCGATATCGTATGCATATTGTAAAGAGATATTAAACTATCAGTTAATCGAAGAAAATCATTGTAATCAATTCATTAGCGATGTATCCGCGTCAAAATGAGCCGATCGGGAGTGTGTATGCAATAATTTATGCGGTCGGTAAAGTGTTAAACTTCATTTAGTTCAGTTAAGTCATGTACTAAAATTTACATATACGACTATTTAATCTTGGGGACTGACTAATAAACAAATTAATTAAAGTCTGAAAGTTTGCAAAACTATCGTTTGGCGCCTTTCGAGCGCAAAGGGTTGACATAAATACCTGGACAACCGAAAACAACCGAGTTAATCGGTTAATGGTACAAATTTTTGGTAAATTGAGTTGAACGATTCCAAGAATAGATTAAATTTTATGGACAAATTCGTATGCAGTTTAATCACACCGTCGCAAATCGGAATTAGTTTGGGCGTTCGAAACTTATGGCGAAAAGAAAATTTGCTCGTGAAAGCCTTAATAAGGGATGAGATCGTGAATTATTCTGAACATCGAGAAACATCGTGAGGCTATCACTTTAAGTATGTATGTGTAACTCTATATATATATATATACCGCTGCTCTTGAGTTTCACGTCAGATCACCTGTCTCCTATATTTTCCGTCTTACTGCACGAGACTGAAGATGAATTATTTAATCAACTTCTAATTCCATTTACCTCTATAATTTAATTCGTTAAACGGGTATTAAAATTCAATTTTCGGTTTAAATTAAGAAATCCGTTGAAATTTATTAAATTAAGAATTCGTTAAAACTGAATCTGTTATTGTTCGTTTACGCGTAAAGTCTACGCGACCCCTTTTTATTGCGAGCTGAGCTAAACAAATTGCTTACGTGCTGTACTGATAAACAAATTGCTACGAATATCTGAAATTGTCATCTTAAGCGAGCTTCGTGTAATATAATAGATTATTCGACCCAGTTGTAAAATAGATAATTTTCTCAACCCTTTGCACTCGAAAGGTGCCAGTTAGTCGTCTAATAATATTAAGTTCAAAAATTTTCAAATTCGAAATATTTACGATGATTCGTCTATATTATACGTCGTTTATTTTAATTAAGTGATTTACCAAAATTTGCATGTATGACTATTTAGCCTCTGAGTCTAACTAACAAATAAACTAACTGAAGTCTGAAAATTTGCAAAACTATCGTTTGGTGACCAACAGTAATCTCTCGAGCGCAAAGGGTTAAGCATTACACATAATATAATAATATGTCTACGATCTTGAAGAGTTTTCTATGGTGAACAACTTCTCTATGTACACACTCTGTCAATGATGTAAATAAATTCATTGAAATCGTATTCTAACTTTTATGAGGGCTTCAACTCCTCGAGGAACACAATTTTAACGAAATCCAAGCTGCATAGTATGTTTTTTAATGCAACAAAAATGGAAAAAGCATTCGTTTCAATTATTAACACTATTCCTACCACGACCGGTCAAATGACCGTTTTTAAAATTGTGATTAGAATTTCATATATACAACATAATTGAATCGCTTTTAAATTTTAGACTTTTCCTCAAATATACGTATAATACATTTTTCAATATTCACTTCTTTTCTCATTGTTTACTTTCTGAGAAAAATTTGTAATCTGTCTTATTGTGATTCGATTTTCTGTACAATCGGTGGAAAACAGGATTATCATAGACGTGACATTCTTTGCTCAAAATTATCAACAAGCGCATCGTCAGTTCTCCTCTACTTCGATTAATTAATTTCAATTTTCACCTCCGCTCTTCACGTCACAGTTCGGTTTTCCGTATCGACACTTTCGAAGCCGATACACGATACCGTGGCCCCATAACAAGAATCTGTAGCTACACGAACGGTATCGCGGATAATTCAAGCATCTCGTCCGATTCGATTACCAGATGCAGATTGCATACAGTCGATCAACAGGATATTTAATTCCTGTTAGTAGACACAGTAGCGGATAAAAGTTTAAGACCAGAGGGTCAAAGAAAACAAATTAATTAATTAATAAGAAATAGCACGGTAAATAATATTCGTATTCTATGCTAATCAATAAATAATATTCTAACATAACGACGATGAAAATAAATATATAAACAATATTTGCATATTACAAAATTGTTTTACATTGTCCTATCCGCTACTGTGAGCGCTTCATCCTTTAATTATCACTCGCATCAACACAATTTAAAGATCAAAATATAAGATTCAATCCTCTGAGAGCTTAATCCACCAAGGTGAACACCTACCTTCTACAAGTAAATTCCCTCTCCCGGATTTTTCTCTCCACCTTGCAATCGTCCACTTCCCATCATTTCCTATTATTTTCCAAACCCTTAAAAGGCGCTCGGCCTTCGCTCACGGGCAGAAGCAAGACGATGCAAAAAGAAGAAAAACGAAGAAGCATACCGGTAAATCACAAATCGTGTCACCCGGAGAGTAAAAGTCAAAGTGATCGTCAAGGAAGGGACAACGGGATACGTCACCTTAGAAATTAAGAAAAATTGTTGCTGTCGATAACGCTAACATCACCGAGGACCGTGCAGCAGCGTTGAACGGCGTCGGGCGAAGGAAATTGGCCGGCGAGCAACAGCGAGGAGAATATTCGGGTGGAAAAAAATTCGCGGCCCATTCTCGGCGGGAACCGCAGAGAACCTAGAAGTTCACGCGAATAGGTCAGTCCTTAATATCCTGGCTCCTTTCCCCGGCTTCCGCAACTTTGACCGCAGACACTCGCGTTCACGGGCTCATTCACGAATATATACACACAGAAAGGGGCAGAAAGAGAGGGTGGAAAGAACGCACACTTCGGATCTCGCAGTCAGCTGACTCTCCATCTCTCTTTCCCTCGCAGCCCTCCGCCGCGATCCCCCTCGGATTCTCGACCTCCTTCTTTTGGTTGGTTTTTTAGAGGTCCGAGTTGCAACCATTCTGCAGCTCTGCCGGGGGTACCGTAGGAGGTTAGCTAGGCGAGGGGGGGGGGGGGCAACATCCAAGAAGAGTCTTTTCAAATCCCTCGTCATTTAAATATTCGTACCGATTCTACCCCTTCCCGCCCTCCCGCCGCGGAGCTTCGAGCCGCTAGCTCGGCCCCTCGAGCTAGCAAGCTCGGTCGACCAACGAACCGACACGAATCGCGGTTGTATTCAAAGAGCTCTCGCCCGTGCTCTCTCTCTCTCTCTCTCCTGCCTCCCTCCCACCATCGATCCTCCTTTCCATCTCGTCTCCAGCGTGGACGTACACAGCTCTCTAGTCACCCCTGTGCACAGGTTTCTCTCTGTCCCTTTGCTAGCCGCTCGATCTACCCCTGCTGCTGCTATAGCAGTCTGCTGCTTCTGCCGCTGTTGCCCCCTGCAGCAGCAGCAGCACAGGGAGAGGTGTGCGTTATTGGCGAAGCGGAGAAAGCCACTTTCATAGAAAGGCCGCCGTTTCTGGGGCTGCATCGTTTTACGTGTTGCGCCCGATCGTGAATACCCGACCGGCTCCCGGTCGCTGCCTTTATCCGTTTCCTCTGGCTGCTGCGCTCATTCCGCATCCCTTTTTCGAGGCCCCCTTTGTTCGAGCCAGAGGCACCGGCCGTCGCTGACGTCCGGCAAGAGCTCGCGATTCCGCCCTGTAACCGCTTACTTCTTTCTCGACGCGCTGCGCAACGTTGCGCTGGAGCCCCCCAGGGCATCGTGGCCTCGGCTAGACTCGGCTAGACTCGATTCCGCCCTGGATCCGTTGCTCGCTTCGGTTTCGATGTACTAATGAAAAAAGTTGCCAATTGAACATCGGCGTCCTGTGCTTGGCTTCGACTGGGCCTGCTCACCCTGCCCCGCCCCCGGCATCTGTCCTCTTTTTTGCTGCGGTACGTTGTAATTACGATTGAAAGCATGTATATCGGCGGATCATCTGTTTATTACGTTTCCTTTTACGGGCACGGTTGGAGCGCGCGGGCTGCCCCCGAACGTCGTGTTATTACGTGCTCTTTTTCCAGAGAAGGTGATTCATTTTTTGGTAGGCAGTGGAATTCTTTTTCAGCACCCGGTACGTCATTTCGTTAACCTTATTTAGAACATTCGTCGCTTCGCGGTTTTGGGACAGGCGTCGGAGAGGCTCGATGTAATACTCGTGTCTCTGTAAGCACGTTTGTTACAGTCGTTATCTGTTATTTTCTTGAATCCAACGTTTTGTCATTGGATTAATCGATGAAATTTGATTTTGTTGATTTTATTGGTACATACAGTAGAGGGGAAATTTTTAAAGTAACAGGACAACGTAAAATGTAATTTTATGATTCGAAGATGTTGTTTATGTGTTCATTTTTGTTGTCATTATGGTAGAACACTATTGATTGATAGGAATAGAACACAAATTTTATTTATATTATTATTTCGTATTAATTAATGAAAATTGATGTAAATGTTGAAAATGTGAAAAGTGCTTGAGTTGAGCGATAGCCGTGTGAACGTAGAATGTTTGGACTCGAGTGTTTCTATAGGCCTGAAAGATGAATACTTGAGAAAACTAAGCGACTGAGGAATTTTGGGTGAACGTGACAGAATGCATCGAGTGAGAAAGGTTGACAATTAGAAAGAAAGGAAACGAGTGTTTAGAAGAATATATGACAGGGAAAATGCGAGCGCATGGCAAAAAAGGTTTGACTGTGAGGGCAGAAAAAGTGTGATCGTGAAAGGAGTAAGAACGTCGTAGCTGCTAAATTGAAAAGTCGTTTAAGTTGTTATTGTTAAAGTGTTTTAAATATATTAGGTTGGAGGGAAAGTTCTGTCGTATTTTAAATAGGCAGATAATATTTCTTGTAAATAAAAAAATCATCTGACTAGTGAGTCATTGGGAACTTTTTTTGTTTTTTTACCTGCTGTATAATATAAAAGGAGTCCTTTTTTACCGTTCATCATTTACTTGTGATATTTAAAGTGAAAAACATGTGAGTAGATAAAATGCATTTACGACACTGCATTTTGTATGAATTCCAAAAAGGAAGCAACGCATCGGTTGCATGTAAAAATTTATGTGCGGTATTTGGAAAAGATATTGTAAACGTTCGTACTTGTCAAAAATGGTTTAGCAAATTTCGTTCCGGGGATCTGAGCCTCCAACAAAGTGATCGATCTGGACGACCATCCAAGATCGATAATGATGTTTTGCGATCCATGTTGGAAAATAATCCACGTTTAACAAGTCGAAAAATTGCAGAAGAGTTTGGCATTCATCATACAACTGTTGGAGATCACATTAAATCTGTTGGGTTTGTGTTAAAGCAAAGTGTTTGGGTTCCACATGAATTAACGGAAACGGAAAATACGACAGAACTTTCCCTCCAACCTAATATATTATTAATATTCTAATCGCTTCATTTTATTTTATTCACTCAACTAAATAAAAAAAAGTAACATTTCCTATGTTAATTTATTTATTTTCTCTGACTCTTTGGCCTTAAACTTTTACCCGCTACTGTATTACGTAACCATTTATACTAAAGAATATATAGAAACTTTTCAATTTCAGACCATCTTTCATACTCTTTTCCGTGCAGGAATCGCGTTGAAACCAAAATTTCTAGTAGATCGAGAAGAAATAATACCGGGCATTTTCACCGCGTTTATTTCAACAAATCGTTTCGATTAATTTCCTATACCGCCGCCAGACAAATCGCTTATCCGTTTGATCGCTCCATCGCTCCGTGTGTAACATTTTGTTCCCTTCGATAAGTAACAGTCAACCTCAGAGGGTCCCTTCTCGTCAAGCCATTCACCGAGCAGCCCAGTTTATTCTGGCGCGTTATTAACTGCATCAATTTTTCGTGGTGCTCGCGGTGGATCTCGTCAATTCCTATAAGCAATCGAGTGTAAGGAGAAGAGATCAATCCTCACCCTTCCGGACAAAGAACCGCTCGAAGGAGAGGCACAATGCCCCGACAGGGGATTGCGGTAGATTGAACGACGGTTATTCATGGAAATGATGCTGATTACCAAGTTCCGGGATCCAACAAATCGCTGCCGATACATCGAGCGGAATTAGTGAACTGTTCCTGATTGCATCCGCCGGTACTAATGCGCAAACCACGGCCGCCGCCGCCACGATACATCGTACAGTCCCGTTCAAAAGTTATCGAGGCACTTGCAAGAAAGTTAAATGAATCTGTGAATTCGCGATGAAATCGTAGAAATTGTCTTTTTTTTCAAATTGTTTCAACGTTCGTCACTTTGGATTGTAAAATAGCTCGTGTACTTCATAAATTGTATAATATATTAGGTTGTTCGGAAAGTTCGTACCGATTTTTGATAGATGACATAAGGACAGGTTTAAATATATTAGAATAATTGAGAACACATAATATGTGTATATGTCGTAAAAGACAATACTTCAGGCATATTTGAAACAAAATTTGGATACGATACGTTAACTTTTGTCTGTCTTCTACGCCTTTGAATATGGAAAAAAACAAAATCCATTTTAGGCATTTAACACTTTCCTTTCACCGGAAAAGCAAAAATGCCAGAAAAGCGGCAAACAAGATATGCGTTGTTTATAGTACCTTTTTTCGATCATTACAAAATTCCCCTACTGGAAAAAAATTTCAACTCCTTCGATGAGATAAAAAATCACGTAGAAAAGTTTTTCGCTGAAAATCCAGAGATTCAAGATGGACGGAATTTTCAAGTTTCCTGAGAGGTGGAGAAAGAATCTTCGAATAATAGAACAGTTACTTTTTCTTATGTTAAATAATTCATTAATTCATTTAAACAAATATTAAGAAGTTCATATTGTTTATTAATATAATATTATTAAATGAAACGTTGTTCGAATAATAGAATATCTGGATACAACGTTCAAATACTTTGTTAATACGAATACCGTAACGCTTAATAAAGCTTCCGTATATTGGATTAACAATCGCCTTATCAACAAGACCTGCTACCGGTATCTTCATACCTACGAACCATAATGTAGATATTCTCACACGCGTGTTCGGTGGTCCTATGAATACGTTGACGGCGGATAGACACCGGGAGCTCTCGAAATCTACGAGAAGGGACAGCCAGGGTCGCGACGAGCGGAATGCTTTTCTAGGTCGTAGGATATCCGGTAAACTGAGCCGAATTGGAAGTAGCTGCTCGAGGAGCCTTAGAAACCATTCGGGGCCCCGGTAGACAGAAAGCTGGAGGAGCCAAGTAGTAGAGAAAAGGGCGGACACATATCATTGTGCCCGTCCGAGTGGCTTGAATATTTTAGTCGGACAACAAGTGCCTGGACCCAGTGTCGGCGCGTCTCCACTTCGAGGTCGCTTCTCTTCTTCCTTATTCTCTCTCTCTCTCTTTCTCTCTTTCTTCTTCTCTCCCTCTCCCTCTCTCTCTCTCCTCTATTTATCTTCATTTTTCTCTCTTTCTATTTCTCTCCTCTATTTATCTTTCTCCCTCTGTCTCTCCTCCATTTATCTCTCTTTTTCTCTCTTTCTATTTCTCTCCTCTATTTATCTCTCTTCCTCTCTCTCACTCTTTCTCTCTGAAGGCATGGGACGTGCAAGTTGACGACCTGACTACAGACCTGACCGACCTTCTTCCTCTTACTTTCTTCCCTCTGTTCTCTTATCCGCGTTCCCTACCCGCGCCCGCTTTACTTCGAACGAGGCAGGAATAACATACCCGGGAAAAGAGGGCTGCAGGAACAAGAGGGGAAGTCGCAGAAAGGGTTTCAAGCGGAACAGAGGGGGAGGGGGTGGTTACAGAGAGAGTGAGAGAGAGAGGGGGGGGAGTCAAAGTGTTTGGAAAGCCTGCTCGTGGAAGAGACTGCGTTATAAGCGTACACTTTTCTAACCTAATGAGCAGAGTGCTCCCCTATACCGCTATTCCTAATTTCTGGCTTTGTCCGTTCGCCCCCTCCCCCCCGTCCACCCTCTTCCCGCTTCCCGACTCCTTTATTATTAATTAAGCGCCCGTTCTCCGTAGCAACTTAAACTTCCCTGGACCGAGCGATGTTTTTTCGCGTTTAAAACTGTTCAGCCTGGCCCAGCTTCAAGCTACCGCTTCGATCTTGCGGGTTGTACAGCGGGCTGTATTGTTCGGAATGAAATTAAAGAGAGGAAAGTCGGTTTTTAGCGGACCTGCTTTCTGAATACCTTTGTCAGGAAACTTTTTTAATATATAATAGAGATTTTAAAGCGATACGATGGAATATAGACGTGTACCATGATTATTCTCTTCTTTAGTATCGTCGTTTGATATTTTACTTGCAATTAGCGTGATTTCGTTTCTATTGATCGAAATCGTACGGGAGGTTAAAATGTGGGGTCGAGAAATTTCGAATTTCCTGAAACTGTCGCATACTTATGCGCATAACATCGCGAAGTATAATAGTTCGACGAATGTATCCGATAGAGCTGCTGCAAAAGAAGCACTGCAGCCTTCATTCGAAGCTAAAATTCAACTCGTTCTTCCGGCGGGATCGTGCGAACGACCAGCGAATTAAAAAGGTCCCAAAAGTGGGAAGAAACAAGGAGAGGAAAGGTAAAAGATGGCGAAACTGAAAACTCCGAGACAAGAATTGCGCGTAACATTGATTTCACCGGGTTCGACTTCTGGCAAACAAGATATCGAGCTTCAAAGCGGGACTCGTACGTGGGCTGTTTTTGGATGTTCCTCTCGGTTCTATCTTCTTCTCTCTGTCTGCGCAGGGCAAGGAGTAGCCGGAGATCCTTAGCAAGGTTTACAAAGAGAATGCACGATGCGGCCTCTTACCGGGCTCTTTCTGTCCCCCTTCTTCCCTTCGCCGTCTATCTCACTCCTTTTCTCTCCTCCCCTTCCGTCCTCGCCACCCTTTCGACAGCTAAACTCGTACGCCCTTCTCTGGTCGCTCGATATTTCAGACTCTAAGCATAATTTCAGCCCCGGCGGACTATACGCGCGCCGAGGGATTCTTCCGTGGTGACGGAGAGTAGCTGCCTCATTGAAATTTCATACTCGTTGACCTACCTACCAAACCCTACCTCAGACATGCTTGGCCAGTTCACCCGCCGTCAAACATCCTGAAAACTTCCTACCGGAAGAGTCGACCCGTTACACGTCGTCGTTCCACCCTTCCTGTCGCTTCCGCAAATGTTCCCTTTGCTAACTTCGAGAAAGCGTTTACAGAAAAACTCTCCTGTACGCTCTCGCCACCCTGGTCGCGCTCACTGCAAATTTTGCATGATTCACGTTCGCGTGCGATAAGGTGTCGAAGGAGATACTGCAAGGTGGATGGTAGGTGCAATCACGTTCATAAGTCGGGAAGCGTGATGGCTGAATCAGATCGCATCATTATTGTAGCTAACTTTATGGCAAGACGTTTACCCGCTGTTTGTATAATTAGTTCGAGAGCTTTTTGAATTCGACTAATTAAAAATGCATCACACTGCGATCAGCAAAAATGTGCAACTATATTCCAGAAATTGTTTAATTTGATCCTTAAAATTTCTCTCGTCGTTGAATCTACAGATGATATATAATATTTGACTTTGTGTTGAATAATGTCTCGCGATACTATTCTTCGATACCTTCAACTTTTTAGGAGACGTTTCAACGTTTCCATTTAAAACGATCACAGTATGAGATCAATTGATCACGTATTTTTCTCTTTCGTTTTCTGATCAATCATAATTACAACACATAACCGTCATTATGAATTGCAATATATAATTTACATATTATGCAATGTTAATCGATGGTATGTTAAAATATTAAAATATACTCCAACGTGAAATATAGTTTTCTATAACAAATAATACACATATTACTTGAGATGATTGAGGCACGCGCTGCATATAACAGTAGCAAATTGTTAATGTTGTTTCCTAACGGATTAGGCCGTCGCTACGTGTAACATCGCCGAACAGAGACACCTACGAAAGCAACATGTCAATTAACTACCGCTCGCAAGACGCAGAATGCATCCTAAGAACGCGTGCGGGCCTCCCCCGAGGAGATATATCTTCACTTATCAACCTATTCGAGCGTATGCCCGCCGCGCCGGTTCGGCGATAAACTTGCGAGCACCTACCCGGGACAAACGAGACAATTACGAATGCGACACGTAGGTACGTTAAAGGCGGTCATAACTATGTCACCGCTCCGTTGGACCGAATTCTCTTTGACTATTTGCCCAGGAATGAGGCGGCGGTGGTCGTGGCTTAGGTGTTTGGTCGGAACGAGACAGGGATAGAGCAACTGCTAGCGGAACGGAGGAAGAGTTAACGAGAGAACAGTAGGGTAAACGAAGAGACAGATAGATAGCTGGAGAAACAGAGAGAGAGAGAGAGAGGTGGATAAAGAGGGAGACATATACAGAGAGAGACACATATAAAGGGAGAGACGGATAGAGAGGAAGAAATATATAGAGAGAGACACCTACAGAGGGAGAGACGGATAGAGATGAAGATATATATATATATAGAGAGAGAGACACATACAGAGGGAGAGACGGATAGAGATGAAGATATATATATAGAGAGAGAGAGACACATACAGAGGGAGAGACGGATAGAGAGGAAGACACATATATATAGAGAGAGACAGTTAGAGAGGAAGACACATATATATAGACAGAGACAGATAGAGAGGGAGAGTCAGAGTATGGCAGAGTAAGGGAAGGGTTGGAGAGATGGCCGGGGTGAGGCTAAGTTTACGGGGTCAGTTTGTCGAGAGACGGCCGTGGGGTAGAGAAGCAGAAGCAGAAGCAAAGAGCAGCGGGGGTAGTCGGTCGTAGCGAAGTCAGGCAGCGCAGAGGAGAGGGTGGCGACCGACGATGGGCGAATGCAGGGTGCCGGGGAGGTAAGAGAGGCAAGATTTAAACCCGGACAACGTCTCAAGTCCGAGTGCACCGCTCGTTCGGTAGATTCGGGCGCTGGCGACCGGCTACTATTACTACTATAACCCTCCCACCCTCCCCCTCGCCCCTCCAGCAACGGGATCTGGGGTGGAATCCCCGAACGTTCAGACCGGAGGCAAAAGGACTCCAGTCTCCGGATTTTAAGTGCCTACCGCCGAACCAGCGAGGCGCATTATTCGGCGACTTCCTTGAATCATTTCACGGAATATCACCCTCTACGACTGCCTTCTATTACCCCTCGCGCGGCGCCGCCGACGCCGACGCCGACGACGCAGCTCTGTATGCGACTCCATGGATGTTACGGGAAAAATGGGATTACCGTTACTCTCGCGGCGAACGGATATTAATTATGCTTGGCGAGGTTATCCGTTATTCGGGCAGACCTCTTTGGAGAGGTTTTCCGGCTGTATTTGGCTGTATTTAACAGTTTGACTGTCAAAGTTGTCTAATTGACCGATTTGTAGCTTTGAACGGAAATCTGGGAAATTTACGGAGGGGTACGCGTTCGCAAGCTTTCCCTGAGAACCTGTGAATAAACTGTGAATCGGCTTACTTCGTAGAAGATATTTCTCTCGTGTAACTTTCGATTTGATTTCTGTGAAACAGACGAGTACACGTTAACCATTTTTAACGTACGATTTATGTCACAACACCGCGTGCAACGGTTGGCAGAAGGGGGCATTTATGAAAATTGAAATACAAGTGACATTCCTGCTCTTTGTAGCCGGTCTATGAAATGTAGAGTCAGGTTTCACATGATGTTATAGCACAAGGGATTAATTAAATAAATATAGTAAGCACGAGATACAAAAAAAGGTAGACGTGGCGGAAGACTTTTTCTTCTGAAGTTCTTTATTCGACTGCCTTCCGTCAGTTCGTTCTAATCACCTAATTGTGGTGATCGTTCTAAAAATTGCCTACATAAGTATAATTCGACGGGCTATTTCATTTATTTATCCATAAAATCCGTTTTATCGGGAATAATTTCGCAAATATTTTCAGTTTACTCAGCAAACATGTAAAAATACAGCAAAGAACGATAGATGATAACTTTAATATTAACAGATGTCACATTGTTATACTATGAGAGTTGGAAAGATTTTAAGGTGAACTTCAAAATCGAGTTTCTAACGTAATTTACTTCTTTAAAACGTTGAATCGTAACACGCTGGGTAATTAGAATATTAACTTTACCGTTCTCTAAGCACAAGGAATATCCACGTCGTCGGTTGAATAGAGTATCAGAGATTTCCCAGGTCAGATTGTGACTGATCTATGAATTTCAACCCCTATCCGGAACTCTGAACCGTAGATTTACTTCGTAAACCGTGGGCAGGAAGTCTCAAACCGCTGAGAGAAGTAGCAGAAGCTCTGAGAGGCTGCGAAGACGGGGGATAGCTCTTGGTGTGGGAACGATAATCTTGAGGGGTAATAAATCAAGTGACCGCACATTCCCAACACTCCGTACAGATCCGTGGAGAGGTGTAAATATTGTTGAACCTCTAAATCAATCTTCTTGTAAAGTACCAATTACTTTGATACCACTTTATCGCTAATCACCTAACCATCTTGCTTTTTTTTTTAAATTTCCTTCGTATATTGACTTGGATTTAGTTTTAAAAGCAACATCGTTAAGTTGATCAAATTACATGATATATTCAATCAAAAATAAATAATATTGAATTTTTCGTACATATATCTATTGTTTGAACTATTAGAATTTACTTTCAGTTATTCTTTACTTTATGTTAATTTAAAGTAATTAAGTTATTTAAGTTATTAATTACTTTAAGTTGTCTACAATTTGACAATGAAATAGGAGGTTACACCTCGATATAGTATTCTGACCATTTTAGGAATGAGCGAAAGTTACATAAAAATAGGTCCAAAAATCTTTCTCATAAATGATTAAGTATTCTACGTATTATATCTTCTTTGTCAGTAGTAAACAATGTGTCATCGATCATGTATTATTAAGTGACCTCTTTTTCTTCTGTAAGGTTTGACTATATATTTATTTAGGTGTCATCCTTGAATATAATTAATCTGAATTAATCCGCATCATTAAAGCATAAAATGAAACATCCAAAACACTATTACACTAAAAAATATTAGCTTGTAATATTGTTTTCACATTTTCCGTTTAAAACGATGATACAGGCAACAATTAACAGTTATGATTGTAATAAATTGTTACCGACTGAAAAATCTTGCGTACACTGCTGTTCACTGCCACCTAATAAAATTTATTTAATTTGTCGCTTGTAGCAGCTAAAACCGTTAGGTATACACATAACACGCGATTTATAGCGGTTATTGTTTAAGATTGGTATTATTTCGTGGAGCAAAATAAAACTCGTTGACAAGTAAATAGCAGTTCGATCAGTATGAGAAATACTGGTATGCTTTGGGATAGCCAATAAGAGGGTAAGTAAGTACGCAGCCAGCGAAAGCTCCGTAAGTAATAATTCTCTTCCACCCCTCGAAACTCGATATCCGGTGGGGTAAGCTATTTCGTCGGATTTTGCTTTGATCCTTCGTCCACTTTAGGGTTTGCTTCCTCGTGCAGGGGCTGACATGTGCACCGGCAAACGAAGAAAACTGAGGCCATCAGATTTCAAGGGAAATTACAGGAAATTTAGAAAGCAGCAATAATTTTGAATTGTAAGAAACGTTTAAATTCATCGAAAAAGTCATTACTATTGTTAATAAAATATTTGAAAAATAGATGAAGTCTTCAGACCTTTATTTTTCAGCTTAATTCTTAAATTTATAAAATGTCAACGTTAAATGTATAAATGTAATTTTTAATTGCAATAAGGTACTCAAGTTATTCTGTTAAAAAAGCATGACCTAAGATTGCTATCCCTTTTTTCTGCCAATATTTTGAGCCTTTTTAAAATGCATTGGTTGTTGAAATAAATAGTTAACGTATTTATTTTAATCCCAATTATCAAAATTATTATTCTAATATTTAATATTCTCATTTGTAATACTCTCTATGTGTTATTAAAATATAAACTCGTAGTCAGCTTACATATGTGAATCGTTGTTCATGAAAATTACTACGCAGAGATAGATCTGTTTGCGAATAACAGTGGAAACACACGAAACTTCCCCGCTTGTCTAACAAGATGATCGAAAGCACCATATTACACGTAATCGTTCGATAACAAAAGAATTTTTCATTTCTATGACCCCGTTGCTGTACACGCAATTAGAGATCTCATTGTTCGATCCAGACCGGTTTAAGCCAAGCTAGATTAATACCGACAACGAGTCAAATTTAATAGCAACGAATCGGGTACAGTTTTTGACGTGGTCGAACTTCAATAAATCAAATATAATTCACGCTTTAATTTCCACGGTTACCACGGCTGCATAATATTGCAACAGCCGAGAAACGAAGCGAAAAAGGAGCAAGAACCGAAAAGAAACAGAAAATAGAAAAGAAGAAAAAGAAGAAGAAAAGAAAAGCAGATTCAACCCCGAAGCGATCGTCCGTCGGGACAATGGCGGTAAAATGGCTCAATTAAAACGATAAAACATATACTCGCAGGCAGTCGCAGAATCGAGAAGCTCCCGGCTGTATCGGCGCAATTAAAAAACTTCGATCGGCGAAACTATCGAGCTCGCTGCTCATCAATTGTGCTCTCCTCCCGGGAACGGAGAATAAGGGAAAGACGAGAAAGAGGGGCGGCTGTAAGCGGGTAGAAGCACGAAGGCAAGAAACGCCGAAGCGAAAGAGGAGGGGGGGAGGCGACGAGAGAGGCGGAGGGAGGCAAAGGGAAAAAGAAGAGTAATACAAGGAGACAGTGGAAGCTGAATTATTATGTCCGGACATTACAATTGAACCGGTCGTATCCCTTCGCTCTATCCGGCCGATAGTACGCGAAAGTTGTTCGTACTTTTACTGATAAAGATCTCCGGCGAAAGTACGGTCGTTTGCAAACTAATCGAGCCGTCGCTTTCTTTACAGGGTGTCGAAACTTTCGGGGGCTGTCAACTTTTCCGACCGCCTCTCCTCTCTTTCCTTGCTCTTTCGCTAACCACCACCACCCCCGCCCCTCCCTTTCTCTACACCCTCGTCGCGGAAACCTCTGTCACCCTTTCGCTCACCCATCTTGTAACGGCGCGAAGTAAAACGCGGTTCGTGCCTTTTTATCTTTTCGACGGTGCATTCGCCTCCCTCTGTATCCATTCTCTTGTCCTCCATCTTCTTGTTCCTCTTCCTCTTTGCGTTTGCCAAGAAACAGCAGCTGTATTCGTTGCGATTTTAAGGAGAACAGTCGTGAAGCGTTTTCCGCGTTACTACCCTGTTATTTCTGGAGCGGCGGAGGGTCGATAGGAGAGTAAAAATATTATTCCGTCGTCGTACATGCATAAATTTTGCTGCCGCTGTCGCGGGAAGTGGTTCGACGCGGTGAAGAAAAAAAGGGTGGGGGCGGAGGGGGGGGGTAGGGGGAGCGGAAAAAATGCTTCGATTTCGAGAAATAAGCGAGGGAGAAAGGTGAACGCCGGAAAATAGGTTGATGTTATTGAAATGCTATTTGTGGAAGAGAATTAAGCGTTGAACGGGTTCTTGCTCTGATGTCTGTTTTTTCTTGTTTAGACCCACAGAGTGTATCGGCGAAGTTTAAGCGCTAAGCTGGGACACGCTGTACTTGCGCCGCGCTAAAACTTCCAATCGATAGGTTTTGATAAGAAGATTAGCATATTTAATGCCGGTTAAAGGCATTACGCAGTTATGGATTCTTAATGCAAATACGCTGTAATCATGCGTGCATGTGTGCGCATAATATCCGTATAGTTCAGAGTTCATGATGAGATTACGCTGCGTTGAGGAATATTTTCACAGGGCTTTGCAATATTTTCATTCTTCGACGTTGAATTTTTCCAACGCTCTTTATTTTTCTTCGCTTGTACTTATTAACTTATCAATTTACGCACTTCGGTCATTTAAGAGTAACTCAATGCGAGACGCATCGTTCGCTTATCTACCACGTTCTGTAATTATGCGACAATTTGAAAGCTTTGAGGAACGCCATTGTGGCTGTCGCAGCGTTCAGATCGAGCATGAAATATTCCGTATATTGTTCTAAGTAAAGAAAATTGGTGACTCGTTTCAGGGGGCACACCTAGGATATTAAAAATACAGCAGCGGCCGCGGCACTTTTAACAAAGTTGACTCAGAGCGTTGGAAGTCGTGCTGAAAATTGAGGAGAAACAGAAGCCCCGTCGTATGAAAATAAAGCGAGAATTACGATCATAAGAAAAACGGGGCGAAAATTAACCGTTTAAAATGAAACATTGGAAAATATTCGAACTGCGAGTCCGCGAACGTGAAACCGAATTTTAGAACTTAACCCTTAAACGCGTATTGTTGTAACACTACAACGTACGATTCAAACGGCCTCAAAGTCATTAGTGTAGGAATGTGATCGAGCGGATGCGAGGCTGGAAAAGTCGGAAGAGTACTTGAGTTGGGTGATTGTCGTGTGAACGCAGAATGTTTGGGTTCGAATGTTTCTAAGGCGTGAAAGATGAGAAATCGAGAAAACAGCGCGACTGAGAAATTCTGGGTAATCGTGACCGAATGCGTAGAGTGAGAAAGGTTGACAATTAGAATGAAAGGAAACGAGTGTTTGGAAGAATATATGACGGGGAAAATGCGAGCGCGAGGCAGAAAGTATTGGACGGTGAAGGCAGAAAGTATTGGACGAAAGGTTTTGATTGTGAACGTAGAAAGAGTGTTGAAGAAGCTAAGTAGCCAGCGTAGAGAAAAGAACTGTGTAGTTTACGAAGCATAGGCGTAGTTTGCGAAGCATAAGCGTAGTTTGTTATTTTGTGTTCGTTTGTGTCGTTTTAGTTTTATTAAATACACGTATATTTATTATTTTATTCATTTTTCTTTCTTTTCTTTTTTTCATTTATTACCTTTCCTATATTAGTATTCGCTTACTGTATACTGTTATAGAATTATCACCATCTACATGATACATTTTATCGAACGGCAACACATTTTTTTCTTTCAAGACCGTCAAACGTGAATTTGATATTGACAAATCGAAGGCTATTGAAAATCTGAAATAGCTGTAAATTGCATTGTTGTTTTGCTGTGTAATTATTTAATTTTCAAAAGTAAGTACGTACAAAAATAATTTTCATACGCACTAATATATTTCCTTCAGTACAGTTATTTTGTTTTGAGATAACGCATTTGTACTTTTATCGATGTTGTTTTCCAATAAATGCATAGTGTTGGAGATATGCAACAGAATCTTTTTAATAAATTACTGCCACAAAATTATGAGAAAAAATTTTTCTCTATCTTTCTCTGCATCAGCATGTACACGTCTACATAATATATATTTTTCAAGGCGTAAGAAAAAATCGTGCATTTAAGGATTAATCCTTTGCGCTCGAAAGGCGACTGTCTGTCTTTAAAAATTTCCAAGTTCAAAACACTGAAATAGGATAAATCAGAAATTACTTATCTTAACCCATTGCATTCGAAAGGTGACTGTCAGCCACCAAATGATAATTTTGCAAATTTTCGAACTCAAAGGATTAAATAGTCGTATAAGTAAATTTTAGTATATTGTTTAACTGAACCAAATGAAATTCAGCATGAGTGAATCTTATTAAATATTTTACCCCTGAAAATCTTTTAAGCTAACATTATTGAACGACTACGAATCACCTCTCGAACGGAAAGGGTTAACATTCGTTTAATTCAGACAAAGACCACTGAAATTTTTAAACACGATTATTTGCATCCAGAATTTCGCGAAATTGCCATCGTTTGATTATCAGCAATTGCCTCTCGAGTGTAAAAGGGTTAAAGGGGAGATTTCGAAAGACTCACGAGAAGACCCCGTCGGCGACAAATCGACCAAAGGTTTACTTTTTCACGGCAAAGAAGCATTATTACCGTATCAACAACCCTAGCCCGGGATAAATGAGCGCCGGCGAACATTACCAACTATAATCCGGACAGGGAAGTCGGATGCAAATGGCAATAAAACGGGCATCAAAGGAGAAGTTTCATCGGAAACTGCCGGCTCGTAACGATAGCGCATCGAAACAGACCGTGTATTTTCGGCAACAGCTCGTAATGTATGTGGCCGCGAATCCTGGCACAAGGGGCCGGATAACTTCCGAGTGGCCGGATGTCTGATCCGACCTTGTGATCGGCCACAGAACTTTTGCGACGACATACTTACTTGCAAGCCTCTGCAGAGGCCACGTTTAACCCTTTACACTCGAGAGGTGACTGTTAGTCGTCTAATGATACTGCGGTAATGCATAGATTTGAGGATTGGTATTGTAGGAATGCGATCGAGCGGATGCGAGGCGGGAAAAGTCGGAAGAGTACTTGAATTGGGCGATTGTTGTGTGAACTCAGAATGTTTGGGCTCGAATGTTTCTAAGGCGTGAAAGATGAGAACTTGAGGAAACAGTGTGACTGAGAAATTTTGGGTAAACGTGACTGAATGCGTACAGTGAGAAAGGTTGACAATTAGAATGAAAGGAAACGAGTGTTTGGAAGAATATATGACGGGGAAAATGCGATCGTTGGGCAGAAAGAATGTGATTTTGAGAAGAGCAAGTAGTTAAGTTGAAAAGTTGTTTATACGTTACCATTAAACTATTTTAAATATATATCTAAGAACTTTACTTTGTTTCGCATACACCTGAATCCTACCACCTCTCTAAAATAAAATAAATTCCTATATACCAGCCAACTGCAGTAGCGGATAAAAGTTTAAGACCAAACATCCAACAAAATTAAACTAACTAATTTATAAGGAATAGCATGATAAACAAAATTTGCATCCTGTGCTAATCAAGAAACTGTGTTCTACCATAATAATAATCCATCTAGTGAGAAAGGTTGACAATTAGAACGAAAGGAAACGTGTGTTTGGAAGAATGTATGACGGAGAAAATGCGAGAGCGTGGAAGAAGGAGTTTGACTATGAAGACAGAAAGAGTGTGACTGTGAAGAAAGTAAGAACGTTGAAATTGTTATATCGAAAAGTCGTTTAAGTTGTTACTGTTAAACTGTTTTAAATATATATTAATAATATTCTAAGCTCTTCACTTTATTTAATCCACAACTGAGCCATGTCATCTAACTCTACTAAATAAATAAAAGTAGAAAAACCATAGTGAACTTATAAACAAACATTCTTGTGTCCGTCTATTCATCGAACGCGTAACAATCTAGCAGCAAAGATAAAAAGTTTATGTTACAGTTAGAATAGAGTTGTATTAGTTATTCGCGTTGCAGATAGTATTCATTTATGTCACCTTTCTAATATTTGAAAGGAAACTCGATGTAATGATTTAAGGACACTATTTAAGTAAACATAGTTCTAGTGCTGGCGCTGCAAATAAATTGTGAACTAACTTTTAATCCCTGTTTTCTATTTCCACGTGTGTGTGTGTGTGTGTGTTTAATGCGGTATGAATAATAGAAAACCGACTCTTTGTAAATATTGGATTGTCTAGGAAAGTATTACATATTTCAGGAGTGTATTTCATCGAGAAACGAACAGCGGGGTCACAGAACATACATCAACGCGAATGGTGTTTCAAACGGTGTATAAACATGAATAGTATATTCCAACGAACATTTTAAAAACAATTGGAAAACGGTGCCGAGAGTTGTATAATATTTTTCAAAATAGCCTCGTATCAAAATGATGGATCTATTATAATTGTAAACGTTCTGCGACAATGTTTCCTTTTCCCTGTTATCGTTTAATTCAGGTTTACCTACTTTATCTCTAATTTATGATTATTTTTCAAACCAAAGGATGACAAATTTTTGCTTAATAACGAATACACTCGTCATGGAGAAAATCGAATTCACTATTGCAATTTAACACGCAATTTAGATAAACCAAGAAACGCAACCGTAACTTTGATATATTACGGAATAATAATTCATTAAACATTAATAAACAGACCAACCTTACTGTAACTACTGCAACCAACAAATCTCACCATCCAACACCTGCTACTATATAAACACAGCAATATCAAAGCCAAACAAGAAAATATGGATATAAACCCAAACATCGCTTTCACCTCTCAGTAACACCAAAAACAAACATTATCAATAACCTAAAAGAAATTATTATCTATTTCACAAAATATAAAGAGGAAATTCCAGTAAGTCCCCAAAGACTTCGAAGTCGCTTCGACTCTAAACCTTACATTAAAAAAAAAAATAATAATAAAAGTATGCTAACTCTGCTCGTATCGGGTATATACTCCGTATAGTTTAAAAATGATTGCTCGCACAGGTGCACAACGTTCGAAATAGAATAAAACGCTTAAAGGGTTGAAACAATCAAAACCCGAAGAAATCCAGTAAACACGCTCGCGGCACCACGAAACGGATTCGTTTCGCTTTTTCTCCTCCCTCCTTCTCCCGATCTTTTTTATTCCGCGAAATCAACCCCTCGACGTTCGCATCGCTATTTAACGGCCAGCAACGGCGCGCGTGTGAGTGTCTCGCTTCGCGTCGGTGTGCTCGCGGTACATTTATTCCTAGCACCGCAGGAAAACTCGGTCGTGTACGTCTGGCAACGGTCTCTGTATGGAAACGACTCCCCGGGGGGTGGCTATATTAAAATTCCTGAAACTTTTTAATCTTTCCGGCGCAGTTAAATATTAATAACGAAATCTCGCACAGGGCAACGTGTTCCTCGCCGCCTAGGGACACGTCGACCGCTGCTCGTTATACTTCCGGCGACCTCGTGAGACCGTATCGACGTCACGTGTTCCTTGCCTCGGCCAGAACTGACTGTGTTTGTTCTCAGCCGTGCTATAACGGTGGCTTAACCCCACCGCGGTCCTGCAATTTTATTGCAAACGGTCGTTTTCTAATTTCGTCAAGAAGAACCGCTAATTCGCGGAGAAACGGTACATTAACCAGTTAGCTGTGGCGTCCCCTTTTGAGAGTGCGCACCCATATGTGTCGCAAAAATCGAACGATGACGGGTATACTCGTCAATCACAGAGTAAGTGTCGCTGTTGAAGTATTGAATCAAAAATATGGGTTTATTACATAAAATTGACAATTTTATTACTAATATTTACTTATTTGTATTGTAGTTTTAGATATTAAATAGTTTTATTTATCACATTACACTTGTCCGCTCGCAACGCCTTCGCTCGCCACTCTACGCTGCTCTACTGACTACCTTACTCTACTGACTACCTTACTCTACTGACTACCTTACTCTACTGACTACCTTACTCTACTGACTACCTTACTCTACTGACTACCTTACTCTACTGACTACCTTACTCTACTGACTACCTTCGCCTTTTGTCACACCGGTTCACGCGCTCTCTCTCGCTCTCTCACTCATTCCCTCTCATTCTTTCCTCACTCAGCCTATCATTCGCTCCATTACAAACAATCTAATTACCCATTCGTCCTTTTGAAATCTCTCTCTCTCTCTCTCTCTCTCTCTCTCTCTCTCTCTCTCTCTCTCTAAATCACTACATTTGGTTAACATAAACATATAAACCAAAAATGCAAGAAAAATTGAATACATTTAAAAATAAGAATTTAAATTCCTGTTGGGGACTAGTATTTAACGAAACATGACTCTATCATAAATCAGTTTTTCGACTTTTGCTTTTGCCCCTTTTACGCTACACCTAAAAAACGTTGTCATCGCACATGAATAAATTCGTTATGCGAACTTATTGGGAATGGGGTTTAACATTGCTAAATGAAATGAACTCTTATTTGTGAAATAATACTTAGATATTTATTGATACTTTTATATAGCACGAGGAAGGGCAATTATGACCGCACCTAGCGAGTTTTGTCACAAGACTAGCAGAACGCCGTGGTCGAAATTCTTACAACCCCGTCCGGGTCCTTCAGCCCCTGCAGTTCTGTTTCTCGATGTTTTCGAACTTTCTAAAATGCCAGATGTGGCTTAGCTTCTTGGAAGAAGCCCTTGAGAAAGTACGTTAAGAGAAAGCTGGTTTATCGTTAATTTTTGCTTCCTAGTATTTCTGTATTCAATTTCCAACAGAACTGATAAGCTGTTTCAGCCGGCGCATGCGGCGGCGCATGAGTTTATCTCAAGTTATTTATATTTTTTATTCGTTTGTTTTATTCCAGCATGGCCTTAAAATATTCAATAAACATCTTGAAATTTGAGAATATGTTTTGTTTTTCTCAAAAATTACAATTTTAATAGCCGATGGTCACTACTTTATACGCATGACGAGTATACTCGTCAATACACAAAATCGTGCCACTTCTCCATGACGAGTATACTCGTCAACAACAGTTAACTGGTTAAAGTACAAGTGGAGGGACAGAGCGAGCTGTTGGCGACAGTTTTCTTTATCGTTTTCTATAACCCTTTTCCTTTAAATATCTGATACGCATGAAAACGCAAGTTCCTAACTGTCTCAAGTACACGGTGTAAATAAATTAAAAGCACGTTGAAACTAAGCGTTAATCGGCTTATTTATTAAGGTTCAATTGCAAATGAAATTAATGTTCGTAACGATTACAGTTGCGTCGGTGAATCTTCCAGTTTCACCTTTAAATTGCGTTAACCATCGAGAAGGAAGTGTTGGCATGTTCTTTCATGTACTATAACCGTGTCTACCGCATTATTACTGCAATAAATTCTGCGTCGTTTACTTAGGCAGTAATCGTAAACCTCGATCCTAATATATCAAGCTAGGATGGTATGCGATGGCTAATGTCTTCCAAATGACTGTTTTTTACTACTTTGATATAATGCGAAGAAAGGGAAGAGTTCCGCGTTGTTATCAACATAATTTTGCATCTATCACAGTGGATAGCATGCGGTATCTCGAGATTTCAGGCTGTTGAAACAAATTCAAGCGAATATATTATTAATTTACACGAATTGATTTAAATTGATTAGATAGAAATGAAAGTGATCGTGCAAATCAAGTTTGAGCGAATAAATCAAACGAATCATTTTAATTAATAAAGATAGGCTTTAGTTAATTTTTCCATCTAGAAAGTACAACATACACAGCGTGTATCAGTTGAAAATAATGTGGGTATTAGTCTGTGTGCATGAAATACCACGAGAAAATTTGTGTTTCTCGCATAGTTCGGAGGACAGTTTCCAAAACTGCTTGAATTTTGTTCAAATACGAAATGAGATAAAAAAATTAAGCAAATGAGTAACCGAACAATGAAATAATTGAGAAAAATCTGTTCGTTGTTTCGAAGAAACTGATGTACAATTATTTCAATGTAATTTCCAATCGAATAAGGTGGCATGTAATTAGAATAATTAATTTCAATCTATTTCATTTGATCCGCATGCCTAAACGTTGGACACGAAACTTGGATGTAACTTTCTCGACAGCATGACAAATATTAATTGGACACATCGTTGCTAAACTCTCGCGATGGTAACAAGCGTGAAACGAGCATAAAACGACGTTCAAGGGAGCGATACGTAACGACGAACGACCAAGTAACGTTTCTCAACGCTTCCTCCACGCCACTTTTATTCTTTTCGCAAACTTTACCCCTCTAATTCACAATCCCGACCCGCTATGGCCCCCGCTATGGCTCGTTATTATCCATTTTCCGGTTACGTTCGCGCGCTTATTCGCTCGTATCCGTTTCCTCTTCGTGTCCCAGTCTACAGCACATACTTTCTAACGTGACGTACGTACAGTACGCGACAAAACGATAGCACGCCCAATTGATACCACCTTCATCTTTGTCTTCGTATCTCATATTTTTCACGCACAATGTTGGAAATAAAATAAACGAATAAACAAAAATTAATCTTCTCGAGGAAATATTAGGGGGACCGAAAAGTAATGTCGTTTCTATCATTCCATCACTCTAGCTATTTGGCTCAAAAACCAATTGATCTTCATCGATCCAGCATTGAAAATTTACACACTAGATGGCAAAAGATTATCGATAATGAGGGTGGAATTATTTTTAATTATTTTTAATAAAACTTATTATTTTATACAATACTATTATATATTATGTATAATGCTGGGCTGGGTTTTCTCGACAAGAAATTGGAAGAATGCGAAAATGTTATCGCTACTTCTTCCTTTCCACCCATCATTAATTAAAAATAAAAACTCGTTGAAAATTGAGGTGTCTGAATTTAATGTAAGAAAACGACATTACTTTCGGGTCCTCCTAATATTTATGTGAGGTCAAGTTATGCGCTGAAGAGGTTCTAAGAACGGGTGAAGTGTTTTACCATTACCACTCTGTGTGCAAAAATTAGAGGAGCCTAACGAATTGTGTCCTTCAGCCTCTTCTATTTATTCGAGTCTTGCCTAAGAGCTGCGTAGAGATCGGATACAAAAGGATATATCTTCGTTTAGACATAAAGTTTTGTTGAATCTTAACCGTTTGCGTACCAGAGGATTTTTAAAAAATACGGTTGAAAAACGCCAATGAACCGGATGGCACTCCATCAATTATATGTCGAGATATTATTTGTTATTCAAATTTTTCATATTTTCAATTTGAAACTTATTATTTTATACAATACTATTATATATTATGTATAATGCTGGGCTGGGTTTTCTCGACCAGAAATCGGAAGAATGCGAAAGCGGCTCATGGTACGCAAACGGTTAAAAAAATGTTATCGCTACTTCTTCCTTTCCACCCATAATCTCCAATATACAAAGATTAAATTTGCAATAAAAAATGCAACCTGTGATCGATCCTCGTCCTATACTGTACGTGTATACGTGTACAAATTGAACTCTGTTCAATCGACTCTGAAAACTGCGTGAAGAAACACTAAATACAAGGTAGACAAATCTCTAATCATATTTTTAACAGCAAACAGTAAAAAATCTTTGAAACCTTATCGAGATGAATCTACAAAACTCCTACGAAAAGTTACGAATCGATCATTTTAATCACTGACAATGACAATGCTACGTAACATTAACCCTTTGCGGACGGAGCAGTAAAGAAAATAGTCACGTCGCGCGTTTGTGTTATAAAAACTAAAGCTGTATTTAAATAAGTTTTTCACAAAATCTAACAAAATCATAAACAAACAAATTTAGGCCAACTTGACTTAGGCTAGTATACCCATGCGTATTTTATACGTGTCGTTTACGACAGACAAACGCCAGCCGCAGCGCGAGAGTTGGGCGGATATATCCGACACTCGTCCGCAAAGGGTTAACACACACAGAAACCGATTATTTTTATTAGGCTGATAGATCCCCTATCAATTTACGCCGTTCACCCTGGACCAGATCGAGGGTCGAGGTGATCAGTAGACCACCGGTGGATGGCGCACAATTAATCTAAAGTGTTTGTTACATACACGCGCGCGCACACGTACCAAGCCGGGTAAGAAAAGCGTTTCCGGCGCAGGCCGGTCAAGGAAGAGAGTGCAGAGCAGAGGGAAAAGGAACCTCGGGGGTGGAAGGCGCATACAGAAAGAGGGCAAGGCGTTCCGGGAGGGTAGAGGGTTGAGGCTGCCACCGCGCTGGTTAGAAGGGGGTCGCGAGGGGGGACGGAGGAAGGGGGCGCGGGAAAACAAAATAAAAGAGGGAAACCGCTGGCAATTTTTCACTAGCTTTTTAAAGCGCGGCTTAGGTACTCGGAGAGAGTTTGAATCGATTTTTCCGGAGGGCCCCATTTTTCTGCCGCCTCCTTGTGCGCCAAGCGACGCGAGCTGGTACCCGCGCACACACCGCTCGCCAGCTGTTTCGCCAGGGCGAATACGCGAGCCGTCACCCTAAGTTCGGATTCCAGATCGAAGTGCCGCGATCCTCGAACTTACCGCTGGATTTCGGCCTGTCAAACGAACGCTTTTCCCCGGGGATTTCGGAGATTAAGAGCGTGCAGGCGAATGTCGGAGTTTAAACGAGCGCTGCCGCTATTTTTGTTTACCTTTTTCATTTTGTTCTCTCTTTCCCTCTTTCTGTCTCCCTCTCTACACTCTCTCTTTCTTTCTGTCTCACTCGTTCTCGCTCTCCATCTCTCTCTCTTTTTCCCTCTGTTTGTCTTTTTCTCTTTTCGGTTTTATCGTTACTCTCTCCTTTTGACGGGGCAACGTTGCTCGTATGAAAAACCCCGGGTTCCGCGATCGAACACGCGTATCCGGAGATATAGGTGCATTATTCGAGATTAACTTCGTTTTCACTTCTTTCCTGTTTGCTTGCTTTTTTATTTATTTGTTATTTTTTTTTCTTTTTTTTTTTAATTCCCTTAAAGCTTTCGCCTGTTTTTGTCAGTTTTCCGTTTCCCCCGCCGGTTACGGTTCGTTCTATCGGATTTGCAGGATATACGATTATTTTCATTATTCCGACTCGCTTCTGCGAACTGATTCACGGATATTCAATTTAGGATTAACTCCTGTAATCCAAAGGAGCTTTATGCGCGCGCGATAATACTGTTAAGAGTTTCCGTGTGCCCGAAAACTTGTTAAAATTGTTGGTTACCGTTAAACGACTCTTTTCGCGAAACTTAAAGCGACAGGGGAATGAAAAGATTTTCATAAAAATGCTTATGCTGTGGTTGCCAGAAATCGCACGGTATTTATGCAGAAGGCTGTAGCTAGACCCTAACCAATCACAACAGTTTAAAATATTGTAGGAACGGGGGCTGGTCAACGCTTCCCTTCTACCAATTACGCATGACTGATGCAGGTATACCCTTAGCTAGGGTAGGTGAATCGCAAATATATAACATCGTTTTCACAGGAATACCAGTAAATCTAACAATTTAATTTATTACTACCCTTAGCTAGGGTAGTTGAATCGCAAATATATAATATGGTTTTCAAAGTAATACCACTAAATTTAACAATCTAATTTATAAGTACCCTTATCTAGGCTACTTGAATCACAAATATATAACATTGTTTTTAAAAGAATACCGCTAGATCTAAAAACCTAATTTATAATTACCCTTAGCTAGAGTAGGTGAATCGCAAATATATAATATTCTTTTCAACGGAATACCACTAAATCTAACGATCTAATTTATAACTACCTTTACCTAGGGTAGTTGAATCACAAATATATAATATTCTTTTCAAGAGAATATCACTAGATCTAAAAACCTAATTTATAACTACTCTTAGCTAGGGTAGGTGAATCGTAAATATATAATATTCTTTTCAAAGGAATACCACTAAATTTAAATCTAATTTAGAACTTCCTTTAGCTAGGGTAGTTGAAACGCAAATATATAATATTGTTTTCAAAAAAATACTACTAAATCTAAAAACCTAATTTATAACTACCCTTAGCTAGGATAGGTGAATCGCAAATATATAATATTGTTTTCAAGAGAATACCACTAGATCTAACAATATAATTTATAACTACCCTTACCTAGGGTAGTTGGATCACAAATATATAATATTATTTTCAAAGGAATACCACTAAATCTAAATCTAATTTAGAACTTCCTTTAGCTAGGGTAGGTGAATCGCAAATATATAATATTGTTTTCAAGAGAATACCACTAGATCTAAAAACCTAATTTATAAGTACCCTTAACTAGGGTAGTTGAATCACAAATATATAATATTGTTTTCAAAGGAATACGATTAAATCTAAAAACCTAATTTAGAACGTAACACGTCGAAAGGAACATTTATCAGAAAGATAGCGAGGTGGCAGGTTTACAGGTGAATTAAAGAGAAAGAAGGGACGAAAAATTGTAACCGAATCGTTCGATCGATTTCGTTGGTCATTGTTTTTCATGTATTCCGCGCAGATTGCACTCGATGCCATAAAACTGTGATTTCACCGGTAGAGCTTTTTTTACGCGTAATACTCGATCAATATGCGACTGTCATTTCGATGTTAAAATATCAGCGGCCGGTTAATATCATTTACGATTCAACCGTGGAATCCCGTGTCGCGGCGAAACATTTCATGCGGCAACAATAACAAAATACGTACACTTCGGCAGATGTGATTTTACGTATGAAAGCGCGGTGAATATTTAAACAGCCGTGTGTGTACGAGAAACAGATATCTCACGTTGTGACTATAAATTAGAGAGCGACGTGTATACGTGACATCGACGTCTGCATCAATTTTATACTTCACGCGATGAGATGC
Source organism: Tetrapedia diversipes (assembly GCA_033822845.1). Lineage (NCBI taxonomy): Eukaryota > Metazoa > Arthropoda > Insecta > Hymenoptera > Apidae > Tetrapedia > Tetrapedia diversipes. The sequence continues at coordinate 109,575 of JAOPTO010002213.1, read as the reverse complement.
AATTCACAACGCTGCCTTGTTTTACTAGAAAATGAAAGACGAGGACTGCAAACTGTTGTACAGTTACGGACAAAAGTTTAAGACCAGAGGACAATGTAGAACATAGTTTTATGGTCTGTAAATATTGTCTGTACGAACACTATTTAATAATTAGCACGGAATGCAAATTTTTGTTCATCATGCTGTTCCTTATAAATTAGTTAGTTTAACACTATTCCTACCACGACCGGTCAAATGACCGTTCTTAAAATTTCGATTAGAATTTCACATATACAACGTAATCGAATCGCCTTTAAATTTTAGACTTCTCCTGAAATAAACCTATAATACATTTTTCAATATTCACTCCTTTTTTCATTGTTTAGTTTGTGAGAAAAATTTGTAGTCTGTCTTACGTGAGAATGTAGCGATAGGAATAGGTATACATGAAGTGTCGGTAGGAATAGTGTTAATTTCGTTCGCTCTTTGGTGTCTGGTGTGGTCAAATGTTTATGTGATTTGTCGCGTGGTCGAATATTTGTGTGATTGAATGTTAGAGACATCTCAAATGATCTGAGATATCTCGCTGCTATCCTTAGCTTACGTCACTATCGAATGTTTGAAGATATCTCGCTGATACCTCCAGCTTATAATACCACCATTGTCCTTATTCTTATTAACTATTGGGAATAGGGTTTTATATTGCTGAATGAAATAAACTCTTATTTGTGAAATAATACTCAAATATTTATTAATACTTTTATATAGCACGAGGAAGGGCAATTATGACCGCACCTAGCTAGTTTTGTCACAAGACTAGCAGAACGCAGTGGTCGAAATTCTTACAACCCCGTCCGGGTCCTTCAGCCCCATTGTTCTGTTTCTCGATGTTTTCGAACTTTCTAAAATGCCAGATGTGGCTTAGCTTCTTGGAAGAAGCCCTTGAGAAAGTACGTTAAGAGAAAGCTGGTTTATGGTTAATTTTTGCTTCGTAGTATTTCTGTATTCAATTTCCAACATTAACTAAGGACCGAACAATCGTATAATAGAAAATTCATCGTGGCACTACGGGCAAATCCTGTAATACTAGCGTGGTGTTCAACCTGTTAAATTTATTTAACGCACGAGTCGCGATCTCTTTCGAAGATATTTTCGTGCCCGAATTTCGCTTGTCAAACACCGTTTCAAACTTATCAGCGTTCCATCAAAGTTTCACCGGCGCCAAATTTCGGCCAGCAAGTTAAATAACACCCGAATTTTCAATCCGTAATGAGTTCGCCTGACATATCGATTTATTGGCACGATTTATCAGGTAATTGTGTTTGCGCGAATTCATCTTTCAACTATGATGACCGACTTCGAAAGCAATCGACGCTCAGAATTATCGCCGTTCCCCGGGATCGATCTGCGAGTTGAACAGACCGCCGGATATCCACGGTTTGCGAGTTAACTAGATCACGGATTATTGAAAAGTAAATATTGTTACACCGCGCGCCCCGCGCGACTGAAACGAATTGTACCGTTAAAAGGAGATGAAACGCGAACGCGATTCGTGAAGTAAAATCGGACAGACGGATTTCGTTAAATTTAAATTCTCCATCTTTTGTCCCACGAAGATTGCTGTCGTTGTGTCATATTGTTAGGTCGCTGAATCGAAATACTCGATGCAATTTTCTGTTCCCTTTATTTTTCTGCGCAAAGACGCGATTCGCGTAAAGCTGTATTTAATTCGAGAATACTTTAATTTCACGCGTTAAACTATTAGAATTGAAGACTCTGATGCATTTGCAAAGATGATGATTCTTCAACAGTGGAAAATTTGTTTGCTTCACCTGCTTTTTTTGGATTTTATATTTACACTGGTGGCTGAACATTTGGAATTGCTTTCCAAGTTTTCACCCATATTAGGTTTCGTTAATTTTTTGGTGGTTTGAAATCAATATTACCAATTAATGGTAGATTCTTTTTTACTCTATTGGTTTCTTTGAATTATAAATTTTTTTTTTTTGTTTGAAAATCGCGTATGCACGTTGCAACAAGCGTTGAGTACTCAAGAGTTAACGGTTTCATTGGAGACTTGCTAATTTAAAAAGAATCAAAAATGGAAATGATCGATTTTCGCAGCAGAATCTTCAATTTTCTTGGCGCGTTTTATTTACATCATGTATATTCACATGTGTTCACTTTAACATCCATAGATAAACTCAAAAGACAACGATTTCATAGGAAACCTGTTAATTTAAAAAGAATCAAAAATGGAAATGATCGATGTTCGCGACAAAATCTTCAATTCTCTTCGCGTGTTTCATTTACATACGTGTTCACACGTGTTCACTTTACCATCCATAGATAAACTCAAAAGGCAACGATTTCATAGGAAACCTGTTAATTTAAAAAGAATCAAAAATAGAATTGATCGATGTTCGCGACAAAATGTTCAATTCTCTTCGCGTGTTTCATTTACACACGTGTTCACACGTGTTCACTTCACCATTCATAAATAAACGAGTGTTATTAGGAGCGTAATTAGTTGAACGTTACACGAAAATCGCTGTTCACGTTATATCGTTATATTATCACTCGTACACCATGAGGAGGACGGTAAGTCGTCCTTAATGAGTAAGATTAAGAGGACTTACGAGATCTCGCCGAAAGGAGCAAAGGCTTCCCTCAAGGTCTGCGTCTCGATCTCGGGGCTCAGATCTCCAACGAATATGTGGTAGTGCTCTGAAAAAAGACATGAAACACGTGAAACCGTCAGAAAGTATTCTGCTACGTAGCAATGATATCAATGATAATATAATTGAAATTAATTCATTTCACGGTAAAACACCAGTTACAAGGTAGCACAGGAAGATTACATTTATATCAATTCGTATTGCAATGAAGTGTACTGTACGGAGTTCGATTAGTGTAATTTAAAGTCTGATCGAGAAGGGCGTAATTTTGAGAAAATGTTTAGCGTTTAATTCTAGCGATATACGAGCGAATAATGAGTGTTTCAGAGGTGTGAATGAAGTGTATGTGGTGACATGGAACATCTGCGGGTGTCCTATAGGGCTGCATCAAACACTTTACAACGGGGCCTGAGTATCGGCCCATTTTTCGGCCCAAATGGCCAGCTGACCCTCATTACCATGGGTGTTTGATTGCAGCCTCATTAGAATTCGGAAAACACTCGCAGACTCCTTTTCATTATTTCACATTTTCCCCCTCTCGACACGTCCAGAGAATATAAAAGGCAAACTTCCCTGGGCGCGACACACAATAACAACCCCCATCCAAATCGGGAGGTTTTCTGAAAATTTTCCTCCCCTCACCTTATGCAATCAAGATCTAATGTATTCACTTCCATAGGTAACGCCACTCACATCTCTCAGCCGATAAGTCTGGACCACAGATAGAAACGGCGAAATAATCATGAATTCACATAAAAAAAAAGTGTGACACACAGTAACAACCAATCACTCAACACAGGCACATGCAGTCACAGAGTCACACATACACACACACGCAAATGCAGTTACAATCAGCTACTTAGTCAGTCAGTCATTCATTTAGTCATTCAGTCAGTCAGTCATTCAGTCGTAACTCACAAACGTGTAACAGCCCACAATAAAGACTCCTACATGTACTTTGACCAAATTTCAAAAATTGAGGCGTGGATGAGAGCAAGATGTGCACTTGAAACGATTTTAGGTGGACGTGACCAAATGTGAAGGAGATTAAGAATTGCAAGGGAAGAGAGAATGAATGCGTAAGAGAATATAGGGTGAGAGAGAGAGTTGGAAGAGAGTCTTGAGAAATTATAGAATGAGAATCGTACAAGTTCCGCAACTTTTTAGTATTTTCTTTAGTATTCTTTAAAACGAGGTGGTTTTAATAATAGGTACAACTAATTTTGCCTTTATACGATAGACACGTTCCTGAAGAATACGTGTGAAAAATATTTGTGTACAAATATTTATTGCATCTATAGCAAAATAGAAAATTGGTTTTAGTCCTAAGAAATCAGCAAAAATAATGCAATAATCTGTGAATTTTCATGTTGGGATTTTAAACTTTTTTAATGCGAACACCAAACTTAGAATGCAGACAAAGCAGACAAAATTTCATATAGAGATTATAATCGTGTAAAAGAAGTTCATATAAAAACAGAATTCATCTTATTTCTAAAAGCTGTAGTAGTTGTTTGAATAGTTTTTTAATTAGTATCTCCCAATATAAATTTCCTCCAGAAAATTTCTCCTTTAGTCAACTTTGAAACTGACAATATTTTCTGTATTACGACCGGTAAAATACATGAATTTCACACCGACAAACAATTAGGCTTACATTACGGAGAACTGAAATTTTACAAATCGTCGACGTTCCCGTGATACATTGTTGCCTTCATTTACAGCTCGTCCATCACCAGACAATGGCGCAGATCTGTATTACAGTTATTCACGCTAAACAGCGGTTAAACTTAATCCAGCTGTCGAACGATGTAATAACCCGATTACAGAGGACAATCCAAAAGTTTGCGTAATTATATAATCATTTATTCAATGAAACCGAGCGGTACACCTCTATTTTCATACTTGATTCGCTGGAACCTGCGCGAAGCCGCGGCTCGGCGAGAACCACGGCAATTCCCGATAATCCAAATTAATCCGCCGTCGAAAATATCAGCCGGCGAACAAATTTGAAATTATGAAAATCAGCGGCCAAGCTATTGTTTAGCCCTCCCCCTCCCCCTACCTCCCAGCCTTCTCGTTTAAATATGCAATCCTGTGTTCGCGGTGGGGCCCGCCAGCGGGAGAGCGCAAAATTGGACGCGAGGGTAAGCACGCGCTTTCATTGTTTCTATTAAAATTGCAAGAGTAATTTAGCGTGGCAGTCCCCGCCAGATACATTAGATAATGTCCTCTGTGCCCTAATAACGCGGTCGGCTGTTCTTGCTTTGTTATGCAGGTTCGCCGACAGAACGACGGAAATTCAATCCGAGTCGAGATCGCGGCTGAAAGTCGACGTCCGGATTGCCGCCTGTAAAAATAACAAGCAGAGATACCGAAAATATTTCCCCGTCGAAAATTCGAGGGCTGTTTACTTTGTGGGGCCGCGGAGTTTGTTGAGCAAACCGGAAGTACCAAGGGTAATATTTAAGAAGCACCCGCTTGAAAGTCACCTCCGCTGGAAGCGGCATTTTTTAACCCTCTGCACTCGAGAGATGACCGTTAGTCGTTTAATGATACTCTAACTTCAAAAATTTTCAAGTTCGAAATATTTACTATGATTCACGTATATTAAACTTCATTTAGTTTAGTTAAGTCGTATATTAAAATTTACATGTATAACTGTTTAACCTTCGGTCTGATTAATAAACAAACTAACTAAAGTCTGAAAGTTTGCGACACTATCGTTTGGCGACCGACAGTCGCCTCTCGAGAGCAAAGGGTTAATGATACTAATTTCAAAACTTTTCAAATTCGAAATATTAACCAAGATTTGCTTATAGTAAAGTTCATTTAGTTTAGTTAAGTCATGTACCACAATTTACATATATGACTATTTAATCTTCAGGTCTGACTAATAAACAAACTAACTAAAATCTGAAAATTTGCGACACTATCATCTGGTGATTAATAGTCACCTCTCGAAAGGGTTAAGAAACAGAACAAAGGGGATGAAAACCCGAACAGAGTTGTAGGAATTTCGACCATTGCGTTTTGCTAGTCTCATGACAAAACTCGCAAGATTCCTTCACAATTGCCCTTCCTCGTGCTGTATAATAAACTATTATAATATTTCAAATAAGAGTGTATTTTATTTTAAATCATATAAAATCCTGACTATCTAACGTCCGGGTCTGAACTAACGTCTGAAAATTGGTGAAACTATCATATGCTAGGATTACGATGTCCCATGAGAGGGAACAGCCGAGTGCAAAGGGTTAATAATCGAAGCACCGTTTGCTTTGTCTTTGTTAACCCGAAACTTTCGTTTGTTCGAACGAAGCAACGTTCTTTCTCGATCGCTGTCGATCCTTGATCGATGGCTCGTACCGTTTCGGTTTGATGAGGGAAGATTACATTTTTTGTTATTATTTATTTCTTTATATTTAAAGGGTGTTTGTAAACCCTTTATTTGTAACAGTTTAATTACGTTATTATGTGACGGAACAACGATATTTAATACAATTTAACGCAGGGGATGAAGGATAACAGAAATTGATTGATTAATTGATTAATTTATTTATTTATACGGGATTAACCTATTAGAAAATTACCAGGGAATTATTACAGTGAGGTATCAAACATAATAAATGGTAACAGAGAAAAGTAAGAATATAGAAAAGGAAGAGAAACGTATAAGGATAAGAAAATTGTACAGAGACATCAAATTTTATAGATTGGTTGAACAGATCTAGGGTAGGATAAGTGTTGTTAACATTAATTTTATTATTACCTAGGTAGTATGCAAACGTGGTTTTATGTGTTTGTATATGAAGAAGGTTGTATCGGCTTAAACGAAAAGTTGGAACATTGATTGAGAATTTTTCGCTTGAAAGAACAAGAACATGAATTAACAAATACTAAGATGTCACAAAAGCGATCAGAGCAAAGGAGATTAAAACAATTATGTTGACCGAAGAGTATGAAAAGAAACGAACCTCTCAAGCGACGCACAGGAACATGGAAGTTAAACATGTGAATAACTTTTGAGGAAATCATTTTTTTATTACAAACCATTCGCAAGGAATGGAACAACTGCTGCTGTGCAACGCTGCACAAACTGTTTTATCCAAGTGAAACAAGAGCCGTTAATATTCGACGAATAGGAGACGGGTATCGGGGATAATTTTTCAATCACGGAACAAGCAAACGCCCCGCTCGGATCATGTTTATGCGAGCAAACGGGCAAGCTTGCTCGAGAAAATTGGTATCCGACGACAAACACCATAAGTCAGAAGGTAAATAAAGTAATATGCCGGCGAGGGTAGGCAGAAAGGGGGCAAGCATTTCGAATAACTCTGTCCACGGGGTTAATCGAGGCGATCCAGCGAACGAACGATTAATATCATAGACAAACGTGTCCCTGCGATTAAATTTACCAGCGGGCGGGAAATATAAAATTGATTTTCAAACAGGCGCGCCGCCCGTTTCGGCCGTGGGATCGTATCGGGAAGTCGCGATCATGCGAGTCATGGCGGTGAATAAAATTAATCGGCGACGGTCGATATTAAATTAGGTGACAATGGCCGTTAAACAGGTCCCATAAGCGGCGATACAAATAATCGAGGCCGTATGCGATGTCCCGCGAACGCGAATACATTATCGGGATCGAAATTCGTGGCAGAAGTTAACAAAATTGTGCTTGTATAGGAAATAGTTGACTGGCTTCTACGAATAGTCACCAGTTATGCTGAAAGAGGAGCGTTAGCATTTGAATACAGAAATATCACGAAGCAAAAATTAATCGAAAATCCAGCTTTCTTTTAATGCTTGACCAACCGAATGGTTCAATCCTCTATCATTAATCCTGTTTACATTTTGTAAGATAAAGAGCATTTTAGCGTTTATTTTATTTTGAATAGTCTTGTATGCAGGTATGTGCTTTGCTGGTATTTTCCTTGCTGCTAACTTAGTGGCAGAAATTAACAAAATTGTGCTTGTATAGGAAATTTTTGACTGGCTTCTACGTTAGTCACCAGGTATGCTGAAAGAGGAGCGTTAGCATTTGAATACAGAAATATCACGAAGCAAAAATTAATCGAAAATCCAGCTTTCTCTTAATGCTTGACCAACCGAATGGCTCCATCCTCTATCATTAATCGTATTTACATTTTGTAAGATAAAGAGCATTTTAGCGTTTATTTTATTTTGAATAGTCTTGTATGCAGGTATGTGCTTTGCTGGTATTTTCCTTGCTGCTAACTTAGTGGCAGAAATTAACAAAATTGTGCTTGTATAGGAAATAGTTGACTGGCTTCTACGAATAGTCACCAGGTATGCTGAAAGAGGAGCGTTAGCATTTGAATACAGAAATATCACGAAGCAAAAATTAATCGAAAATCCAGCTTTCTCTTAATGCTTGACCAACCGAATGGCTCCATCCTCTATCATTAATCCTGTTTACATTTTGTAAGATAAAGAGCATTTTAGCGTTTATTTTATTTTGAATAGTCTTGTATGCAGGTATGTGCTTTGCTGGTATTTTCCTTGCTGCTAACTTAGTGGCAGAAATTAACAAAATTGTGCTTGTATAGGAAATTTTTGACTGGCTTCTACGTTAGTCACCAGGTATGCTGAAAGAGGAGCGTTAGCATTTGAATACAGAAATATCACGAAGCGAAAATTAATCGAAAATCCAGCTTTCTCTTAATGCTTGACCAACCGAATGGTTCAATCCTTTACATTAATCCTATTTACATTTTTATAGATAAAGAGCATTTTAGCGTTTGTTTTATTTTGAATGATCCTGTATGCGGATGTGTGTTTTATCTTTTCCTAGGAAAAACAAGTAAATGCGTGTCTAACACTAAGGCTATTATTATGTTTCGTAGTATATTCACTTCTAACACGTTTCACGCGAAATCAGTATAAGTTCTGCAACTGCTTCCTTCTCAACGCGTATTAAAGATGGCCGCGCTCGCCTCGCTGACTCAACCGAGATTGAAAACTGCACCGTTCGACGAGTTATGGATGATCTTTAATGTGAAGTTATGGAAATTTCGCACGGCAATAAATAATATTCGTGCCACCGAGCAGGAAAGACGCAGTAAAACCGTCGATTTAGTACAGAACCGCCTCCAATCCCTCCCCCCCCCCCGTTTTCCTCCTTCGGTTGTTCCGAGTTCGCTGAATATGCATTTTGCTGCCGCGAAATCTGGTTCGTTTACTCTATCCCTAATTGCTCCACTTTGCTCCACAGTTTTAAGGTACATTCCCCGGTTTCCACTATTGACGTGCCCGGTTTGTTGACCCTATTTGCATTTTTTCCCGCCACCGCCGCCGTCTGCCCGCAGACCTTTGCCGCGGCCGTGCAACTTCAACTCACGAATTTCTATTCGATCAAAAGGGAACTCGATCATCCGGTTGGTTAGCCGGACTCGATTCCGCTGTTTCACGGGTAGGGATCGAAACGGTGCCGGTTCGCGGCTAAATTGGCTATCGATCTGCGCACGCGATAGCCGGCTAGCGTGGCCCACGTGGCCGAAGCCGAGACAGTGTTTCGTTCTTGATCGGAATCGTGAATAGAAAATCGGCACGATAAACAGCTGTTCCTTTCCCGCTCGTTTCATCGCCCTCCTCGCTCACAGTAGGCTCACTTGATCGTGAGCGAGTAGGTTAAGATGAGTAATCGAAAATTGTCGGGGATTAATAATTATTGTAGAACAAAGGTTCTTAAGATTATTTAATATTATTGATATGAATAATGACAAAAATTACAGTATACAGTAAAATCTTCTTATGACTCTACAATTCAGTTTTCTTCACTGGTCTCTTTTTTCTTTCGAGGAAACCTTTATAGGTCTTTTCCTCTTCCCGTTCCACGCTCACTAAACATTGCCGACCCATCGGTGAAATCTAGTTGACCCACACTTTCCCTTTTCTTGCCCTTAAAACTACGATACTACATTATTCATATGTATTATAGTAACCGGCTCTGGTTTATAACCACGAGGTCTGGGCGTGACCATCGCGTATCCTCTGGGTTAGAGTCTAACCTACTCGGGTGACCACCACCCTTCTGTTAGTAAATTCCCTTTCCCGAACTTTTCCCTCCACCTTGTAATTGTCCATCTCCCTCTCTCACCTTTCATTTTCCGAACCCTTAAATGGTGCTCGGCCTTCGCCCACTGGCAGAAGAATAGACACCTGTTATGGATCGATAATTATTTGTATGTATTATGAGAATCGGCTCTAGCTTATAACCACGGGGTCTGGGCGTGACCATCGCGTATCCCCTGGGTTAGAGTCTAACCCACCCAGGTGACCACCACTTTTCTGTTAGTAAATTTCCTTTCACGAATGTTTCCCTCCACCTTCCAATTGTCCATTTCCCTCTCTCACCTCCCATTTTCCGAACCCTTAAAAGGCGCTCGGCCTTCACCCACTGGCAGCAGCAAAGCGAAGAAAAATGAAGAAGCATACTAACAAAACAACAAAGTGCAGCACCCAGGTAGTAAGAATCAAGGTGATTGTCAACGAAGTGGCACCAACGCAACAGCCAGGACAATACGTCATCTTAGAAATTAAGATACATTGTTGCGGTCGATAACAAAAATCGAGTTAGAACTACGGGAGGTTCTCGGTTTGGCCGTCCCGCGTCGGTTGCCTCATGAAATGGGAATTCCATTGGAAGAAAGTATAGAGAGCCAGAAGGTGGTAGGTGTCGGTTATAAGAGAGGGGTTGGGGAAACGGAGGGTGGTCTGATTACAATCGGTTTGATGGTCTATCCTCGCTGGTCGGAGGTTCCGGTGGGCACACACAGCGGCCCATTCTCGTGAATTAGTCCGAGCCTCGTCATCTTCCCCTCCTTCGCCCACCCTCCTCTCGTCGACACCATCGCATCGCACACGGGGATCTTCGGACTATTAGGAAATCAGCAGGAAATTGACAAAAGTTTATTTTGCCAACGGCTCCGTTCTCGGCTTCGAGCTCCCCTGGTCTGATATCACAGAAATCGTTGTCGATATCTTTCGATTCTACAAAATATTGTCCGCCCGATACCCAGACCCGTACCGTGGAATCAATTTTGCGGTTTATTTATCGCGAGCGTGCATTTTCCGAGCTGGGTCAAGATTCATCGTACGTTCGTTACTGATAAGAACAAGTTTTTAATTTAACCGTTGTAAAAAGAATCGTTCAAACGCTTTTCCCTTTTGTTTTCTGTATAACCGAAGTATACCAGATAACTATCAATTATTTGGATAATTCAAAGATACGTGGAAGGTGTGTAGAAGAAAATTTACTTGAGAAATAATGAAACGTTGTAAGTTCACAGATGAATTTTATTAAAAGTATTTTCTGATCGTTTAATCGAATGCTCGAGTCATTATAAACGTTTAAATCTAATCTACATTTGTATCATCTATTGATAAATACGGTAGTTAAAAATATTGGGGACAAATGCTTTAAGAGATTTAACTTTCTTTTTATAAATTTTTACCTATCACGTTCACATGAACAGCGATGTACCTTAATTATGTATTACTAAAGGTTTAATATAAATTAACCCTTTGCGCTCGAAAGGTGACCACTGATAATCAACGTTTTGCGATCCATGTTGGAAAATAATCCACATTTAACAAGTCGAGAAATTGCAGAAGAGTTTGGCATTCATCATACAACTAGTTGGAGATCACATTAAATCTCTTGGGTTTGTGTTAAAGCAAAGTGTTTGGGTTCCACATGAATTAACGGAAACGGAAAATACGACAGAACTTTCCCTCCAACCTAATATATTATTAATATTCTAATCGCTTCATTTTATTTTATTCACTCTACTAAGTAAATAAAAGTAACATCTCCTATGTTAATTTATTTATTTTCTCTGACCCTTTGGCCTTAAACTTTTACCCGCTACTGTATTACGTAATAACCGTTTATGCGAAAGAATATATAGAAACTTTTCACTTTCAGACCATCTTTCATACTGTTATCCGTGCAGGAATCGCGTTGAAACCAAAATTTCTAGTAGATCGAGAAGAAATAATACCGGGCATTTTCACCGTGTTTATTTCAACAAATCGTTTCGATTAATTTCCTATACCGCTGCCAGACAAATCGCTTATTATTAAGAGAAAGCTGGTTTACGGTTAATTTTTGCTTCGTAGTATTTCTGTATTCAATTCCCAACAATAAGAAATACAGCCTAATCGTTCGATCAATTTCATGAGCCGCAGTAATAAATACGTATCAGATGCTCATTTACAAAAAGGTACGCGTGTTACATTTAAACGTAACAAGTTTCAGAGCAGGTTGTTTACAAATTGCCAAGAACCGTTCCACATTCCGCAATTGATGCTCGAAACATTTCCGCTCGGCAAACGTACATAAATCATTTTCGTATACAAACGACCTTCGTTCTGAACACTCTTTCGCGAGATTCTCAGGCGAGAAACGGACAGAGAGAAAGGGGGAACAAGGGGAGGGAGATTCTAGACAAGATATCTGCTAAATTATTACTTGAAACGTAACAGCTTCTATTCTAGCAGTCTGCCGCGTTCGTGTCTGTATCACTTTCTGATACGGTTCAGTCATGTCGACACGGAAATAAATGGAGGTACGTAGTACGGAGATAAAATACAGAGACGTGCGTTTTCAACGATCCCCCGTACTATTTATTGTCATATTTATATGAAGAGACCGGCACTAAGGCGGATATAAAACCGCATCGGGACGTTATTGAATTTTCTATTAGCTATCTGCCTGTATAAAAATTTATTGTGAACATTAGCCTGAAACACGATCGATTCGGCCAACAGAACCGTTTCTGTTTCTCTTTCCGCGGAAAACAAGCTAAACGTCGTGTCGTAAACCTTTAGCGATGTTTTGGAGATCGTGCTCTTAAGCGTTCGGAAATTCGAAACGAAAATTTGTGCATCAGTATTTGGCTGGGGATTTTTAGAAATAAAATAAAAACATAATCGATGTAATTCAACGCGTGTTTGCATTCCTTCTTTCGATCTAATTAACAATACAGCTTCTCGTAATTATACAATGATTCTTTTGAACTATTTAAGCAATACTTACTAAGGTTTAGGTACGAATTTAAAAATAATAACAATTTGGATAAATGTATTAGTAACGACAATATTATTCGAATCGTTTTTAAAAAGATCTGTATACAATACAGAATACTGTGTCTTATAAATCTTATTTATTATTGAATATTTATACATTTTTATCGTTCAATCGTTAAAGAATATATGCGGTGAAATTCTAATTCTGAGGAATCAAAGATATCCTGTCCATCCCTTCGACGAAAATTCATTTTCAGCTTACCCGTCGCTGCAAAACATAATGCTGTCCTCTTTGCTCCGACATAATAATAAAAAACACTGAAACGACTCTGTTCGGAGGCAATTTCAAAGAAGTATCACAGCGAGAGCAGGTCAGCCCGTCAGAAAAAAAATTTGATGGCGTCATTCATAGCGATGACATGTCCATTCACGGTAGTTTCAGCCAAAAACTGAATTTCTGATGAAACAGCAGCAATAAAACGTTGTTTACAATATTTCTGCCAAACTCTATCTTCGTCACAAAATGAATTAAAACAAATTTAAATAAATAAGCAGTATTTTAAAAAGTCTTCGTTGTGGCAATGTAATACAAGTGAGTTTATCGTATGAAAAGTGTTATCCACTTTTTCCGCCGTACATCGGCAGTTAGTGCTGCAGTTTTGGCATATTGGTCAGGAAAAAATCGGTCAGCAGTCAAACGGGAACAACGGAATAGGTAGATTTCCAGGGGGGAGGGGGTTCCACGTTTTTACGATTCCCGGCGTGCACCCCCCTGGTTCCGGGTAACCACAATCGAACGTATACAAATCTCCGCTGATGTACAGCGTACCGGTGCAGCGCGACGGTCGCGTCAGGTCCCAAGATAAACTGGCAATTTCGCCGTGGACTTTCTTGGGGTCGCAATATAGCGTATCAGTACGGTCCGTATAATACCGCCGGGCCACGGCTCGGAACTTGCCTTGATATCTCTGTACGCGGGCAGGAAAAGTAAGAATGGGACGCGATTCCAGCGGATGGAAACGGATAGAAATCAAATCCATTGAAGCAGGACAATGGGAGGGAGGCAGGTGGGGGACGCACAAAAGTCCGAGCGGCCACCATAGATCATGAATCGAACACGGACGGCTCGTAGATCAGGGATTTCCTTAATTTCGCGAGGCAACGGTTCAAATGTTGATTTAGGGCCGGTTACGCGAGCTGGAGTAGCGGGCGCGTACGCGACGAAGGGAAGAAAGTTCGCGTCGCCGTCGTCGCCGTTGGACGAACGGAGAAGCAGCGGCGGTGGCGACGAGAAAGGGACCTCTATTAATTCTCCGTGCTACAGGGAACCTAGCCGGGCGAGCGGAATTGAATCTCGGTCTGGTCGGTCGCTTCCAGACCTTGCGGTGTATCTCGGTGCACACGTGGTGCCCACGAGGACGAGGGGTTGGGCTTGCGTACCCCGGCTGGGGGAATATAGGTCACCACGCAGCTGACACGCGACCATTCCGTACCTGTGACCAGCGATGGAAGCCCGAGTATCCGACTTTTGAAGCGTTTCGAATTCTTTCAACGCTAGGAAAACTCGGATCGCATCGAATCTGAATAAAATTTTGTTCGGTACCGAAGTTTCGATCAATCTCGGTGTTTTGAAAGTCTTGATTCGCTTCGAAGTCTAATGCGTGTGATTAACGATTGAAGATCGAATATCCGACTTTCGAAGCGTTTCGAATTCTTTCAACGCTAGGAAAACTCGAATCGCATCGAATCTGAGTAGAATCTTATCTGCTTTCGAAATTTGTATCAATCTCGGTGTTTTGAAAGTCTTGATTCGCTTCGAAGTCTAATGCGTGTGATTAGCGATGAAAGCTCGAATATTTGACTTTCGAATTCTTTCAACGCTTAGGAAAGCTCGAATCGCATCGAATCTGAGTAGAATCTTATCTGGTATCGAAATTTCTATCAATCTCGGTGTTTTGAAAGTCTTGATTCGCTTCGAAGTCTAATGCGTGTGATTAACGATTGAAGATCGAATATCCGACTTTCGAAGCGTTTCGAATTCTTTCAACGCTAGGAAAACTCGGATCGCATCGAATCTGAATAAAATTTTGTTCGGTACCGAAGTTTCGATCAATCTCGGTGTTTTGAAAGTCTTGATTCGCTTCGAAGTCTAATGCGTGTGATTAACGATTGAAGATCGAATATCCGACTTTCGAAGCGTTTCGAATTCTTTCAACGCTAGGAAAACTCGAATCGCATCGAATCTGAGTAGAATCTTATCTGCTTTCGAAATTTGTATCAATCTCGGTGTTTTGAAAGTCTTGATTCGCTTCGAAGTCTAATGCGTGTGATTAGCGATGAAAGCTCGAATATTTGACTTTCGAATTCTTTCAACGCTTAGGAAAGCTCGAATCGCATCGAATCTGAGTAGAATCTTATCTGGTATCGAAATTTCTATCAATCTCGGTGTTTTGAAAGTCTTGATTTACTTTTAGATATAATTTATTTATTTATTTATTTATTTAACGGATAATAACCCTTTGGTTACAAAAGATATAAGAACAAATGCGTGTGATTAGCGATGAAAATTCGAATATCCAACTTTCGAAGCGTTTCGAATTCTTTCAACGATAAGAAAACTCGAATTGCATCGAATCAGGGTCGAATCTTGTTTGATATCGAAGTTTCGATCAGTCTTGAGATCTTGGAAGTCTTGATTCACTTCGATATCTAACTTATTTATTTATTTATATCTTAACAGGTAATAACCCTTTGGTGACAAAAAATATAATAGCGTTAACTGAAAATGAAACGAATCACACCTCTGATTAAATTACACACGAAATTTTTACCAACACGCGTGAAACAGATTTAAAATCGTTCTATATCGTGTTACGAGTTTCGTCGTTTAGATAACCTTTCGCGTGTCGCGTGTATTTATTTTTCGTTCATATCTATTCTCGTATTTGCAGGATTAAGTGATATTTATTCATTTGTCATGTATACTCATTAGATGTAACCGAGTTGTGGTTACTATTGCGTGTTGCGCGATAGGGAACGTTTGTCATCCACGCTTATTCCGGTGTATTACTCTTGTTTTCTAACGCACAATTTTCTAAATGGATTTCCGACGTATCCTAATGAAATTAAAACATACCAATGCATCGTTAATCTAGATAACCCGTCATTTGTCAAAATGAAACACCAACGATTCCATAACGGTAATTACTACGCCAATCTTAAATAACAACAGGATTTTATCATGATTATGGTTACGTGAAAGGCAACACAATAATATATTAAATATGTTATACGGTGTTGCGTTACACAACTCTTTGATTATAATATTTTAGCATAATTTATGTGTTAAACTACAACGAAAACCTTTTAATAGAAATTTTACAATTTGTAAAATTACAGCATGTAACTGAATTCATAATATTTATTTATTTATTTATCTATTTACTTATTTAAACGGAAAAAACAAAAATCCATTAATAAACAGCAGAATACTATTTTCATTCAATGCTGACAAATATAATCCATAGAACGAAAGAAAAATATTACAATTTTTTTTTTTATCGGCACATGTATATTTAGAATAATTTATAGGTGGCTATTCTAAAAGAGTGTGATGAAGTATTAAAGAAATATTCAATAACTTGTAATTTAACTTTTAATATAATAATACAATAATACCTATCTAGAATTACGAATAATATTATTTAATAATAGTATAATACTTAATTACAGTTGAACAAAATTTTCAAAAATAATTACTATTATTCCTAGCAATTTTTGCTAATTTTTATCGATCAAGCGATACAAATATACCCAAATCTATTTCCCTCTCACTTCTGCAATTTCAAATTCTTTTTAATGTACACCTATTCCTTAATAAATGAATGTTCGAATTAAATATACAAGAAATGTTCGTAAATCTAGTGTTAAATAAAAATACAACGTTTAGTACGTGCAGAGACGAGAAGGGCAAAGGTAAAAAGATCACCTCTCTTAGGTGAAATTTTCCGCCCACACCGATATCCGGCTGATTTAAAATCTAACTAACCGATCGAAGCGAAGTTGAACAAGTTGCGGCCAATCAGCGCTTAATTCTCACATTTGTATTCACCGGTGTGATCCCATGCCCCTTGGTTCCTCATTCTGATTCTTGTTCTATTTCTCGAGGTCGGTAATAAACAGTTCCCCTGTTCCCCTGCTGGGCCTGAACTAGATTGACTCCCGTAGGAACGTTTAGTGGATGGCATTCGACGAAAGAAATTTTTCTATCGACGATACTCTACCGATTTTCACCGCAAGGTCCGCCAATTACGCGGCTAAAGAAGGCGAACAACAAGAAATTTCACAGTAACGTGCTCGCACGCCCTGGATGGATTTCTTTTTATTAAATCCCATCATTCATTCTATTAAAAATGTTAAAGCAGAAATTTTCTCATGTACATATATGTATACAGTGGCTTCAAAAAGTATTCGCACACTATATTAAAAGGAAATTCTTCTAATTCTGAAATTCTGATTTCAATGAAAGACTGTGTGTATATAGAGCATAATGAGTCATACGTGGACCAATTTTTTTTTCACGACAGGAATTCTCTTTGAGGAATTAAAAGCTATCCTTAAAGTTTTAGCGATTCCTCATGCTTTGAATACAAGTTTCTCTGGAATCTTTTTTTAAAAATTGAACACTTTTTATTCGAAAGGTATTCCTTCATCATACACCATCACAGAATTATGTTTAAAACTGTTTAAAACCACCTCCTTAAGGTGGTATTTCAATAAGAGAAAAGGTTAATCCATATGCATGCTATTACATTCTATATACCCGCAAAGTTTTATTAAAAACATTCGTTGAAATCAGGATTTTAAGGTTAAATGTATTGATTTGTAACACAATGTACGAATTACTTTTTGGAGCCACTGTATATATCTAACACGTTGAATGCCACGCCAGTTTTACAGGGTTTGTCCGTGGCGCCACGATGAATTTTCTATTATACGATACATACACTGTTGAAACATTACCTACAACAAATAAGTGTAACTACTTTTAGATATATTTTACTGCATTAATTTCTTTACACCACGGCATTAACGATGGTAATAATAAAAAATTGATAAGTATTGACATTTTTCTGAATTATGTATTTCTATTAATTTAAGCGCGCCGGTCACCGATGACCCCCATGGCACTCAAAGTGTTAATTTGTAACAAACTTTTTTCGATGCATAATCGAAAGAACCCTGTCGCGATCCTCGATTTTTTTTGACGGGCTCCTTGGCGTTTTTCAACCGTATTTTTTGCAAAACCCTCTGTTACGCAAACGGTCAACGTCCCCATCTTTACAAGTCGTGCGATCGCGGCCTAATTCAGAAAACAGCACTCGCGACTGATGATATCCCACAGCTGGCACGAGATCGTAGCGGATGATGATCAACTTCTTAATTAATGACGTTTCCGAACGAATGAACGATTAATGCGCTGCTTCAATTAACCCGCTTGTTTGGAATGGTGGCCGCCTTTTCACGATGCATTCAGCGACCGGCGGCCGGTCTCACGATTCGTTCTGGCTCGCTCGTAACAATGCCGCAGAATCGAAAGTGTATTGTGGAACGCATAATAGAAGCACTTTGTGATAAATTGATCGTTCTGCTGGCAAGAACGTTCTCGCGCGGTGAATGCTTGTTCTATGGCGAAAAATTGTCTCCTCCGATGGAACAGAGAGCCGTAGCCGTGCGCGATCAATCCGTGACCGGAGGATTTCGGATTCTATTATCGGGGAATCAACAATATAAAATATTGAACGGGGACGGTGTTTCCGTTCGAATAGGCCCGTCGAGCCTATCGTTATCGTTGAAAATCAATCGATAAGTACAGGTGTTCCTCGACTTTCGCATATTTTTAAAAATTTTACTTTTTAACACTAGAACTACAAGAACAGTCGAAATGATCAATCGGTGATTATTCATAGCAGCCTTATAAATTCACTGTGATAAAGCTTCTAAAATTTACTATGATTTTCTGCGGAAAGTATAAATAGAAATTTGTTTTCTATGTATTCAATATGTTTTCATGTAATTTTTAATTTGATCTCTTCCATGCAAATGAGTACACTATAATTGTCGGTAGTTTTAGTGCTAAAGGTGCGTAGGTAATGGGTTTAGCTGTTAAATAAATAAATAAATAAGTATATAGCTAAATAAATAAATAAATAAGTATATGGCTAAATAAATAAATAAATAAGTATATAGATAAATATATAAATAAATAAGTATATAGATAAATAAATAAATAAATAAATAAATAAGTATATAGATAAATAAATAAATAAATAAATAAGTATATAATTAAATAAATTATTAT
The DNA here is from genome assembly GCA_033822845.1 of Tetrapedia diversipes. Classification (NCBI taxonomy): domain Eukaryota; kingdom Metazoa; phylum Arthropoda; class Insecta; order Hymenoptera; family Apidae; genus Tetrapedia; species Tetrapedia diversipes. The sequence goes on along the minus strand of JAOPTO010002213.1, from coordinate 90,501 downwards.
ATAAATAAATAAATAAATAAGTATATAGATAAATATATAAATAAATAAATAAGTATATAATTAAATAAATTAGTATATAAATAAATAAATGAATAAGTAAATCATAGGTGAGTGCTAAAATATTCCCGCTATTTATTGCTGTCTCCCTGTTGTCTCTACGGCGGAGGACTACAAATCGGTTTCAATCAATTTTTGGCATTCCCGAGATTGCAGAAAATTGTGAAAGGTACGACGAGTTATAAAAGATTCGTTGGAAAAATAATACGATCTACCAAGCGATCAAATTTTCTCGCAAATTTATCATACAAAACGTTTCAGAGAATCGTCGTAAAAGTTTGTCCCAGAAATATCTTTTGCGAAGGTTAATCAATTTAACGGAAATTCTGTACGTGATTACTAACGGTAACTGCTAAAAACTTTATGAATTTTAATCGTATGTTAGATATCGGTATGGTACATAATTTAAAAGGTTCTGTACTTGAATATTATTGTGGTCTAATTTAATATAGGTCGTTTCCTTAAGGTTAACCATCGTTGTTGAGGTTATCGAAATGTTAGCAGTTTGGTATAAGTACACGTTCAAGCTGATTAACCCTTGCCTTTTAATTTTTTCCCTAGCCACACGTATTAACGTTACCTGCTCGTTACTTTAATATCACCCTTGGCTTTCAGGTATAACATTGAAATATTATATCCGCTAGTATCTAATATTTTCCAACCTTATAAAGCGTAGATACGTTAGCTGGGTTAGGTGGGTGCAAAAGTTTTGTCGGTTTCCGTATTACACACAAGCAGCTCTGTTCCACTAAATTAAGTGTGATTGATAGACAAAAATTTGCAATAAATTTGTAATGTTACTGTACACTATGTTAATAAACAAAAAACAGGCAAGGCCGCTAAAAATAATTACTTAAAATTTGTAAAACTTTTGCGCTCACCTAATACTTCCTATTAATACAATTTATTTATTATTGAAGAAAGAGTTATCTTGTCATTCCATTGCAACTTTCCCTCTGTCGTAATTAATGTATAAAGACAAAGTCGCGAGTAACAAAGAAAAGGATAAAATTCTTCCACTCCCCTAACATTTAACGTACCCAACGTATAATCTATACCGCTAACATGACTTTCGGTCACAAAGTAAAACGTTAAATATATTGCGAGTGAAATTATTCGTATCTAAGCAACGTGAAGACAAAAAGAGCTATACTTCCTATACTATTAAGCGTTTGACTGCTAAATACTCCTGATCGAAGTGGTCCGCGTGGACGACGTTCTGTTAGCAATTGTGTTGCTCTAAATGAAAGATCGGAAAAATTGACAAACGCATATATGCGTCCATAATCCACTTAACCCCTTGCACTATTTTGACGAGTCTGACTCGTGATGAAAATTTTAGGCCAAACATGGATGTGACGAGTCGGACTCGTTGTTCAGTTCCAGACCAAACATGAACATCACGAGCTTGACTCGTACTCGACATTTCAGGCCGAACATGAATATCACGAGTCTGACTCGTGGTCTTAATTTCGGGCAAAATTGATATGTAATTGTTTATTTATATTGTGTCTTTCAGTTTTAGGTTTAATATTAGTGAGATAATCAGAAAACTTATTTGAGTTCAAATACTACTACCGCGGATTTGCTTGTACATATTTTTATTTCGTTATTAATTAATGATATTATTATTACTTATTCAGAATTTGTTTTAATCTTATGTGATAATTAAAGTATATATAAAAGTTTTTGATTCAAATTCATTTGAATTTCACAAGAGTTCCGTCGCGTGGATAAGATGGGTCTCAAGTTTCGGCACGCGCGCTCCACCGTTCGTTCTTCACCGCGACAATTGAGGCAGCTGCGTTTGGCCTGACTTTTTCCGAGGTTCCGAATAGTTAGCAAGGGGTTAAGTAACTCTAACCAGAGACGCATATACGCGTCAATAGTTCGGACGAGTAACTTTCGCCAGACGCATATACGCGCATATAGCAGTTATAAGAGGAACCAGATAATCAGGGGTGACGATGGCTAGAGTGGTCATTAGGGCCCCCATAAATTAGAGGTCCTCAATAAGGGTTGGGACCGAGTACTCGCGAGACCCGGTCACGGCCGTTAACACTTTTCAGGCCCGCACCAACGCCGGGTTTGTTCTTCGGGAAAGAACCAAGTGGGGATGTGCCCATAAAAGCATGGGAAAAAGGGCACAGTCAGTTAGTAAGACAGCAACCGTATTTTACGAACGAAAGGCTATTTCGTAAAGGAATAAAGTAACCCTCACACAGTCAAAGGGTTAATTATATCAACACGAATTTGACTACACGTTGTACTAAACCGCACTTTTTCCTACCAGAATGCATCATCAACGTGTACCCTTCCAGTCTTCCACAGCATCGAACGACAATCTATACCGCGTGTGTTGCAGCTTGCCAATCGGTCGAAAGTCGTCCATCGGAAGAAACGCGACAAACTGTTACGATCGTGGCTGCTCCTTTTTCGTAGCTGTCTTTTCCAACAGCGCGGCTCGATTCCTTTGTCCACGATCTTCGACACGTTATTGTCCGAACGAAACACCGGCGAACCGTTGCGTCGATCGGTCGCGTCTGAACAAAGCTTTTTCGAGGGGCGCGAAAAACTCGGACGAATTTCGTGACAAGCGACAACGAAAGAGGGGAACAGGAGAGGAGAGGAGAGGAGAGGAGAGGAGGTCGGTTCTCCACGGCACGTTTACCCGCGGCAGTTTTTATTTCGTCAACGCTGTGACAAACGAAAGAGCGCAGGTTAGGCAGAGACGAGCCGGCATCGATAGCGCGCGGGGCCGGGCTCAACTGTAAATCGTCGTGATTTAGGGGATGAACGACATATTGGCCAATGCATAGCTCAAACTGCGCTATGGCCGATGGTATACTGCCAGCCGAGCTCGCTTCTACGACGGCAGCAACGGCAACGCGATGCATGATGCATTGTCCCTAGACGAGCGTAGATAACGCCGGAATTGCCATTGCTACGTTCATCCTCGGATTTTCTCGATATTCTGGAGGCGGTCCTTTGCTTGATCATGTTCATTGCTGCTGGCCATCTATCAACCGACCGCATCTAATCGCGAAGACGGATGCCGATAGTTTCGCGGGCAAAAGTGCTTCGCGAACGGCTGCAGGAGACAGAGGGCGGTGTGGGGGTTCAGGGGGGTTAAACGCGAGCATTTATATGTTTTGTCAGCGTGGAACACGTGACGTTAATTTTTTAGAATACCTCGTGTGAATGTTGATTTGTCACTCGTAAATTTCGTTTTTTTTCATTTTCTCGTAAACTGAAGGAGGAGACTTATAAAATGGACGATACTTTTGGAGAATCGGGATTCATTGAATTTTTAGCACTTTCGAAGATATTTCTAGTAGTTGTACAAATATACATTTCTTTAATTTATACCTTCGATTTTTATCAGATATTTGAAAAGGTAGTTATACAAGTTATTTGAACAAGTAGAATTACTGATGAAATATAATAGAAATACGGAAACCGTGATTTAATCTTTTTTTTATTTTTGTCACGAAAGGTATAGTATGTAAGTTTTTCGCTTGGTGTTAAAAACTGATAAAAAAAAAAATATATTGCATACATTGTATATTTTCAAAATTCATGAGTAACATAGAGTTTACATAGGACGGCATATATCCACAGGAAAGATGTAATTTCATATGCAATTTTCTGCACACAGTACATGTAACATTAATCGTCGGTGAATAACATGAAAAACGTTTATCTTTTTTCTTTTAATATGATACGAAATAACATATTCCACTAAAAATAAATGTATTGCAAATAAATAGTTCTGCAGGCATTGAAAATCAATGAAAATTCTTGAAATAATAACAGGAATGGTGTGAAATATTTCTTAGTATTAGAAGGGTTAATAAAAGTTTTGATAATTAAAAAGTAATTCTTAACTTATTATATTAAATATCATTTTCCTTATCGTTTACGTGATTGTATCACAGACAAGATTATCGGTACATCTCTGAGCATGTTAACGTTACAAGTACTACGTTACACGAGGACTGAATACATAATTGTAAGAGGAACCAGACAATCAGGGGTGACGATGGCCAGAGTGGTCATTAGGGCCCCCATAAATCAGAGGTCCTCAATAAGGGTTGGGACCGAGTACGCGCGAGACTCGAAAGGGAAGTTTGCGAACCCGGAAATTCAAAAAAATATGAAACTTGGTGTACAGGTAGAGTAAATCATCCATATCACATACCTATTTTTTGTTCGTGCCCAATTTCACTTTCAAGGGGTGATTTCACCCCTTAAAGAAAATGTAAATTTATTTTTGTCCTCGAATATCTCGAGAACGGTGAGAGATATTGAAAAAGAGTTTAAACAAAAGTTGAACGCTGTTTTCATGTTTACAAGAATGTATAAAAATTTTTCGAAAAATCGATATTTTTTGAGTTACCCCCTCCTCCAAACCTTAAATTTCAATTATTGATTTTTTAAATTTCAGGTTAAAGTATTCTTCGGTACCCCCTATCCATCCTTGTATATAGTTTTTCTTTATCTATTTTTTTTTATAAATATATCAAACTTGTCGGTCACTTTCTCCTCCTCGGCCGTTGATACTTTCCAGGCCCGCACCGACGGCGGATTTGTTTTTCGGGAAAGTGCGAAGTGGGGATGCGCCCATAAAAGCATGGGAAAAAGGGCACAGTTAGTTAGTAAGACAGCAAACGTATTTTACGAACGAAAGGCCATTTTGTAAAAAAAAAAAATAAAGTAACCCTCACATAATGTTTCGTTTTTTTTTTATCCTTTTTACGTTATCAGATATCGATAATAAAAGCTGACGTATCAAACAACGTTACCTAGGTTATTAATACTCGGTTTTCTCCAGAATTTCCATAGAATCAGTTTAATGGAACAGCGTGTTTAAAGCTATGTTTGACTAATGTCAGTTTCGAGCCATGTACATCTGTACACGTACAGTTTCAACCTCCGATCCATACACACGCGCCCAGCGAGTAATCTACGAATTTCTATTACGAGTATTCAATTTCACCTATAAATTTCCATAAGCGCGATACGGTGTGTTGTCAGGAATGACCGATCGCCAATTTAGTTAAACACGTATAATTGAGAAGACGGGGCGCATTGGAGGAAGATATAGTTTGCTCTATCGTTCCGTTTTCCCTTCGAATTGTAGAATCGAAATGCGTCGAATTGTAGAATCCATCTTTAACATAATTTCTTGTTCCGTTTTAATTATTATTTATTTCTTATCTTTGCAAACGAGTCGATTCTAGGCAGTTTAAATTCACGTTAAATCGACATTTCCTCCAAAATTCGACTTCTTTATGCGAAAAACAGACGCGATAAAGTAATAAAATATGTACGAAAAAAATAAATTAATTAGGTTTTCTTACTTCAAAACGCACAGGCCGCCTTGCGTACTTTTATCCGTTGTATCCGAATCTGACTGCAAAGATTGCATATATAGTTATTAGGTTCAGAAGATATAAACGAATAAAAAGTATCGACTGTTTCAATATTTGCAAAAGTATCTTTTTATAATATTTTATGAATAAGCAGCATCTTAGAGTCTTCCTCTGTAAAATAAAATTTGACTAACATTCATGTGTATGATTTTGTTTCGTCAAAAGTGGTATAGTTCTGCTTCGGAAATGACTCGAGAAAACACTGAAAATCACACGGTGCGCTATCATTTTGTCGCACGCCAGAATTTTTCTTTCGTTCGTTTAAATTTTATTCCCTCTCTGAGAAAATCGTTTAAAATTATTTTTTCCTGTTGTTTTTGAGCTACGAGTCGTCGCGTTTTAAACAGGGATCGCTATAAATCGTGACAGTCCTTAGAACAATGGTGCCATTCGATCAATCAATGATACGATTTGCGTAGACGTCGTCGTTTCCCAGGGACGATATTCATACGTGGAGGCGATTTAATTAAGTACTGACAATGTACATGTCACAAGTTAGTTATGCCTAGTTTGAACTCCGTCGCAGTCAATGTACAACATGTATTCACAATAGCATCGGATACAAATTGCCACTGATACTACTAAATATCGTTCGCACGATTCCTGAAACGCGTTATCGATCATCGGCAATTCCTTTGCCGTTATTGTTCCTGCTCCACATTTTCATCTTCATAATTGCTCTATCGCGCAGGCAGGAGTAGTCGAACAAGGGAATCTGTGAACGTCGGTTTTATGTGTGTGAGAGAGGGAGAGTGAATTTGATCTATGCGAGTCCTTTGACTGGTTTGTCGTTAGATACTTTATCTATACATATACAAAAATTGGCATTTAGCTTTTTGGTTAGAAATAAGGAAATATGTGTTTCAACGTTTTTGGAATATTAACCCCCAAGGGGCTAAAATAGGGGATGAAAGTTTGTTTAAAAATCCGCCGATTTTGAAGCAAGCACTATGAAAACTGGTATTTAGCTTTTTGGTTAGAAATAAAGGAATACGTGTTTCAACGTTTTTGGAATATTAACCCCAAGGGGCTAAAATAAGGGATGAAAGTTTGTTTAAAAATTCGCCGATTTTGCAGCAGGCACTATGAAAACTGGTATTTAACGTTTTGGTTAGAAGTAAAGGAATACGTGTTTCAACGTATTTGGAAAATTAACTCCAAGGGGCTAAAATAAGGAATGAAAGTTTGTTTAAAAATTCGCCGATTTTGAAGCAAGCTATATGAAAACTGGTATTTAGCTTTTTGGTTGGAAATAAAGAAAAACGTGTTTCAATGATTTTGGAAGATCAACCTCCAGAGGGGATAAAATAAGGGATGAAAGTTTGTTTAAAAATCCGCGAATTCGAAGCAAGCACTATAAAAATTAGTAAGTATTAAACTTTTTGGTTAAAATTAAAGTTAAGGATTTGCGCAATTGAGGATGTTAAGTGATTTTTCCAAAACTCATCCCCAAGTACTTTTGCGTGGGCAATAGCTGGTGATGTACACGTTTTAAAGCGAGTGTCGTATCTAGTATGTTTTATGTTGTGCATATAAGGAGTGTCCGTAGTCGAAACGAGTCAGTTGAAATGAGAAAATCAGAAGAGGTTTTCCCCTGAAACCCTCTGTGCATTTCTGTAGTTGTTCAGGAGTAAGTCATATTCCGCACGTAATTACGACTGAGCATCACTGCGTAGTCTTTGACGTTGCCTACCGTGTTGCCCATTTGCCTGCTCTCAGGCGTAAAATAGCCCGTTTGTTTAGTTGCATATAACTAATAAACAAAGCGTCAAACGCAATACTGTTACTCTTGATTTTCGTCTTAGAATGTAGCATAGAATTACCCCTTCAATTTTCTCTCGACTTCGTCCGAACACTCTGTAACTTTCCTTTCCGCTACGTTTCTTCGACGTTCTCACAGTACACATCGAAGGGCCGCATCAAGCGTGTATTTCTATAAATTTAACACAACTGATAATAGAAATCTTTGCCCACTGCCCTTTGTCCAACAGTATCCATTTGCTGCTCACGCTAAATTTCACCGGAACAGACTGGAAATAAGTGGCTTCGGAACGCGCAACGTTGCAGCAACCGTGCAGTAGTTCGTGTTGCACCTATTCGAGGTATTCAAAAACTGCCACACTAGGTTACCGTGAACGCGCGTTAACCCTCGAATCTGTTTAATTAAATGGTCTGTGCGGACGGTGTCCGAAGTGCGTGCGCGTAAAGATCTGTGCACGTAACAGGCAGCGTACACACATACACCTATCGTGTATCCATCAGCGTACGCGGTGGCGCGATGCCAAATTGATGCTGTTTGCCGTCGCTCTAAGCCTCAATCTGCCCGGTTGTACCGGAACGATCCTAACACGCGCGTGCTAAGCTCGCCGCATTATGGATACGTTCCATCCATCGACGTAGGCTGTCGCGAAGGAGCGGGTTTCGCTCGCAGGGGCACAGGTTAGGGGTGAAATATTTGGCGGTTGCATTGTAAATGTCGCATTCGTTGTACACTCGCGGAACTGACTACTTATGCTTTCGGACGTTGCACGACCAACGAATTATTCCGCAAATTATTCGAGTATCTGGACATTCTGCTGTCTCGTCGAAAAATCTGTCTTGGAAGTGCATCGACATCTCGTGTTTTCAGCTAGATTCATAGAGAAAGGAGCGCATGGACGTGGGTTTGTCCTAATTTAGAGACAGTTTGACGATGGATGAAATTTTCTAAATCTAGGGATAGACAATATGAGAGGTGATTCAAGGACCCATTATTTTTCTAAAGCTAGGGATAGACAATATGAGAAGTGATTCAAGGACCTATTATGGTTGTTAGGGTTTGATAATTGTTTGTGTGTATTATGGGAACTGGCTCTGGCTTATAACTATGGAGTTTGGGCCTAACTATTGCGTATCCCCTGGGTCAGAGCCTAACTCACCCAGGTGACCACCACCCTTCTACCAGTAATTTTCCTTTCCTGAACTTTTCCCTACATCTTACAATTGTCCACTTCCCTCTCCCACTTTCTATTTTCCAAACCCTTAACAGGCGCACGGCCTTCGCCCACTGGCAGAAGAATAGACACCTGTTAGGGTCAAAGCTATTCGAGTCGATAAATTTTTACAACTGCAAAATAAGTTTATCTAGTTTTTGTTTAAAATAAGTTAATTGATGTTGGAACAAGCTCTTTCTGGAGTTGAACGGAGCTAATGGGATTATTAAAATAATCATCAAAAGAAACCAACGTAACATCTATAAAATACACAAGGTTGTTGTGTTCAAAATTAAAAAACTATATTACAGCATACATCAGAATAACTAACTTCTACATTCATTAATATGTACGAAGAAACAGATCGCACTTACAATTAAAATAATATCCGTTTCATCTCAGACTTTAAATTACCGATTATAATCGACGAGAACGTTAATTGAAACCTTGTTCGAAATTTACTTTATCTACGATATTCTTCAAAAAATTGTACAATTGATCGGTTAAACCCGTATTTTTATTTCGTTCTCGCCGAGACAATTTCCGACGGTCAAACGATCCGTTCAATTTAATAAATTAACAACGTCAACACGCCTAATACGTGTAAAGTATTAACCTCACCTTGATCCATTACTCCGGTGAAATCTCGTCGATTACAGGGCAAATGTTTGCGAGTGGCCGAACTGATGTCGAGTATCGACCACTGCGTGACCACCCTTGGGTCGAGTTTAAGCGACGGTAGGCGGAAAGCTGTCAGCTGGAGGAACTCTGTGGGGCGGATGGGGGTGGGATGGGGAGTGATAGAGGAGCCAGGAAGGGGAAATGCTCTTTTTACGATGATCGAAAAGAGGATCACGATTACAGGGTTCACCGAGTGTCACGTCGCAGTGGACTTTTTGCCTAGCAAGCACCTTCTCGATGATATGAATATCGTTAAACGAAAACTAGGTTCAATCGAAACTGTAGGACTCTGGTTGTATCTGTCGATTTGCGAAATGCGATAAAGATAAGAAGGACACGGTTATTCTTAGAAAGCTGCGCAAAATTTACTGCCTTTGGGCGGACCTCAACGAAGAGTGACACTCTATCGATCAAACATCGGATCATCCGAATAATTCGTGTTAGTTTCTTTTAAGTGAATTTGAGAACATTTTTTTTAAACGCCTTCGAGAAGGTAGAATCTTTTAAAGTTTTTTTTTTTTAAACTGAAACTTGGTAGAAATTTAATAGAAAGTTAGGCAAGGTGGTAGCCAAACCGTGTCACCCAGTAAGCCGCCGTCTGACTTAACACGGCTTCTACTACTTAAAGTAATCACATTTACACACACGTCCACGCTTATCAGCCGTTTCTAACAATATTTCTAATATTATCAATTTGATATCTCCGTAATATAATAAAACACTCTTTAATACGATAAAGAAAGTAATATGCATGGAATATTCCTCGAGAACAATGGTGTAACAAATTTCATAAAAATTGGTTATCGTCACCACAAGGTATCCTCAATTGTGAGGGGAAACCGTTTGTAGGAACAATTTGGAAACTCGTTCTTCGTTATCATGGAAAATTAGTAATAAATTTTTAATATTATTTATACTTTTATTTTTTAGATAATGTTTATAAATTAATAATTTTTAAATTGTTTCTTTAATCGCTAATAAGAATTAACGAATAATATCATTACATTTGAGAGGAGAGAAAAGATCGTTAACGCAAGAACGAGATTCGTAATCCTACTATTGTTCCAAGTTTATTAAAAGAAGCTTTCAACCATGCTGTTCCCCTCACTTACTTTTCATATTTCTATTGCTTGGATCTCAGTGTCCTGGTATTCAAATTACGAGGTTTTAGAAACATTATTGTAAGGGTTCTTCTGTTCTCCGATTTCACTCTTCTAAAAAGCGTGGTCCTTTCTCTTTCACCCGTTTTCATCCCCTTCCCTCAACAGGGTGTTTCCCCTATCACACAGGCTGACCTGTCATGGATGCCAAGTGCGATTCGCAACCAAATTTACTGCAATTACAGTACTGTCCACTGCGTGCAAGAAAATGAACGTTTACTCGTCGAATTCACGTAACATCTATTGCAAGACAATCTTCGTTTCCATTCATTTGGACCGAACAAGAATCGTAAGGTTAACTCATAGGAAATCGATCGATCCGTCGCAAAATTGCAGCTCAAAACCGCGCGCATTAACGATTCCAAACATTTCCAACCCTGAAACGATCCTTTAGCAACAGAACGTTACCCCGCCGGGTCGAAGGGGACCCAAGAACCGCGGGTGGGCTCGAAATCGATGGCAAAGCGATCCGAAGGGAAGGTGTTCTCTTGACATTCGAAACGCCGTGTCGCTTTAGGGACGACACCAGCGGCACCAGCGAGGACGTGATGTATTTTTACATGGACGTCGCGTCGGCAGAGTCGTTCCGCAGGAGGAAGAGGGATGGTCCAGCGAGCCTGGCCCACGGAGGGTGGGAATCGGAGGGAGAAAGAAAGGGAGTAAGAGAGGTCCCGCGTGTCGCGAGCCGCATACACGGTTCCGTGAGTAAGAGAAGCGGGAACGGCGACCGAGCAGCTCCTCGAGGGATACAAATTCATGTCGATGCAGCACAAAGTGGCGTCCACCACTTCTCAACCTATTCACCCCTCACCCCTCCTTCGCCTCTCTCCACCCAAGCTGTCCAACCTCGCACCGTTTTCCCGATCGCCTCCTCGACGCTCGTCCAGGCGCTCCTATCGATCTCCAGGCGGTGTAAAAACCGCTGGAAACCACCGACGACAGCTTTTGCGGGCGCCGCTTAGCGGGACGTCGCGCGGACACATCGACGTCCACGGGGCGTCGAAGAGGGAGCGTTTTTGCGCGCGGACGTCGCCAGGGCTTGGCTTAAATAGCGTGCAAATGGAACGGAAGGAAGGCGAGGAGCGGATCTGCGTTTAAATACAAAGTACGCTGCGTTCGGGCAAGCGTATCGATTTCTTGTGACGAGCAACCGAATTATTTCTGCCGCAACAATGGCGGAAATGAGAGATGTTACTTGTTATATACTGTTGTAGCGGACAAAACTTGTAGACCAATGGGTCGAAGGAAATAAATTAATTAACCGATAGGAAATAACAGTGTAAATGAGATTTGTATTCTATGTTAATCGATAAATTGTGTTCTACCATGATGACGATAAAAGTAAGTATATGAATAATATTTGCATACCATAAAACTATGTTTTGCATTGTTCCGTCGTCTTAAACTTTCGTCCAATTAAACTACCGTCGCACTTTAATTCAATTTAATTTAATTTTACTTTATCGTCAATTAGTTTCGTGCGAGCTGTATGAATAATAAAGTTCGTTTCTAGTTTCCATTGTCATTCTTGAGTTAATAATCTTTTTCTCGCCTAATGATTGTTTAATCCTAAGGGGAACCGGTAGTTCGATTTTTAATAGACAGATCAACGTAACAAGTTTTAAAGAATATGATAGAAAGAATTCAGAGTGACATGATGACGTTTACGTAAAGATCACCATTGACCACTTGATATGCAAATAAAACAAAATTTAAATACTATTTAATTTAGATCAACTGAACAGTTATGTACAAGTTCAAAAACGGAACATTTTATTTTGAAATTTGTATTGCTGTATAACATTTAACGTGGTTGATACATATTAAGTAACATTATAAGATAATAAATTGGTAGTTCTGTAAAGTGTGAAACATTTCAAAACATTTTGACAGATCTTGACGTCTCGAAAACGTCAAATTCTACAACGGCACATGAAATGAATGACGTCTCCGTCAATCAGACATCATTGTACGTCAAGGGGTTAAGAGGTTACAGAAGATGAGGAAGGCAATAGGAAAAAAAAACCAAAGGAAGGAAAATGGTCATCGATGTACCGTTTATGCGAACGAGGTCGCGTTTATGATTTATAATGCTTCGCAAACGTCAACGGTGAACTTCGTGCATTTAAATCGAAGTGGTCGCACGCTTTACCGTCGTCGTTACAAAAGTACGGTTGCTAACATGTTGGATCGAGAAACAACAATGCGGAACTTCAATTTCGTTCGCGAAAGCCGTCCATGTTAATGGGATAAGATTAAGGAGATAAGTTGTTCTCGCTGTTGCCGTCCACGCCACGGGTCGTTTCTAAATTTTCTACCGGCTTGTCGCTGGACGACCGAAAACCAATTCCAAGTTTTCTAATTACGACGTTTACGACACTTCCGGGTAAGAAAATTTTACCGCGTGCTCGTGTGATTAAACGTCCATTACGCTGATGGGTCGGTCTCAACCGTAAGGGCGCTTACAGCGAGCAAGCAGAATCGTTAAATCAGCTGAAAACGTTCGTTTACCGTGTTAAATGTTTCAACAAAATCCGTACAAACGTGTTTCGTGCATTGTACCTAAACGAGAAATTTATTTTATTTTGTCTGAATCGACACGCGACATCGCCGTGAACCTCGATAATTGTTTCTCGAACGGTGGCTGCAGCGTGAATAGAGTTGAGTAGAATAAACACAGTTAATCCTAATAAATATAGTACGGTTAATCTTCGAAGTATTCAAGAAGAGTAAAAATCGCTCTTATAGTTTAATAATTCGAGTCTCTTATTTATTCACACAATTTTAACGTAATTTACAATTTTGCTTGCTGTCCACCCACACTTGATAAGGAGCGAAACAAATTAAAGTAATATAGAAATTCACACATTTATTAAGTAAATGCGTCTCTGCACTGCATGTTTTATCGAATCGAAATTTGTCGACTAATCATAAATTAGTTAGTGACAAAATTCAAGAAATATTCAACAAAATATTTTTTACAAGTATAACGATTGATCGATTTGCATAAAAATGTTACTCACACGTTAGATCGCTCACGTTGATCACCCTATTTCAAGTACTTACTTCACCCAACGTAAGTTCAACCATAAATTAGCTAATGACAAAATTCAGAAAATATTGAGTAGGATATTTTTGAAAAGTATAACAATTGATCGATTTGCATAAAAATGTGACTCACAGGTTAGATCGCTCACGTTGATCACCCTATTTCAAGTACTTACTTCACCCAACGTAAGTTCGACCATAAATTAGTTAGTGACAAAATTCAAAAAATATTGAGCAGGATATTCCTGAAAAGTATAACGATTGATCGATTTGCATAAAAGTGTTACTCACACGTTAGATCGCTCACGTTGATCACTGTATTTCAGATGCTTATTCCACTCAACGTAAGTTCGACCATAAATTAGTTAATGACAAAATTCAGAAAATATTGAGTATGATATTTTTGAAAAGTATAACAATTGATCGATTTGCATAAAAATGTTATTCACACGTTAGATCACTCACGTTGATCACTGTATTTCAGATGCTTACTTCACCCAACGTAAGTTCGACCATAAATTAGTTAATGACAAAATTCAGAAAATATTGAGTAGGATATTTTTGAAAAGTATAACAATTGATCGATTTGCATAAAAATGTTACTCACACGTTAGATCGCTCACGTTGATCACCCTATTTCAAGTACTTACTTCACCCAACGTAAGTTCGACCATAAACTGTTTTCACGAGGGATTAAACTTTTTATGACATTCTATTAATTATGCTTCTGCTATAAATAACATCCACGGTAACGCGCTGTTGTAACGGAACAAACGGTTAAACGTTTTCGAACGCGAATTACGTCAAGCGTGGATTTCGCGATCGGATCCGAGCTGAATATTTCATTTAAATCCGGATCCCGCAAAGCGTTCCACGTTACAGAGAAAAGTGGTTCATTAAACGTGTCGTTGGAAAATCTGCTCTTCATTGTGCGAAATGTGATTAAAAAGAAATGGGTTCGCTGTGTGTATCGGTTAAACCGGTTACACGAATCGGACATGCTTGTGTGGTGTAATAACATTTTATATCGCTCGTAGAAGCAGAAATTAATCATTTTAGAGAAGCACAATGAAAATATTCGGAAACGTTCGCCGGTAACTTCTCCGTTTAAATTGAAAACTCGAACGACGATTGCGATTTCATACGCAAACCTTTTCCACCGAACGTGGAAACGTGGAAACGTGGAGTTTAAAATTTCTGCCACAAGCGTAGCACTTGATGATTGTGCGTGCAGTTAATTAGAATTTACGTACGTTCTTGGAACGTTCGTAAAAATATCTGAATTTCGGTGAGTTTATTATGAAATGCATTATGGTTTCGAACAATGCTAACTGTTACAATAACATTTAATGACGTTACGTTAGCTCTTTCGTTCTGTATGGACAAGATTTATAGAATGCACTGTTCGAAATATTATATTCTCAGCCAAACTGAACAGTTTTCATTTATGCAGGTTGCACGTTAAAATTGCAATAACCTACAATTTCGATTATTATTTATATATCATAATATTCTGTACCCTTACAGGACTCTATTCTAATAAATATTTCCTTCCTCATTATACTTTCCATTAATAATTATTCATTAATCCGTCTATCCGATGATCAACCTGTGAAAATTTTAACAAAACACAAAGCACATTTTAGCGACATTAACCCTTTAACTACGGCAGACTTTGGCACGCATTGGCCGTACGGTACGGTGCGAATTCACTCGCGACGTCCACTGGGTACAGCAAAATTTTTCGTTTGACATGCATTTCTGAGGAACTATATTAAAATATTCAAAATACTGAAATTTTTTACATTAAACGAACCGGGAAGTTAACATGTGTCGGACGCCAATAGGCGCCAACAGTAGCCAAAGGGTTAATTTACAAACTTTTCCTCAGGCCCAATACCATCGTACTTCCACTTCGTCCACATAAACGGCTATAACTTCGCCAACCAGCGAAAGCATCGATCGCAAGCGGTTCAGGATGTCTCGAAATGACGTTGTACCCGAGGAACGATGATTAATCTCGAGGAAAGTGGGAGAGAAACGTTCGCGTTACAAATTCTATTCGTCGAAGAAACGAGGTTGTCTCCGTTCTTTTCGTCTCTCGTGCCCCCGTCTCGAAAGGAAAGAGAGAGATCGAGCCTGGAATGGAAAGGGAAGAGAGAGAAAGAGAAAGAGAGAGAGAGCGCGTTACCCGGTCGAAGGGTAGGAAACAGGAATAGTATGAAAAATTGATTGTCAATCGGTGATTGACGGAAGAGGCTTGAGTACCGTCGAATTGTGTGACGTCTCACAAAAGGTAGGAAAGTCGAGAAGGAGGTGGACGAGGTAAAAAGAGCCGATGGAAGTGGCTCGATGGGGTGGGTGGGAGTGGCGTTTCTAGGAAGGGGCAGACCGGTCGCGGCCAAGAGTGCGCATTCAGCAGCTTTGCTCGATCGCCTTCGGAATATAAATTTGCAACATTATCACCACCGAGGAGAACGCTATCCCCGTCGGCTTCGGTTCCCCGGCACGCGTCCTGGAAACCCGAAACCGGGCTCAGCCATCCCCGAAATGGACTTTGAATTTCTCGGCAAGGCACATTCGCCGCGGAATCCCCATCCATGGATTACCAATTTCGTTGGATTTCTAATTTGACAGGAACAAAAAGTGAAATACCGTTATCGATAGACTTATTTATTTATCGTAGTTGTTGTAATTGGTAACTCTTAGGTTATTAGATAAAGAGTTTATTAAAAATAAAAGAAGAAATCCTGATACATATATGTATAATCCAAGAGTTATGAATTATAACAACTACAATAAATAAACAAGTCTATCGATAACGGAGTTTTACTTTTTGTTCCTGTCAAATTAGAAATCCAACGATATGTATGTATGTAGGAATGCGATCGAGTGGATGTGAGTTTAGGAAAATGTGAAGAGTGTTTGAGTTGGGCGATAGTCGTGTGAACGTAGAATGTTTGGACGTGAGTATTTCTATAGGCCTGAAAAATGAGCACCTGAGAAAACTGAGCGACTGAGGAATTCTGGGTGGTGGTAAACGAATGCACCGAGTGAGAAAGGTTGACAATTAAAAAGAAAGGAAATGAGTGTTTGGAAGAATATATGACGGGAGAAATATGAGCGAGAGGTAGAAAGAGTTTGACTGTGAACGTAAAAAAAGTGTGATTCTGAAAGTTGAGGTTGCTAAGTTGTAAAGTCGTTTATATACATTTATTAATATTCTAATCACTTTACTTTTATTTTATTCAAATCTGAGTTCCATCTCTCGCTCTATTAAAGCTGTTAAAGTAGAATTTTTCTATCTGTATGTATGTTTAATCGAGGAATTTAGATAATTTAGAGGAGTCTGAGCATACGCCGTTGCTCATACGACATGTATTTGATGAACTGTGAACAACACCATTTCAAGACTAACTGATAACATAAGTAAATAGAATCAATGGCAGTGTCTTTGTTGTGGAAAAAATAGGAGATCTCCCCATTCAGTTGGCTAAGTGTTAAGAGAAAGTGGGAGGTGGACAGCGAAAGTTCAGGCCCGCTGGGGAAACCGCTTGGCGACGCGCGAGGGCCTCGGAATATGCCCAAATATGGGCATACTTGAAGGACTCTTCCAAGGTAGGTAGTAAGAGAAAGGCCAAGGACCAGTGAGAATTTTTCTCTGGCAAAAAGGGGCAGAGCTGAACGAAACGTTGGCGCGTGTAGCAGAGTTGTATAATGAGTTAAAATTGTACACAGTGATAATGTAATCCTTTTCTCTTCTTAACTAATAATAAATAATTCTGTTTTTAATAACGCTACAGTATTTATTTATTGACGGGTAGAAGAACCCATTGGTGAATATACAGTGGCGGAGAAACGTTTAAGACCGAGGAGGCAACGAAATTAAACTTTATAATATCTTAATGTCTGTCTTTCCTTGTAAACTTCATAAATTTATAAGGAATAGCATGATGAACAAAATTTGCATTTTGTGCTAATCAATAAATACTGTTCTATCATGATAAAAATAAAAATGAATGTACAGACAATATTTGCAGACTATAAAATTATGTTCTACATTGTCCTCCCGTCTTAAACTTTGCAATTGTATACTTCGGTAGAATTGTAATAAAACAAATTTATTCATCGAGGCGAAAAATTATTACCGCTTCGACGCAGGTGTCCAAGGAGAGACTTGTTTCCGGTAGGTGTACAGGTACACTTCTGCGAGTGGATTTAGCCAGGTCTCTCTCTCTTTCTCTCAGTTTCTCTCGCATGTTTGCGACTGCCGTAGACGTTACTTTCTCTTCCATGGTCGAACCTTAAGCTGCAGGATTTGAGGGCATTTACAGAAATATCTGTATGTATGTACGTGATTGTTTCTCGATACCGCGGATACGTGCGGAATCGAACATTTTTGCGGATCAACGGGAAACGCGGGCGAGAATTGAATCGCGAATTCTAGGGTGAATTAAAGAGTGTACAGAATGAGAGCGATAATTATTGAGTTCTAATTCTCGATGGAAACAGGAAATCCGTTTTACGGTACACCTTTTGGAAGAGGTTAGAAATTCTTCGATGTTTTAATGGAAATATGAATGTCTAACCGCCTACTCATGTACTGTATTTTGTTCAGTGCTACTATTTACAGTCACACTGATAAATTTCTGAGACTATCAACGAACGGTCCATATTTTGCTTCGTTTTACTGGAAAATTTGAGGAAATCGGAGAAGTCAGAATCTTTTAATTTCATATATCACAAATAATAAATCTATGATATTTTCTCGTACACTATAAATAAAGTATAAATGTCATATACACTTTTAAATCGCAGCTGAAAGAAGAAAAAAGAATACTTTATCATAAATACGTTTATCTATGCTATAACAACGATCTGCGATTATAAGACGTAGGGGTTAAGCCATCTCTGCGAGGAACAGTAGAGAAAACCGTGAAACCAATAAATTGGTCGCAAACAAAAACCGTGTAGTTTCTAACGATACGACAATCTTTGGTAAAATAAATCGGCATCACTCTCCTTTTGATGCCTCTGTACGCGATCGTGTAATTCTTCCGAGGTGCGATAACAGCTCGACAGGAAAAGCGGAGTTTTCGCGCCACGACTCGGACACTTTCCTACCCCTCCCCGCCTCGAAAAGCCCCGATAACCGAAACGATCAGAAAAGTTTGCGTAACCAGACGTAGCTAGGGAGGGTCCCGTCGCTGGCACGCCGATAAGAGAGGAGAGTTGAAATTCCGAACAAAGAGCCTGTTACGTTCTAAATTAGGGTAGAAGTATATATACAATCACGACCCTATACCTATGAAAGCCGTGCGTCCTTGGTAGAAGGACAGCGCTGACCAGCCCTCCCTTCCTACAGCATCTTTAACCAGTTAAGTGTGTTTGACGACTATATCCGTCATGGAGATATGGCAAAATTTTGTGTCATGACGACTATATCCGTCATGCGTAAAATTTTGTTACAATTTAATATTTAAATTTTAATTTTGGCGAAAACTAAATTATATTCGTAAAATTTAATATGTTTAAAATGTTTAGAGGTCAACATGGAATAAAAAAAAACAAATGAAAATTATAAATAATTTGAGTTGGATTTATAATTATATCCGTCATAGCCTGATTATCGCGACACACGCTGGGGGTGCTTTGTAAAGAGGTCGCCACATTTAACTGGTTAACACTAGAACTACTAAATCAGTCAAAATGACGGGCTGATGATTGTTCGTAGCAACCTTATAAATTCACTTTATCAAGCTTCCAAAATTTACTGTGATTTTCTGCAGAAGGTATAAATAAAGATTTGTTTTTTGTGTATTCGATATTTTTTCATGTAATTTTCAATTTGATCTGTTCGATGAAAATAAGTACACTGTAATCGTCGGTAGTTCTAGTATTAAACAACGGTGACTGGTTAAAGCTAGCCGTCACCTTTCGTGCAAATACCAGGCAATCACAAGCACCGTAAGACAAGCACAAAGATCAGCGAAGGGAGAGTACAAGCCTGTATATTAGATTAACCCTTTACACTCGAGAGGCGACTGTTAACCGTCTAGCAAATACTAACTTCAAAAATTTTCGAGTGCAAAATGTTTACTAAGATTCATTTATATTAAACTTCATTCAGTTTAGTTAAGTCGTATACTAAAATCACATATTTGACTGAAATACAATCGTTAAGTGTGAAGGTAGGAGGGTCAAAAATTTTTGAAACGAAGATAGTTTGGAATAACAATTTTTGCTAATAAAATTGTAATTTTTAACTCTTTGCATTCGAAAGATGACTGTTAGTCGTCTAATGATACTAACTTCAAAAATTTTCAAATTCAAAACCTTTACTAGCGTTCGTCTATATTAAACTTGATACAGTTTAGTTATGTCGTATACTAAAGTATACATGTATGACTATTTAACCTCTGGGTCTGATTAATAAACAAACTAAGTAAAGTCTGAAAATTTGTGAAACTATCATTTGGCGACTGATAGTCCTCTCTCGAGTACAAGGAGTTAAACGACTCAACTCTGTCGTTCAAATTTTGACACCTGAACAACTTCCAATTGCAGCATCATCAACCTCGTCAAGAGCAAACGTTTTCGCTGCACAAAACGATTCAATAAGGTCGGGAAGTTTTTCGAGAGCAACGCATCGTTCTCGCAGCTAAACCGACATACAAAACAGAGCTGAAGCGTGTGTTCGTATGGGAAGACGGGTAACGCTGTCATGTCGAGGCAGCGGAACAAGACTGATTGCTTGCATTGATCAGCGCCGGGTACTTACCGCCGTGGGGTTTGTCAAACTCCCTTAACCCTTTAGTCCCCACGACCCGGCTGCGACGTCGCCACAGTCCGCCCCGACGCTTCGTCTACACGCTCCCGTTTCCTGTGCGCGCCCTTAAGCCGTTCTCGCTTAACAATCCAGCGTGGAAACACGCGATGCCTGCCAGAATACTGATCCGGAAGCCACAATTAACTAATGGACGACCGTCCCGGGAACTTATGCGAACGCTGCCACCACCCGCATCCAGATGTACCCCCGCAACTTCCTTGGGTCGAGTCGTATCTTATAAACATCCCCGCAGCGCTTCGCTCTAAGTTGTCATGATCTACCAAAGAACTTCTGGCTCCTTTCGCCGTTGAACTTTGCGCCCGGGATACACGCGTCCCAGGTTATACTAACCGGAGTATACGCTGTCTATCGGCTGCGTTGCGTCGCGGTTAATGCGACTCCGTTGCCCTAGATATCGGATCAGCGCGATGGAATCCGCTATTAATTAAAGAGTTCTTGCCTTTCTTGGTAGCTTAATGAATTGCCTCGGCTCCCTTTGAGTCTGCACCGATACGGTTCGCCGCGGGATGAGTACAGGGGTTGGTTAGACGGGCGGGGAGGGGGTTTTGAGGTCGTTGAATTCTTAGATTCGATAGGTATCGCATTATCATGTAAAGTGTGTTAGGATAGCTCGATGGTGATATATATTAGGCTGGAGGGGAAGTTCTGTCGTATTTTCCGTTTCCGTTAATTCATGTGGAACCCAAACACTTTGCTTGAACACAAACCCAAGAGATTTAATGTGATCTCCAACAGTTGTATGATGAATGCCAAACTCTTCTGCAATTTCTCGACTTGTTAAATGTGGACTATTTTCCAACAAGGATCGCAAATCATTATTATCGATCTTGGATGGTCGTCCAGATCGATCACTTTCTTGGAGGCTCAGATCTCCGGAACGAAATTTGCTAAACCATCTTTGACAAGTACGAACATTTACAATATCTTTTCCAAATACCGCACATAAATTTTTACATGCAACCGATGCGTTGCTTCCTTTTTGGAATTCGTACAAAATGCAGTGTCGTAAATGCACTTTATCTACCGACATGTTTTTCACTTTAAATATCACAAGTAAATGAAGAACGGTAAAAAAAGGACTCCTTTTATATTATACAGCAGGTAAAAGAACAAAAAAAAATTCCCAATGACTCACTAGCCAGATGTTTTATTTATTTACAAGAAAAATTACCTGCCTATTTAAAATACGACAGAACTTTCCCTCCAACCTAATATTTTGGACTTAATTCGATTTGCTGCTGTTTACAAAATAAGAGTCGAAGGAATCTTGAAATGCGGTAGAATATGTTTCAGGGATAAAAATTTAACAAATGAGATGGCGTTATAACTTGAAGCTGACTTTTTTTAGGATCAGCCTGGGTCATTGCGGCTTTTGGACTTAATTCGATTTGCTGCTGTTTACAAAATAAGAGTCGAAGGAATCTTGAAATGCGGTAGAATATGTTTCAGGGATAAAAATTTAACAAATGAGATGGCGTTATAACTTGAAGCTGACTTTTTTTAGGATCAGCCTGGGTCATTGCGGCTCAAAGAGACAACGGAGGGTTAATATCTAAAGTGTCACGCATATTTATAACGTCCTTGCAAGGTTTGAAATTAATTTTTGATCGTTTACACCGATCTTAATTGAACAGCTAAAAAGTACTTTAATTATTTACTACAATCATAAAGTTGAAACTTCTGATATTTATGAAAATGTTTTTATTATCCATATGCGAGTATTCTAAGTGTTAAGTAAAGGGGTGTTCGTATGCGAAGAGGATTAACTTATTGCTGTAAATTATCGCTATATAATTTCAATGGATATATCTAACTGTCATAATGATTAGCGAGTGTTGTAGTTCATTCATAAAAATCTTGCACGCGTAAAACATATCTAATTCGACTGTAACGTGAGTCAGTTCGCGTGTATGGTGACCGTTTAATTTTTCTCATGAATTTCTCTAAATAACGACAAAAAAGAGGCGTCTGACTGCAGATCCGGACGATTCCTCTTACAGATCATATTTCACTCATCAGACGTGCTTGACCCTCTAGATTTATGGAGGGTAATTCTAGACTGGCTCAGGTGAGCTGTTTATAACCCTGCCAACATCTCCTGCGGTCACACCGGCCAACTGACTGCCAGAGATTGCGATGCAACAGCAGTCAAACAGCGATCTATAAATCTAGGGAGATCTATAAATCTTGATAAATTTGTGCGCGATACGTGCAAACATCGTGAATAAACAAATTGGTTGCTTGATTTAGTGATTTCAGTTACCGTTTGCGCGATAGGCTGTGATACTACACACAATATCGAGAAGCTTAACAATTGTTACGCTTCGATTGGATATCCTCCATTTTGGTTGTCTTTAAACAGACACAATGTATAAGTTGGACTATTATATATTCAAATGACCTATTACTGTAGACAAAAAAAAGCGGATATTTAAATGAATTTACCAAATCTATAATTCTAGGTTAAAATCCAATTTCATGCTTAAAACGAATCAATATTATTCCAAGGTTACCACTATACTTATAGAAGCGAATATGAAATCGTAATAAATTTGAATGAAGAAGCTTAATAACCTGACTCACTAAAGAATTAAAATTCCTCCAAATTTGAACCTTAATTTAGCGACATCTAACATTAACCCTCTATGGGCCCGTGTCACTTTCAGGTCACAAACTAGTTTATTGACATTTTAACAAATAATTTTTGTTTTTTCTTTCATGAGATGACGTATACATATTAATTCTATAATGTAAAATAGTTTAAACGGAAAAATTTCTTTTCATCATAATTATTAATTCTCCGTTCCATCAATCTTTTTATATTTAAAACAAAAATTCGGCCCACAGAGGTTTAACGAAGACATAATTCTTCATCTTAACGTTTCAGCCGCGATGTTTCGAATTTTACGCCCCTCTATCAAGTACCACCCACAAATTAATTCTACGTTTGGCGAGGAAGCGTTTCAGTTTCATCAGACGCCTCGGCGTTATCTCTCGCGGAGGTCGTTAAAGCCGAGGCGAAAAGATTCGGCAGCCCCGTTCGGTCGATCGAACGGTATAATTATTGCGATAGCAACGAGAAAACGATCGTTCTTTCCCCCGGCCGGGGACAGAAGGGTGGATAGAAAGAGAGGCTGAGGCTGCGGGAGAGAAAAACAGGGAACAGAGACGTGGATTTTTGAGCGACATCGGGCGGCGCAGCTTTCCTCTTCTTGCGACCGAAACGAGCGGCTAGGAGGAGAGCACGGGCAACGAGAGGATAGGTGGGGCTGTGGTTGAAAAAAGTTGATGAGTGATTTATAATAGGAAGAATAATGGAAAGTGGGTTGGACGGCGAACATCGGTGAGGGGGTGGCAGCGATGGGAGAGGGGCGCGTCGACGGCTCGTTTATTAGTGGAGCACGCTCTTCTCTGCCCCCCCTTCGCTTTACTACTGGCGCGGCTGCTTGGGTCCACGGCCCAACAGAGTTGTAATTAATTACCAAAGTAATTATCTGATGATTTAAGAACCCTCCCAGCAGGACTCGCCCGCCGAAACTGAAACGAATTACTGTTACCCATATCCGAAAACTAACCGCCACCGGCGGCTGTAAGGCGCGAGGAACAAGAGAAGGGTCGCTGATGGAACACACCGTGGCTGAGGGACGGGGGAAACTTTTGGCTTCGTTCGAGTAAACCACTCAAGTTTGGCAATCAAGCGGTATCATAGTATGATGCTTTTATTGTTGCGTTGCGTGCACCGTATCGATCGTGTCGTCGTTCGATCGATCGTTCGGTCGTTGTTCAATTGTTTATATGCACATTCGTTTCACCCTTCTATCGTGTGCGCGGAAATCAACCCTTTGCGCTCGAGAATTGATCGTTAGCCGTCTAACAATATTAACTTCAAAGATTTTCAAGTGCAAAATATTTACTAAGATTCATTTATATTAAACTTCATTCAGTTTAGGTAAGTCGTGTACTGAAATCACATATCTGACTAAAATATAATCGTTAAGTGTAAAGGAAGAAAGTTCAACAATTTTTGAAACTAAGTTAGTTTGGAATAACAGTTTTTGCTGATAAAGCTGTAATTTTTAACTTTTTGCACTTGACTGTTAGGTGATTGTTAGTCGTCTAATGATACTAACTCCAAAAATTTTCAAATTCAAAATTTTTACTAGCATTCACCATATAGGTGAAAAATTAACCCTTTGCACTCGAGAGGCGATTGTTAATTTTCTAATAAATACTAACTTCAAAAATTTTTAAGTGCAAAATATTTACTAATATTCGCTTGCACTAAACTTCATTTAGTTTAGATAAGTCGTGTACTAAAATCACATATCTGACTGAAATACAATCGTTAAGTGTAATGGTAGGCGGATAAAAAATTTTTGAAATAACAATTTTTCCTGATCAACTTGTAATTTTTAACTCTTTGCACTCGAGAGGTAACTGTTAGTCGTCTGATGATACTAACTTCAAAAGTTTTCAAATTCAAAATCTCTACTAGCATTCGCCTATATTAAACATTATTTAGTTTAATTAACTAATATACTAAAATTTACATATATGACTATCTAACTTTTGGATGTGACTAGTAAAAAAAACTGACTGAAATCTGAAAATTTGTGAAACTATCATTTGGCGACTAACAATTGTTTTTCGAGCTTAAAGAGTTAAACGCACGACTAATCGTTGTCGAACGTGTGACGATCATTGTGAAATGGTAATTGTGTAATGGTTGTGATTGCGCAATCGTTTATAGATTCCAAAATGTGTATCGTTAGATGATTGCAGATAAAATTTGTAGTTCTGTTTATAGGAATGTAACTCTATCGAGGTGATTGTAATGAGAAACGTGTTAATCTTCAATTTGGGGATGTGGAACCTTTGTGAAAGGGCTGTGGGCCCGTAAACAAAAAAGTACTTAAATACTTAAGACCTTTCTCATTTTAATTATTTTTATTTAAACATTAAATTTGTATATCTTCTTGTGAAAATATAACTTTAAGGAATACGAGTTTTATTTATATAAGAAATAAATGTACACATATTTGTGAAATTATAATGTCTAGATCCCAGTTTACCAGTAAAAGGTTAATGGAACACAACGAAAGGGGTTAAATTTCGTGCAGAACCATATCAATTAATGTTTTCAACAGATACGAGTTCTCTTTTAAACTACCCGCTGTTTTTCTGTTTAATACAAGAGCACTGAACTTATATTCGCTAATTTAATAATTGTTATTAAATTGCGAGTCAATTACAGTTTTGTTGCTCAAGCATAAACTTCATTATTAAAACGATATATGATTATTCATAACACATCTTCCTTGTTTCGGTTAAATTATTTATTACCAATTAAGTGCTTTATGCTGCATGCAAAAATACATTAACAAAATATATCCTCGAACA
This sequence comes from Tetrapedia diversipes, assembly GCA_033822845.1. NCBI lineage: Eukaryota > Metazoa > Arthropoda > Insecta > Hymenoptera > Apidae > Tetrapedia > Tetrapedia diversipes. The sequence goes on along the minus strand of JAOPTO010002213.1, from coordinate 64,898 downwards.
GGCGGTCGCTGCAACGAAACGCGGTTTGCATTAAGCTTCACTGAGATTAAATTTTACTGCGCTACTAAATGGTTGTTCAGCTTTCACCTTGAGCGAGTTTTGAAAATTGTATAAGAGCGTTAACGTTAATTTCTTTAAACGAGTGTTTCCACGCGGGAACAAGGTGAATAATGTTGATTCCGTGAAATACCTTGGTAAAACGAAACGTAAGCACGAATTTGCATAATATTTTCGTTTAATTCAACATATTTAACCCTTTGCGCTCGAGAGGTGACTGTTGGTCACCAAATGATAGCTTCGTAAATTTTCAAACTTTAGTTGTTTTGTTTATCAGTCAAACTCAAAGGTTAAACAGTCATATATGTAAATTGTAGTATATCACTTAATTAAACTAAATAACGTTTAATATAGACAAATCTTACAAGGGAAGTTTGCGAATCCGGAAATTCAAAAAAATATGAAACTTGGTGTACAGGTAGAGTAAATCATCCATATCGCATACCTATTTTTTGTTCGTGCCCAATTTCACTTTCAAGGGGTGATTTCACCCCTTAAAGAAAATGTAAGTTTATTTTTGTCCTCGAATATCTCGAGAACGCGGAGAGATATTGAAAAAGAGTTTAAACAAAAGTTGAATGCTGTTTTCATATTTACAAGAATGTATAAAAATATTTTTCGAAAAATTGATATTTTTTGAGTTACCCCCTCCACCAGACCTTAAATTTCAATTTTTGATTTTTTTAATTTCAGGTTAAAAGTGCTCTTCGGTACCTCCTATCCATCCTTGTAAATAGTTTTTCTTTATCTATTTTTTTTTTTATAAATAAATAAAACGTCTATTGTCGAATTTAAAGTCTGATGTAGCATTTTTATTATTAGTGTGGTTTCATAACAGACAACTTACATTATCGATTACATAAATTTCATACTGTAATATGAAATTCAGTAATTTCAATTATTCAGTAGTTAATTGATCACGTATACGATTCGTAATGGCAACACATACAGGCATGTTTTTTTTAACCCACATTTATAACCCACCTAATCCCAAAGAGTGAATCAATACAGTGTACTTCTTCGAAGTTCAATCGTCACGTCTATCGATATCGCGTTGAATTGGAAAAGAAGCTTCAAGTTCACATTTGCGTTGCGAACATAAACGCTGTGAACTTTCAAAATTCCGTGTTCTCAGAGCTCTAATTTCACTTTTACCGAGCCCCAGCGTCGACTTCCCCCATTATATACGTTCCTGTTAACAATGGTACCATAACGTCATACCTGTTAGAGTAACATCGGACTAGTTATACAACCTTCAGAAGTTCGGCCGTGGGATATCTATAATTGGGTAGCATGTCGTTCTGTTGTATACCGTTGAATAGCTCCTCTGCCGTGCTCGTGTTTCACTGATACGCACTGTTATGAAGTCCGTCATCAAGCTTGTGTATACATCGTGTTCGGGCCGTATCTGCGTCGGTGTTTCACCGACGTTTGTTCGCTTTCTATGGGAGTCCCACGGTGTAGCGAAACGCGTGGAACCATAGAGGATCGAACTTACTCCCTAATCGCTCTTATACGCGTTACTTTCTTCCTTTTTCCGTAATGTTAACACTATTCCTACCACACAATTCACGTATACAGGTAGCCCTCCTACAACACGGAATCCTATAACACGGTTTCGCTATAACACGATTCATAAATTGCGAGAATCCTCCTACAACACGACATCCTACAACACGGTTTCGCTATAACACGATAAGAAAATTGCAAAAATCTTTCTACAACACTGTACTTCTACAGCTGCGACTTCTTAATTGTTTGAGTTAATAATTTAACTTTAAAAAGTTTACAGGAAGGCCTAAGATTAGCTGAAAATCTTGAGTTATTTTTCTTAAATGCAGACCCTTCCGCTGAAAGAAGCCGAAAATTCAAAAGGGAGCTGCAAAACTGTTTAGCTCCATACCGAGAAATTTACAATCATCTAATAGGAATCAGCAAGCAAAGTGAAATTACAGATTTTTTTAAGAGGGAAGAAGATGCAACAACTTTAAATTAAGAAAAAGGTTCTGAAAAAACATTTTCGGTTAATTATACTGAGCAGTGACGACGAAGAAATTTATTAAATTAAAGTTGCATTAAATAAAAATATTTTTGTTTTTCTTCTTTTGTTTTGTGTTGTGAAAACATTTATATTTTCAATAAGTTTTCGGAACGTAACCCCTCTTTTTGTACTGGCTCTGGGTCTCGTACAACACGGTTTCACACAACACGACATTTTCTAGGAACCTATCTACCGTGTTAAAGGAGGGTTACCTGTACTCGGAATACGCAAAATCGTCACTCTTTATTTTCGTCTTACAATGTCTCATACAGTTACTCCTTCAATCTTGGTCCAGGATCGTCCGAACACCCTGTATATTTGAGAAAAGAAGAAAACTGTTAAAAATTGTATTTATGGACCCAAGCAGAGTTTACACCCCGAACATACAAGGTGTTAACGATAATATACAGCTCGATGAAACCGAGCAATCCGATTACAGCGAACGCCGCACGGTAACCAGTTATCCCGCGTTTTACTGTCGCCGTCTCACCACCCCATAAGGGACCCACCGCGATCCATCGTGGACCTTTGCGCGATCTCGACGACGGGGGAGAGGGGTTGCGGTTCCCGGTTTCACGCCTTTCGCGCGAACACGCGATACGATCTGCTGACCGCTGTCCCACATATCAAGGAGACCGATCGTCGGAGATCCTGGTCGACGTGGCTCGATCGTGGGTCGATCGACCGCGCGAGCTCGCTACTCGCGAACCAATACACATAATAATCGACCGATAACAGGATCGCCCACGTGTCGCGATAGCCCGCAGGAATGTCACGCGCCGCGGTCCGGCTTCGTTATTGGCCGATTTCTTCCGCGTTACCGGACGATCGCCCTCGATCCCTTCTTTGTTCAACGGTTGATCTGACGCTTCCGCTGTCAACGATGAACGGGGGACTCTATGGGGGCCTTTAACCCTTTTTTTTCGCAAAAGAACTACAGTAGCGGATAAAAATTTAAGACGACAGGACAGTGTGAAATATTGAATTCTATGGTATGCAAATATTGTCTGTATATTCATTTTTATCGTTATTATGGTAGAACACTATTTATTGATTAGCATGGTATACAAATTTCATTTATACTGTTATTTCTTATTAATTAACAGTAGAACTATCGACGATTCGGGCATTCACTTGTCGGAGAGAAAGAAATCAAATTGAAAAGTACGAAAAAGACACCTAATATAAGAAAAACAAATTTTAACGATCATAGTAAAAATTACAGTTAATTTTCTAATGTGTAGGCATTACAGTATGTTTACCACGTTTCTTGGGTCATTTTGACCCCATTGCTAGTTCTAGCGTTAATTAATTCGCTCGCTTTGTTCCTTTGGTCTTAAACTTTTATCCGCTACTGTACAACGATCTATACAGATGCTCGAACAGAAATACAGGAAAAGTATTTAAGAATAGAGTGAATTATGATAAATGGAGCTGGTGCATTGCGACAAAAAAGAAAACATAGTGATCCTAACCCAACCTAAATCGCACTATACCTTCCAAATAGCGTAAAAATAAAAGAATGCAGAATATTTTCCTCCAAAATTTCTCGGTCAAAGGTCTAAAGTGAAAATACAGAAAACAATTAATTAGCATACCTATGACGTTAATTTGAAACCGGTAAGCAAATAAATACAGGACTTGACACAAAAACGAACCGGAAAGTAGTTTCCAAACTTCGAGTTCGTATTTTAATTTCTGTCGTCTGACGTAAATTAGACACGGTCATATTTTTGCCGTATCATTTTATGTTTTCCGACCTAACATTCGCCTTGAATAAACAGAAATCGGCCCCCGCGTGGACCTCTGCCAGAAGGAAGAAATTTTTCGTTGTTCCGCCTCGTTCTCCTCTTTCCACGAAGGAGCACACGTTTCTTTTGTGCCTACGTAGCTGATTCACCCCACCAGAATTTGGGCACAGGGGACGAGCCCCGTCTGAGAACGGTTTCGTCAGCAGGAGCAAGGAACTGAGATCCTAATAAAGTTCGCTGACTCGTCAGCCGAAGAATAGTCGCTTTTTCCTCGCCGTAAGAAACGCCCGTGGTGTTCATCCTTGAGCGATTTATGGATCTTTGATCAGCATACGAGGTGTATTAACACTATTCCTACCGACACGTCACGTATGCCTATTCTTACCGCGATATTCCCACGCAAGACAGACTACAAATTTTTTTCAGAAAATAACCAATGAAAAAAGAAGTGAATATTGAAAAATCTATTATACGTATATTTGAGGAAAAGTCTAAAATTTAAAGGCGATTCAATTACATTGTATACATGAAATTCTAATCGAAATTTTAAAAACGGTCATTTGACTGTTCATCATTTGTTAACCCGTTGACGGTTCGGAATTGTTGCACAGAAATTCCATAAAGAAATTATACTATCTATTGTTAGAGAAATAATTACACGTTTCTCCGTTAATGATACAGTAGCGGAAAAAAGTTTTTTTTAGTTAGTTTCTTTATTAGTTAGACTGTAAGGTTAAACAGTTATACATGTAAGTTTTAATAGATAACTTAACTGAATTAACTGTTTGAGGCACAGGATTTCAGAGAATAAATAGACCCATGTTGAACAGGAATTTTGTTGTGTTTTAAATTAAACAAACCTATACTAACCTGTATTGACATGTTGAAACTTGCCAACACAAGCGAACATATTTATAACATTTTTTTATGATATTACCAACTGTTTTACACAAATAAAAATGCTCCACCGTTCATTACCGTGCATCAAAAAGGTGGGACATTTTTAATCCCACCATGCTCCAAAGAGCTAAATGAAGTTTAATGTAGGCGAATGTTAGTGAATATTTTGAATTTGCAAATTTTTGAAATTAGTATCATTAGGCGGCTAACAGTCGCCTCTCAAGTGCAAAGGGTTAACTGATCATACAAGTATAGCTGGCATCCCATCTCGATTCCTCTTTTCCCCACACGCGTTATGAAATAAAATTTGCATAACCGCGTGTGCACGTGCAACGGGGTGCACTCGATCGGTTACTCGATCGTTCGTTCGTTTCTCGTTTCAAACGATCGAAGCGTGGTCGTAACGGTGATCAGGAATTTTCCAGACACCCCGATGCACACCGTGCAGAAGAAACAATTACTTCGCGGCGAGAATTTAGCGTTGCAAACCCCTGCGGATAAGAATTCCAGCGGGATCGCGCGCGTTCCGCCATCGTCACCGCTAAAAATACATCGAATTAAGGGGAATTCGTCGCGGTGGTACACCACCACGGCCTTTTTGCGGTGACCAAGACAGAGAGTCGCTCGTGTCCTGGCCATCTGCGAGCAATTACGACTGTCGTCCAGGTTTACGCGAGAACCGTGTTCCATTAAACGCGCGAACTCGGGGGATGATTCAGCCAGCACCGATGCAAATCGCTTGCGAATCGCTTGCGAATCGCTTGCGGATCGGTATTTCAAGGAATCGGATACATTGTTACTCGTACGTAACGGTGTTTCGCAAGTGAAGAAACAGGGTGTTTTGAAAACGCAATTCCTTTGATTAACCCTTTGCGCTCAGGGGGCGACTGTTAGTCGCCAAGTGATAGTTTCACAACTTTTCAAACTTTAGTTTGTTTGTTTATAAATCAAATGTGGAGGTTAAATAGTGATATATGTAAATTGTAGCATACGACTTAACTAAATTAAACGAAGCTTAATATAAGTGAATCTTAGAAAATCGTTGAAATTAATATCGTTAGACGGCTAACAGTCATCTATCGAGCGCAAAGGGTTAATTCACCCACGGGATACGATAACGGATATAAAACTGATGATTCACAAATATTGTTTATCTATTCATTTTTATCGTCATTATGGTAGAACACTATTTATTAATCAACATAGAATACAAATTTTATTTATACCGTAATTTCTTATTAATTAATTAATTTGTCTTCTTTGACCCTTTGATCTTAAACTGAAAAACTTTTCTGTTTGAACATCTTGTTTCTTGCGCTGTGAATTTTTTTTTTTTGTATATCGACAGATACCGTGCACAGTTTCTATGATTTTTTTATTTACATGATTCGTACGTTTGAGGAACGCTTTTATTCGTTCTCGAAATCTTAACACATTAAGGACCGCTCACGAGTTTTCTCGTGTTTAGCAAACCGAACGTTGCTGACCGGCCACGAGTGAACTCGTGATCGATGCGCTTTTTTTTTCTCGGAGATTATACAATGTAATTGTTGTTCAGTATACCACAAGCTATGTTTCTTCGCTAATAAAACCCGTCAAGGTGTGTTTCTTTTGAAATAAAGAAAAATTGTTTGACAAACATTGCTTCATCGATAAAAATGTTACGATGATTTTAGTAACGTGCAAGTTTGCCGAAAAACGTGCGGTCCCAGGCGCGTGTCTTACAGATTTCTTAGCGGTCCGCAATGTGTTAAGCGGTCCGCGTTAGCGTTGTATTTTTAGAGGCTGTCCATGCAGGAAAGGATTTGAATTCCGAAGATACCGCGACCTTTACTACTCTTGAATTCACCCATCACCATATTCCACTTATTAAGAAACATTCTCCGTTGAATGCACGGCACACCATTTGTATTCCTAAAATGTCAATGGCTCCGCTGCATAGGAAACGTGGCTCTTGTTCGATTGTCCGTGCCAAGTTACCCTGGCCTCGGTTAAACATTCTGAATATTCTTAACGTTGCCATTTCAAAATCTGCTTAAGATCATAAATGCTTGCGAAATAATCTTAAGCGAAGCTAAGCCTAACTTCGATAAACTTTGAACCGAAGTGCAGTTGCAATTTATAAATCAGACCGAGAAAATTGGAATGCCTCGATCGAAAGTACAGGATTCCAAATTGGAATCCCATTAATTCTTCGATCCATACATTTCATGATTAAATAAATTGTGGTTAAAATTACACCTTGGTTTCTAAGCACTGCACAAATATTACGAGTGATGTTATATTTACCCTTTACACTCGAGAGGTGACCGTTAGTCGTTTAATGATACTAACTTCAAAAATTTTCAAATTCGAAATATTTACTATGATTCACGTATATTAAACTTCATTTAGTTCAGTTAAGTCGTATATTAAAATTTACATATATGACTCTATTTAACGTCCGGATCTGAACTAAAGTCTGAAAATTTGCAAAACTATCATACGCTGGGATTACGATGTCCCATGAGAGGGGACAGCCGAGTGCAAAGGGTTAAGTCTAGAAGTTAATTCGATGCCTTTTTCCGAAAATTTAAAACTTTTATTAATAAAAAGACTATAACGTGTTTTAACCCTTTGCACTCGAGAGGTGACCGTTAGTCGTTTAATGATACTAACTTCAAAAATTTTCAAATTCGAAATATTCACTATGATTCACGTATATTAAACTTCATTTAGTTCAGTTAAGTCGTATATTAAAATTTACATATATGACTCTATTTAACGTCCGGATCTGAACTAAAGTCTGAAAATTTGGGAAATTATCAGATGCTGGGATTACGATGTCCCATGAGAGGGGACAGCCGAGTGCAAAGAGTTAACACTATCGGGCAAATTGCCAGTGGTACCACGTTGGTGCGCTGTTCAAAGCTATCAAACGGACGCCAATGTTGCGTGTGTTCTGTTTAAATGGCAATAAGTTACAGACGTATTAGTAGGCTTTTTTGTTCTTATAAAAACTTGTGCCCTTTGACAATGGCAAGCATGCCAGTTACACGACGTTACTCGGTGTTAGAAACGTATAGAATCAACCAAATGTGTTGAAGTGAATTTTTCCCATAAATGGTAACTACGATGAAAAGAAAATTGCAAACAAGCGGAAAACCGCGAAATCCAGAACATTTCCACGTTAACTATCAGTGATCGCCGCGAAGTATCTGAAAGCTCGAGCGATACGATAAAATTCATGCTTCGTCTAGCTAACCGACGCGAAAAAGTTGTATGAAAACCCTGGCAGCTGGCACGCTGGAAAGCGAAAGGCCAACCAGCTCGAGCAATGAGATCGCGCGGAAGGATAATCGCGGACCCTTGCACGGATACTTGCACGACAGCCCGTTGCGCAATCCTAACCCGACCCGGCAAATTGAACATGAATTTTAATAAACCACGGGCTCTCGCACTTGTTTTCCAGGTCGTTCGCAGCCACGTACCCGTTCGGCGACGCCTAATGCGTTACAGGTGCATAGATCCCGGTTTTTTTACATGATCGACGATTTCCAGTGGCTCCAAAAAGTATTCGTACACTGTGTCACAAATAAATTCGTTTAACCCTGAAATTCTGAGTCTGATAGAAGTATTTGATAAAACTTTGTGGGTATGTAGATCGTAATAATATACGTATGAATTAATCTCTTCTTTTCATCTAAATGTCATTTTAAAGGGGTGAAACCAGCATTGAAGTTTCTGAGTTTTCTCTCATTTCTTAAAGATAACTTTGTAATGGTACTTGATGAAGTAAAACCTTTCAAATAGAAAATGTTTAATTTTTAATACCCTATCGCCCTGCCATAAAAAAAGAACACAGAAAAGCTTGTATTCAAAGCGTGAAAAATTGCTGAAACTTTGAGATTCGTTATCAGACCCCTTAAAAGATATTTTGCCGCCAAAAAAATTGATTTTAGATAAAAATTACCTTTCAAATAAAAAGATCTTAATTTTTAATGCTCTATCGCCCTGCCTTAAAAAAAAGGACACAGAAAAGCTTGTATTCGAAGCGTAAAAAATTGCTGAACACTTTGATATTCGTTATCAACCCCCTTAAAAGATATTTTGCCGCCAAAAAAATTGACTTTAGATAAAAATTACCTTTCAGATAAAAAGATCTTAATTTTTAATGCTTTATCGCCCTGCCTTAAAAAAAAGAACACAGAAAAGCTTGTATTCGAAGCGTAAAAAATTGCTGAACACTTTGAGATTCGTTATCAACCCCATTAAAAGATATTTTGCCGCCAAAAAAATTACTCTACGCAGGACACACCATGTTCTGTACACGCATAAAGTTTCATTGAAATCAGAATTTCAGAAATAGATGAATTTCCTTATAATACAGTATACGAATACTTTTTGGAGCCACTGTATTTCGTGCCATTTGTCGGGAGCAAAGGCCGATACTCGCGACACATTTGCTTTCTGTTTGTTGGATACAAAAATTACGTCCTAACGAATAAACAAATAATTAATCTCCTCGAAGAAACATTTATGCGAAGTCGAGCTATGATGCGCTGAAGGGGTTCTAGGAACGGATCAAGCGTTCGATAATGCGTTGAAAATCACGATTCTCACTGGAGTTTCTAGAATTTTTAATTCCGTTAAACTTAAGATGACCTTTAGCCGCGGTACATTTAATATTTCTACAAGCTTTTCCTTTGTGCTGCACTTCTGGCTAACGTAATCGCTGATAGCGAAGGAAATAAGTAACGATAGAAATATTGCTCGCTCGCGAGGCAACAGAGAACCGTAAATAATATTCTTAGGGAAACACAGAAATCGATAACAGGGTCCCAAAATATTTCGAAGCATCGGTCAAAGATTATTTTTACGAAATCCATATTACGGACGCGAGCGTGAGGAGCAGAGGTTCGAAAAACAAACGCGTCCGCCGTTCTTTTCGCAGATCAGACAACGTGAACGCGCTGGGTTGTACTGGAAATAAACCGCCGTAGGAAAATATTTTCCTTCGTATTTCATATACCCCGTGCATTTCCCTCGTGGCGCCAGATCGTGGCGTTCTTTAATCATAGACCACCGCTGTCGGCGAAAAATATCGTGGCGAAGCCTCTCCGAATAAATTGGATGATCCTTTTTCTTGATTTTTTTTTACACTTGTATCGACGAGCTGTACCAATTTCCCAGGCACGGTAAAAGAAGTAAAAAGACGAGGTATACCTTAGGGTTCAACGAGCTTTACACTCTCTACCGATTTCTGTTTCTTTTCCGACTACGACGTTCTTTTTCTGTTGCCGGACCGCGAATTTTATGCAAATAGCGCATAATGAAACGGGAGTCGGACAAACATTCGTTTCTCATACATATATACATGAGCCTCTTACATTTTGATCACGCTTTGCATATTTCGTGATACTATGGATTTGCATAAAATTCTAGGGGCCTGATTTGCAAATTCTTGAAAAACCTAACCGAAGTGGGGGCAGAGTCTAACTAGAAATCTGTTACGTCGTCCACCTATACTTCACGTGGGAATATTCGAAATAATTTTGAAGGTAATCTGAAATTACAAAATTTACCCGGGTGAAACGAATCTCTGTCTAAACGAGAATCGAATGCTATTGGTATCGCCGAGCAGAGGATCACACACCAAATACCGCGGGTTCCGTTTGTGGAACAGCGATGTTTACACAACCGCCATTGCGTCGCGGGCATTTCAATTTCCATCCGCCATAATAGACTCAGTTAACATGTTCGTCGCCACGTCACCCATATTTGGGTGACGCTCTGTTTCTTAAAGTTAAATAGGATTTAAAATTGGAATTTTAAAAGGAATTCAGTGGAATAAGAATTGAATTATAATATATATAAATATAAAATACATAAAATAAAAATAAAAGATTAACATTTTTGCTGTTCTTACATTTGTTTACCTCAGTTTTCTATGCGATCGGATTTGAGCTCAACGAGAAACTCAACCGAATCAAGCTGGGCGACGAACGTGTTAACACGTTCCCCGTCGCGTGGGGCGTATACGCCTCATGCTAAAATTTCCTCCAACGCCGGAAAAAAGCCTTTAAAAAAAGGCATATTTTTAACAATATTTTGTCAAATAAACACAAAAATGATTGCTTTTCTGGTTTAAATTTATAAAGAGATATGCCTTTCTTTTAAATGTATGGTTTTAAATTACTGAAATATTGTGTATTATACCACAAAAAACATGCTTGTGTCAACCATAAAAAAAATGTGGGGCGTATACGCACCACGCTGACCTGAATGGAAAGTCTTTAACCTGTTAACCGGGGAATAAATTCAGACTAAAATGAAACCAAATTGTGCAAACTTGAACTGTTATCACAATGTATGAGCGGACGAGTGCGTGCAGCGGCTGTTTTGATAGATAAGACCTACATAAAATATAATGCATTCAACGTATTACGGTTAATTTCCATGTCGAAAAATGTCATCATGTTCATTGAAGTTGTCTTTCGGGTATGACGAAATATTTCGTCATACCCAGTTAACAGGTTAAAAAAATGTTCGGCAGGGAACGTGTTAATAAACGCTTAATCGCTCGAAGTTTCAATAAGCAACGCGATGACGCGGGCGATCGTCCCGGGGCCATTGTAAAAGGTGGGCGTGAAGGTAATCTTCGGGAGAGATCTGACGTTGGAATAACAGAGAAACGCGCACCCGCGAGGGTGCGGGCGATGTTCACCTTGAAAATAGGTTCGTGTTGTGGAATGAGTGTAGCGATGCGTGATCTATGTGATTTGCATATGTATGGTATGGACAGAGGGAGCAGTGATAAAAAGACAGCCAGTGTGACAACAGTAATCATAGTAAAGAGAGAAAGTGAATGTGTCACAGCGAAGCGATCTTCAGTGTGTTTAATATTTTTATGTTATATTCCATCGCGTTTTTAGTGCTAACACCTTACCGACCGGAAGCCTATTAACACGTTCCCTGCTGCGAGAGGCGTATACGCCCCATGCAAAAATTTCCTCCCACGCCGGAAAAAAGCCTTTAAAAAAAGGCATATTTTTAACAATATTTTGTCAAATAAACTTAAAAATGATTGCTTTTCTGATTTAAATTTATAAAGAGATATTCATGGTTTTAAATTACTGAAATATTGTGTATTATAACACAAAAAACATGCTTGTGTCAAGCATAAGAAAAAAAGTGGGGCGTATACGGAAAGTCTTTAAAAAAATGTCCGACAGGGAACGTGTTAATCAGTTTTTACATGCTTGTTCTGTAAACTTTGTAATGCTTCCTTACACGAAAGTGGCTGTTTCGAACGATATCGTGTGTATACAGTAAATAAATTCCAAAATATAAATTTCACGAAGCAAATCATCGTAATCGCTTTATTAGTAATGCATTCGCGCCAAAATGGGCCAGTCAGGAGTGCGTATGCAACAAGTTGAGCCATGAGCGGTCGGTAACGCGTTAATAGTTGTTTAAATAAATTGTATTAATTTTTTTTACGCAATTACTCGAAAAATGGCCCCTTACAGTAAGAATAGGCAAGCGTAAAGTACCGGTACGTTTAGCGTTAAGAGACAGCAGAGCGGGCAGAAAGCAAAACACGGGGGTTAAGCTGGGAAAAGGGGGGCGAGGGAGAAGGAAAGAGAAAATGTTGACCAACCGCGATGCTAAAAATATGTATGAGCGAAAGGCAACGGACTTGTCCCCGACCGCGAACCCGTCCGCCTCGACGGCCGCGTTTATTCTCGAAAATGCCCCGCGTACCTTTTACAGGAATCTCGAACGCATAAATACACAGCACGGCACGGCGTGGCGCGGCGCAGAGGACGCTCCCTCCTGAATTAGAAACGGGCAAGTAATAACGAAGCCGAGTTTAGAGACAACTCTCGCGGACCAATTTAGCGGGACGGTCTTTTTCCTCTTTCAGCGGGAGGCAAGAGGGGATTTCTTGTTGTCCAATTTATTTGGAACACGCAGTCCAGTTTATCTGGAGTTTCCTGCGTTTCGGTTTATCGGGGATTCTCGCAGGGAACATCATCTGGTATAATTTTGTTGGGATGTTTTTTCGAAGTTTTGTTGAGATCCAGAAAGAAAGGTCGTCGTAGAAATGGCGCTCGAAACGCTCAGGGAGCGGAAAGAGCGAAGGAAAGAGGCTCGAAGGTTCAGGTTAGGTTCAGGTTGATGATCAGAGGACATCAATATTATTTTTGCAATGCATTAGAAAGTACACAACAGCTTCTACAGATACGAGTTTTTTTTTCTATTGATTAGGTGATTTGACATCGCTCTTGTTTGTGATCCAAACTTATCGGCGAAGAGAGATCATTAGTGATTAGAATACTTAACCCTTTCGCTACGGGAGGATTCTTCGGCGCACAACTCCCGCTGAACAAGCTGCCATGCCAAAAGTGTGCATTTACGGAACAATTGCAATTGCCCGTTGTACGTTCAATACCGCGGAATCTTACGCAGAGCGTAACTATAATCGGTTGTAAAAAGGAAAGGGTTCAAAAATTATCGCATAATGCAATAATACTCTGTTCGCGAAATTTCACGGGATGACCATAGTCACCGCTCGTACCTAGCGAGCGTCAGTTGTTGGGTGACTATAATCACCGCTCGTAGCAAAGGGGTTAATTACATGAGATAAGAGTAGAAATCCGTCAAATTGACGGATCTCGTAAATCTAGTGTAACGTTTGTATATACAGAGCCGTCACTTTGAGAGCTTTTGTTAATTAGTTTATAAAGACAGTGAATCATTGTTAATACGTGTGTATAAAATTACAATTCACAAATAGATCCCTAATTCCTAAACTGGTGTTAAGATAATCCCGATTGTGCAACGAACCCACGAAATACCCAGTCCGTCGCCGGATCGCGTTAATTGCTCGACCGGTGTTCGCGGTAAATCGCATTAATCAGCGCGGCGTGACAATAATCCGGATTTCACGCGGGGCACGGTCGAGCGAACTTTCGCACGATCTCCCGCCGTTTTTCCACGGCTTCCCGGCATTCCGTGTTTTCCAGCGGGAAAAGTGCGAGACGGGCGCAACGACCGGCCCAGTTTTACGTAACGAAAGTGTGCGCCGTTGCGATTTCCTACTCCAACAGACGCCAGAGCAGCGTCTTTGAGCGAGCTCGTCGCGCGAAATCGGCCACGGAATTGCGAACGAGACGGCGTGGGATCGTAAAAGCGATACGTTTGCGGATTTCGTCTTTAACACGTTGAACGCCACGTCACCCATATCTGGGTGACGGCTATGTTTCTTGTAAACGGTTGACACTTTTCTAATTAAAACAAAATTTTGGAGGTAATTTATACTAATTTTATTTGTAACACAATTATAATAAGTATATACGATATAAAGTAACAATAAATTATAAAGTAAATATAACATTGCGCTGTTTACACTCCGAGTCTCGGGTTTAGGTCTTGGGAGAAACTCCACCGATTTACGCTGGGCGTTCAACGTGTTAATCCGTCCATCGTCACTAAGAGCGAATTTCGTCAGCACTCAAAAGGTTAACGCCAAAACGTGCGGCCACGGAAGAAGTCAAGTTTTCACGGTGAAGAAAACAAAAATTGACAAATGCATATACGCGTCCATAGACCTTACGAGAAACTTCTGTTAGACACATATATACGTCCATTAGAAGGTTTGAAGTAAATAACAGTGCGAATAAAATTTGTATAAATAATCAATCAATAAATAGCGTTTTACCATGATGACAATAAAAATGAGTATACAGACAATATTTGCAAACCATAAAATTATGTTTTGCATTGCCCTGTCGACTTAAACTTTTGTCCGCTACTGTAGTTCTTTTGCGAAAAACGGGTTAAAGGCCTCCATAGAGTCCCCCAACTTTCATCAGGGCTCGTCGGGGAACCCAATTATGTTTTGCATTGCCCTGTCATCTTAAACTTTTGGTATCTTACCGTTTCAAAATCACGTATCTTTTTAACGATATTCTTCGATAATTTCTGGTCAGAGGGATGAAACTGAGCGAAATGAACGAAACAGTGATTGTACGTTGAATCGGTCATCAGGTAATACGTACGTACGGTGAATCACGAATTTTAAACTTCAAAACCAAAGCAAGGTAAAGAACGACCATAGAAAAAAATTGACAAACGCATATATGCGTCCATAGTTCCCCACGAGCAACTTCCGTAAGACGCATATACGCGTTCATAGCGTTCAAAAGGTTAATCGTCCGATTTGCACGAGATCACGGCACCTGTATCGTTCTCGTTCGCGGAAATCGGCCCGCGGCCTACGCGAATTACGAAACTCTGCTCGTGCTCGCGGCCGCAAGAGGAAACTTTATCCGAGCTGAGAACGTCGACCGATGAAAATTAATCCGCCGAATGCAATTACCAACCGACAATTACCGTATTACGTTCTCAGCTAACGCGAAGGAACAGCGGAACGATCCTGCGTCTTTCTCGTTGGCTCGCGCCGATCGGGTAGAAAGTTCCTCTGGTCGGGCGCCATTGCTGCGCGATCAACAACGGCTCATTTATCATCGGTCGTTTTCGTCGAGCGCGAAAAAAAATGGATTTTTCACAACCTCCTGCATCGCCCGCTCGGTTATTGATGGCTCCACGATTTTGCGCGTGCTGTCGTTGTTATTCTCTGTTGCTGTTAACACTTAGCCAACCGAACGGGGAGATCTTCCATTCTTCCCTCTGCCATTGATTCTATTTACTTTTGTTATTAGTTGGGCTTGAACTAGCGTTGAATTTATTAGAAATTGTACTTTGGATGAGCAGAGAATGCATTTGATGAGTCGTGAACAACACTAGTTTAAGATTAACTAATAACAAAAATAAATAGAATCTATGGCATCGGCTTGAAAATTGAGAAAAAAGTGGGAGATCTCCCATTTTTTTCTCTGCCATTGATTCTATTTACTTTTGTTCTTAGTTGGGCTTGAACTAGCGTTGAATTTATTAGAAATTGTACTTTGGATGAGCAGAGAATGCATTTGATGAGTCGTGAACAACACTAGTTTAAAATTAACTAATAACAAAAATAAATAGAATGGGAGATCTCTCATTCTTTCCTCTGCCATTCATTCTATTTACTTTTGTTCTTAGTTGGGCTTGAACTAGCGTTGAATTTATTAGAAATTGTACTTTGCAAGAGCAGAGGACGCATTTGAGGAGCTATGAACAACACTGACTGATAACAAAAGTAAATAGAATGAATGGCAGAGGAAAGAATGATAATAACCAACAATGATCTCCCCATTCGGTTGGTTAAGCGTTAGAAATTCTTGAAAGGTCACAGCAGATGGCTCCGCGCTCCTCTTATAGGTCACCTTACATAAATCCTGCTCGGTGAATTTAGACGCCTATGATAATGACCTTCTTTCCGTTGCGTTTTTCCATATTATACAGGTACACACATAATAAATCCACGATAAGAGGTGCCAAAACAGACGACACAGGTCAGTTTCTTTTAATACCTTGTACGATATCGGTGAGAGTGAAAACTGACTGCGGCACGGTTCTGCGAGTTACAGTACTCGAAGGGTTAATACAGCGTGTCGTCCATTTTACGGTTAGAAGGTTAAAAATTGAAATTCGGTGGCTGGTCTCAACGCCAAACGTGTTATCTGCCTCCTCGCTCTTATTATAAAAGCGTTTCGTTACAATTTGTCTCGCTCGTAGCACGTATTTTCTCTGGACTAGCACGGCTCCGGCTTCGATAGCTTCCGAGAAGCTCGCTGCGCTCGTAATCGCGCGAGAAACTCGATTCGATGCGTCGCGGGTTCTCGAACGTCAGCTACGCTCGATTTCTATCTCGCGAGCGGTTCAGGGAACGCTTGCGACTCGAAATCTTTCACCGTTCGTCGGCGCTAATTATAAAACCGTTTTCTTTTTCTCCTTTCGGCCTCGTGTATGCGCTTCAGAGGAATCATGTTGCATGGCGTTCATTTCTTTTCTTTCTCTCTCTTTCTTCTTCCTTCTCTCACTTTCTCTCTTTCTTCTCCCCATTTCTTCTCTCTTTCTCTCTTCTTCTTCCCTCTCTCACTTTCTCTCTTTCTTCTCCCCATTTCTTCTCTCTTCCACTCTTTCTCTCTCTCTCTCTTTCTTCTTCCCTCTCTCACTTTCTCTCTTTCTTCTCCCCATCTCTCTCTCCTTCTCCCTTCCACTCTTTCTCTCTCTCTTTCTCTCTCTCTTTCTCTCTCTCTTCCCCCATCTCTCTTTTCTCTCTTCCATTCTTTCTTTCTCACACCCTCTCTTTCTTTCTCTTTCTCTTTATTTCTCTCTCTTTATTGTCTGATAAGGTAGCTGCTGGTGTCGCAATGCTGAAAGCGGCGGGCGAATACAAATGACAGAAGCTCCCTCCAGGCGTTGCGTGTCGCGAAGGGAAAGCCGACTTCCGGCGCGAACGGAACCGTCGATCGGAGAAATCTGTGGCTGACGGTTACGCGATCGATGCAATTCGCTTCGATTACGGCGCGACTGATAATCGCGTTGGATTGGAAAACGAGCAAAAAGTACTTGCACGTTTCGTTCGTTTCTTGGTTTGTTGCAAATCTCTTGAGATTTTTTTTTTTTATTGTGAATTAACACTTCACCGACCTGTAGGCTATCAACATTTAGCTAACCGCACGGTGTCACACCTAACCGAATACTCTTTATAGCGTATTAAGAATTTATTAATAACTGTACTTTGAAAAAGCAGAAAATGCATTTGACGAACCGTGAACAACACTGGTTCAACACTAACTAATAACAAAAGTAAATAGAATCAATCGCAGCATCGTCGTTACGGAAAATATGGGAGATCTCCGCATTCGGTTGGATAAGTGTTAAAATGAATGTAACGTAATGCATCATTATTATCAAAAATATGTACTCCCGTATATAAGTAAACAGATAAATAAATGAATTGGAATATCCTTTTTTTTTAACGTATCATCCTTTTCTCTAGAATAAATTGTTTCTCAAACTGATGAATATTTATTACGATAAGGTACTAATTATTTAGTAACAGTTTAATAATGAAGTAGTATTTGTTATTGAAATTTCTATAATAACCGTTAAAATGAGATAGTTTATCGGACGTAATCGTATATTTATCAAATAAATTTTAAACAATATGATGCTTACACGGCGAACTCTCGTGCTTTGGTGTATGGTGACGTCTTTTAGTTAAATAAAGTATACGATGGTGGTAGGAAACGTAGATAAGAAACCGGTGACATAGTTTCTAGGTTTTTCTTCGATGAACTATAACACTGGCGACTTTCAGCACAGTGCTCGACGTCCGTCACGTACATCCTCTCTACATTGTACGGCGGAACAAAGACGACAACAAAGAACGTCGAACGATTCCTTTCTATTCATACCTACTCCGATTCAATATTTATCTCTCAACCGTGATTGTTGACAAATAAAGACCGTGAGTATTTTCTTTCGTCTCACGTATCGGGCTCAGTGTCAATTAACTTTCTTCCCAACGGCGTTACGCAAATTCCCGGAAGGAACGTCGCCTACTAATGCCTATTTCCCTCAGTCGCGAACAAACAATGTTATCGAGTTAATCAACCATTGATTCTTCACATTTACAAGGTACCATTAATATCTTCCCAAGTTCAATCATCAAATTTGCAACATTTTCTTATAAAATGAGTACCTTGAAAAAGGTTAAGAATTCTTACAAAAACATTTCAGTTCCAAGGGTAAGAAAATACTTTTACCATCCAGACTGCAAATTTTCACGAACATTTATATTTTAAGGATATAAAAATACTTCTACTATGTCACTTTTTAAGCGATTTTAAACATGCTTGATGCCGCCATTTTACAACTTTTCTTCTCATTTCCGCGAATCTCGTTTTTTCAACTTTTATCGAGCGAAAATTTACGTTCTAAGGTTAAAAAATACTTTTGTCATACTGATCGCGATTTTTCACAAACATTATATTTTAACACTAAAAACTACTTTTGTTATATCAATTTTTAACCGATTCTAAACGTCCTTGATGCCGCCATTTTATAACTTTTCTTTTCATTCCTGCGAATCTCGTTTTTTCAACTTTTATCAAGCGAAAATTTACGTTCTAAGGCTAAAAAATACTTTTGTCATACTGATCGCGATTTTCCACAAACATTATATTTAAAAACTAAAAACTACTTCTGTTATATCAATTTTTAAGCGATTCTAAACGTCCTTGGCGCCGCCATCTTACAACTTTTCTCCTAACTCCAGCAAATCCCGTTCCCCCAACTTCTATCACGCGAAAATTTACGTTCTAAGGCTAAAAAATACTTTTGTCATACAGATCGAGATTTTCCACAAACATTATATTTAAAAACTAAAAACTACTTCTGTTATATCAATTTTGAAGCGATTCTAAACGTCCTTGGCGCCGCCATCTTACAACTTTTCTCCTAACTCCAGCAAATCCCGTTCCCCCAACTTCTATCACGCGAACCGGCTAGAGAGTACTTTCCCGCACTGGTTGCGCAACAGAATACACGCTGCTCGATATTAAGTGAAAATATCAACGCGAATGCTTTCATTAACGCACCCTTCAAAGCGGCGTCCGATAAGCAGAGTGCTCTCAATGAGAGCGGCTCGCAATTTCGTCGATCTTTCAACGGTGTACCGAGCAACGCTGATAACGAGCACCCAGCCGAATAGGTGTTCCCGTGGCGAGTGTCGGGAAGAGGCCGATCGAACTTTTTTTTTTTTTTTTACGTAGAGGAAATCTTCGAAAAGATCCCCCACCACCCTGGGGGGGTGGCGAGGTTATGCAGAATTTTTACCTGCTAAAACCTCCACCGTGGCCTTCTTCAGCGAAATGGGAGAGCACCGGGAACTCTGAAGAACACTTCCAGTACTCCCCCTCAGGCCGATCGAACCTCGGGACGCGACGACAGGGAAAGGGGATGTGATGCGAAAACGACTCTATCGAGGATCTATATTCAGGTCGGACGTCGTACAAGTGCAACTGGGAAGCCGTCCGCGTACGCTAAGTTATCGATATCGCAACGGTTAATTGTGTCAAATCCAAGACGACTCGATTGTACATTAAGAGCTTTTAATATGTTCATGGAGAGTACCAATGTTAAAACGTCCCCTGTGCAAGAATTATTACCATTTACCCGTTAACCCTTTTAGTATACGGTCGTTTGGTGCACTTGCCAAAAATACCAACGACGATATATCATTGCACCTCCATTGTGTGTTTCAAAATAACTTTATAAAATGTTAAAATGGTTCAAATTCGATGCAACACATTTATTTCGCAATATGCTGCTTTTTAAATTTTGTAAATATCACTCCTACTTTGGTTTTTACGAGAATTTTCGCAAACCTCTGCAAATTCGTCGATTCGACCCGACATTCTTCGCTTAGGTACGCTCCTTTCGCTCGGTGTTAAAAGGTGCCAACATGTTTTCGCGACATTTCATTTGCACGTTTTTTTTAATCAATCTCCATCGTAAAATCTTGCTTCTTAACATATTGTAATTAATAATAATAATATTAATAATTATTAACGTATATAAGGATGGAAAAATAATTACGTACAAATTGGCCCTTAATGAGCTGGCTCTGTTTCCGATTGAACTTTGGTATTCTTTTAGGTAACCACAGTTAAATCTTTGTTATCTTCATAAATTTCTGAACGCAAATGGTTATGCTTAAAGGTTTCGGCATCCTTCACCTAAATTATTATTATCATAACTATTATTTATTAAACGGACACCAGGCACTTTTAAAAATATACAACAAAGTCATGAGCATCAAATTAAATGAATTGTAATGCAAATAAATTTTGCTATTCTTTAATTTCAATATTCTGCGTTCGGAATGTTTTAAAGAGAGTCGTGTGTTTGCTGTACGCGTTTTAACGTTATCGTTAAAATTTGTGCAGACCTAAAGTTGAAATATAAAGTTGGCAGTTTCGAACTTGATTCGATCGATCGATCGATCTCAACGCCGTCCACCTTCGACTTGTCCTTTTCCGCGTAACGGTCGTCGGGATCGGGTCTACCGGTTGTTCGCCGTGTCAAGTAATCTAGCCTGCCGGGAGCCCGTCGGAATTTATGCGAGGTTTCTCCTACGAAAATTGCCAGGCCACGAATCGCGGGAATGTTAATGGCAAGCACGACGGGGTCGAGAGAGGGAAGATAATACCGAGAGGCCTAGAGGACCGGTCTAACGTTTCGATCCAGTTCGAGACCACTTTCGTTTTTTCTCGCTCGCCGAAACGGAGCGATACCCGACGCACGCTTTTTACGAGCGCGACAATGCAAGGCGTGGTGTCTCTCCGTCTCGAGAGGTTGCATCGATGATCGTTTCTCAAATGTCAGATCGATCGAGAGCCGGTCGAACGTTTTCGTTACGAGAGCACCTTGCACGAATCAGGCCGTTCCGCGAGTTTTTTGTTTCTCGTTCCGAGAACGGGTGAGATTGTGGTGACATGGAACCTCTGCGAGTGCTCGAAAGGACTGTGTTAATTTGGTTTTATTATAATTTCAACCCTTTGCACTCCGCGCCATTTTGGACGTATTCTCGGTTCTTCAAAATCACTATTTTTTTTTTTATATATATCTTGGTAACTGTACCATATTTTGATCTGATGTTTTGTGCCATTTTAGCCGAGGATTTCACAGAAACATGCATTTCTGAAAAGGTTGCGCTAGGATAAGTTGATTCTCCGGAATCACTAATAAATTCTAATTTATAAATCAGACCGAAAAAATTAGAGTGCCTCGATCGAAAGTACAGGATTCCAAATTGGAAACCCATTAATTCTTTGATCCATACATTTCATGATTAAATAAAGTGTGGTTAAAATTACATCTTGGTTTCTAAGCACTGCACAAATATTACGAGTGATGTTATGTTAACCCTTTGCACTCGAGGGGTGACCGTTAGTCGTTCAATGATACTAACTTCAAAAATTTTCAAATTCGAAATATTCACTATGATTCACGTATATTAAACTTCATTTAGTTCAGTTAAGTCGTATATTAAAATTTACATATATGACTCTATTTGACGTCCGGGTCTGAACTAAAGTCTGAAAATTTGCGAAACTATCATATGCTGGGATTACGATGTCCCACGAGAGGGGACAGCCGAGTGCAAAGGGTTAAGTCTAGAAGTTAATTCGATGCCTTTTTCCGAAAATTTAAAACTTTTATTTATAAAAAGACTATAATGTGTTTTAACCCTTTGCACTCGAGAGGTGACCGTTAGTCGTTTAATGATACTAACTTCAAAAATTTTCAAATTCGAAATATTTACTATGATTCACGTGTATATTAAACTTTATTTAGTTTAGTTAAGTCGTATATTAAAATTTACATATATGACTATTTAACGTCCGGATCTGAACTAAAGTCTGAAAATTTGCGAAACTATCATATGCTAGGATTACGATGTCCCATGAGAGGGGACAGCCGAGTGCAAAGGGTTAATTACTACAATCGTTATTACTTCTTTCGCTCTCACTCATTACCTGTACAGTACGTAACAACGGTCTACCTACATATACATATGTATCGGTATCTCACTGTTTCAAAATCGCGTATCTTCTTAACGATTTTCTTCGATAATTTCTGGTCAGTGTGATGAAACTGAGCTAAATAAAAAAAAAATAATGATTGCACGTTGTATCGATCATCAGGGAATACATACGTACGGTGAATTACGAATTTTAAACTTCAAAAAAAGTAAAGAACAACCACAGCAAAAATTGACAAACGCATATATGCGTTCATAGTCCCTACGAGCAACTGTCGTCAGACGCATATATGCGTCCATAGTATTGAAAAGGTTAAATGTTCGCTGGAAACACGCGTCGATGTCTGGTGCAGACGGCCGCGGCAGGCATTCTTCTGGTTGCCGCTTATTGAAAAACAATAAGCAGAACGGAACGCATTCCGTATCGCGAGCGGGCTGACGCGAGGTACACGTGGGCCCAAAGTGCACGAAGGATGATTAACGATTTGTTAACAGTCAGCCACGGGCCGGGCACACCGCGCCGTTGAGCGGCTTTGATAACGGCTTGGCAAACATTTTAACAAGCTTCGTAAATGATAATACCACGGCGCACCGACAGGGTATAAATTGTTCCGCGGTGGAATGCCGTTCGCTAGAGCCTCGGAGCAAGGTCGAGAAGTCACGTTACAATATATACCCGATCCGATGGAAATTAGTTGACCGGTATTGTCACCGTTGCCTGTTGGATAATGACGCGCCGATGGTTTGCTCTTTATGTCAAATTTTATCATTTTAACCGTTAGCGAACGAATGCTGCAATATTCCCGACATTATATGCAGGCGACCCTCGACTTTCCCACGTTCTACTTTCGTAAAATTCGGTATTTCGCACATTTTTAAGAATTCAATTTTTTAAGTCTTACCCTCTAAAGGAAGATCGTAAGTCGAGCAGGCTACTGGGCTGTCCCCTTTCAGGGGACATTAGACTTTAGTGATCACACTACAATGTTGTTTCGATCAATACTTTAAAAAATCGTTTTTGGTGCATATTTTTTTACATCCCTCTACTTTCGAACATTCAACATTCGCACACATTTTCAGGGACCAATTGTGTGCGAAAGTCGAGGGGTGTCTGTACTTAATATGCAGACACTTAAGCGAAGGGGAATCACTGGGGGGGGGGGGAGGGGAGGACTATTAATTATCTACAAAGTCCTGAATCATTTAATAGACTGTGCACCTATTCTTGAAAAGGTCCATTTATTTTCTTTGACCATTCGGTCTTAAACTGTTGTTCGCTACTGTACATTACAATTCATTTAATTCAGGTGAACGATACCGGAACCTTTAAGTATGATCGTTTACGTTCGCAAATTTATGAAAGCAGTATTATTTAACTATCGAAAGTCAAATTTCCAGTACAAATGATTGAGAGCCACTTAAACTTTTGTCCGCTACTGTACCTGTCTCCCTATACCTCACGCAAAACGATACGCTACATCGTGCATCCGTCGCCTTAAAACACAGTTCCCGGCTTGGACAAAACTACTCTAACAACCTCCTAAGGCTCGCCGATCCACGCGATCGATTCATTTTCACCCACGTGAATACGCAGAGCTCGCTCGAGAGCCACTCGTCGAAACGCATGGAGGCGGCACGGAGGGAAGGAGACACACCGAGTAAATTCCTGGTCGGGTCGAGGCGCTGCTCGCCAACGCAAATACCCGCGCGGAGCGACTTTCGCAACAGGCAAGATCGGCCCGCGTCTAAATACCACGTCCACGGCGCCCCGACGTGGCTGCATCTTAAAGAACACAACGATCGCATCCGCGACAGCGGCGACAGCAAGGCGCAGCGGGGAGGAACACAAAGTGTTAGGGATTCATAATTATTTATATTTATTCTAGAAACTGGCTTTGGTTTATAGCCACTTTGGGTCTGGGCCTGACCATCGCGTATCTTCTAGGTCAAAGTCTAACCGACCCAAGTGAGCACCACCCTTGTTAATAGCATTCATAGGTCTTCTTTATAGGGCGCTATCACTTTTACTTTAATTTACACTAAATTTTTATATTAGTAAACGTTAGGGATTGGTAACTATTTATATTTATTGTAGACTTGCATTATTAGGGATTCATAATTATTTATATTTATTCTAGAAACTGGCTTTGGTTTATAGCCACTTTGGGTCTGGGGCTGACCATCGGGTATCTCCTGGGTCAAAGACTATTCCACCCATGTGAGCACCACTCTTGTTAATAGCACCCATATGTATTCTTTATAGGGCGCTATCACTTTTACTTTAATTCACACTAAATTTTTATATATAGTAAACGTTAGGGATTGGTAACTATTTATATTTATTGTAGACTTTCATTGTTAGAGAGTGATAATTATTTATATTTATTCTAGAAACTGGCTTTGGTTTATAGCCACTTTGGGTCTGGGCCTGACCATCGCATATCTCCTAAGTTAAAGCCTAACCCACCTAGGTGACCACCACGTTCCTACCAGTGAATTCCCTTTTCCGAATTCTTCTCTTCTCCTTACAATTGTTTACTTCCCTCTCCCACTTCCTATTCTCCAAATCTTTAAAAGGCATGAGTGCTTGTGTGTGTGTGTGTGAGAGAGAGAGAGAGAGAGAGAGTCCTTTATGCTTAGGCCTTGCAGGTCAGAAAGGACCCCCGCAAAATCTGCTTAAGGAAAAAGGAAATTAAACCGTGTCGAATGGTGGAACTCCGCCATGTTACTTTTAGCTGAACTGGACACCTAGCTTATAAGAGTTTGAGAACCATTGGGGTTACAAACTGTAAATCGCAGGTTTGTTACAATGGTGTCGAACTGGGACCGCTGCGAGGGTCGCTTTCTAGTTTTAGTAGAAGGTATTTGTGCCACAACCCTGGTGGGGGGAGGAAATGTTAATGGTTTGCCTATAGAATTTTCTGCTAGCGTTAGCTACTTTTAACTCTGGCTCTAGTTTATAAGATTAAGGACTATAAAATACAAGTCGTGGGTAATACTTTAAGGTTATAAGTTATAATTAAGTTGCACCTGAAATGTGATTTGTGGTTATAAGGTCGCTGGTTAATAACCTTGCGAGAAATAAGAGTTGCGCGAAAAAATAACTTATCCAAGGTACCAATGGCGTATTATTTCTAATCGTTGATGAATAATTGGGGTCACGATACACAGGATATTAAAGAAAGAGTGATTTCTATTGAATTACGTCTTGAGTGCTCGACTTCGACCTTTCGTGTGAGGAATTCTCCTTGGAAGGAGGTTTTAAAATTCGTGGGTTTGCTTGGTCGGATAATTGGTTTCCCTGTTTCGGTCGAATATAAGAGAGACCTCGTGGGAAGGTCGTAGAAAAAAATCTGGTTCAGCGCGAGACAGGTGGTGAATATAAATAGGCTGAAAGCCAAACAGGAGGCTTTGAAACATTTGGATCGTTTAACCGACCGCTTTTCAGAAAAAAATTAGTCTAGACACTGTCGCTTGACAAACATTCCTTCATCGATATTCAGCTTTCAACCATTACACCTAACTTCCATATATATAGGACAAATTTAGGTGCACAAAATTGTATCACTACAATTATGAGTATACTTAAATTTTGTTGGTGGTACTCTTAACCTTTTCAGAGCTGCTTGCGTTTCTGCTTCTAAATCACGTAATGTCTGATTACACCAACTTTTTATTCATATCATTGTAAGTACCCTCAAACCTTCCGTATAACTCTCAACTGGCGTAAAAGAGCTATTAGCCCGAAAAATAAGAATTATTATTATTTTATATATAAATGGTCGCATAAAAAAAAAGTTCAAGGTTCGTCAAAAGTTACAGCTAGAAAATACTCGAAGCAGACATCGAAGGGTTTCAAAACCACGGAAGAACAAAATCTCGATTCATCCTACGAAAGGCGCAGGGCGTATAAACGAAGAGGGATCGCGAGTAACTGTCGGATGCGAGCGGGCTTGTCAACTGCTTTGAAATCTCGACTCACGTGCACCCTAGGCACCGAGGCCGATCTCCCGTGGATTCTTCTCCGTCGCAGGATCCTCGCGCGCTCCCTGTCCCTCCTGGTGCACCTGTCGTCCTGTCGCGGGATCAGAGGCAGCTGGGGGCCCTCCTCGAGCGACCGGACCCCGAGCAGCACGCATCCCTCGTTCTCGTCGACGCCCGCCACGGCGCTGCTGCAGTTCCGCATTCCATCGGCCTCCGTCGCCGTCTCGTCGTTGCTAGACGCGCAGCACCTCGACAGGTCCTCGTTGGACCTCGAAGAGGCGATCGCCGCCTGGCGGCACCTCTTCCTCTCGATCACGAACGAGGAGGCCCTGGCCCGCCGCGTTGGGTAATCCTGCTGGCCGCGCCTCGCGATCAGCTGCTCGGTCTTCGTCGCGAACTCCTGCGATCTGCTCGTGGTCCTCGACCGGTATCTAGTCAACTGGGCCCCGCCATCCGTCTTCCCAGACCCTAAGCTCTTCGCCGGGCTCTTCTTCGCGAACGTGAACTCTTTGGTTTCCTTGCGATCCTTCCTCGAGCTGCTTTGGTCGCCGTCGCCGCCTCCTCCGCTGTCTTTAGCCGAGGTGTCCACCTCCTCAGGGGCCAGACAGGACCCGTTCTCAGGCGCTGACGCGCTCCTTCTTAATCCGCGCGCTCCCTCGAGCTTCGACGCGTTCGAGGATCTAGTTAGAGTGTCCTTGTACTGGAAGTTCACCGTGGTCTTGTAACCCTGGTCGTCGAACGTGCTCCTGCAGTCGACCACCTCCAACAGCTTTATGGAGATTTCTAGCTTGCTGTTCTTCACGCGAACAGCGCCCTCCTCCAAGATCCTGTCTCGCGGGGAACCTTCTTCCGCTTGACAATCGGCCGCGACCGGTTCGATGATCGATCGACCCTTCGCCTCTCTCGCGTCCGTGCGACGAGGGGTGGAGGACCCGTGAAACTGATGATCCTTCTTCGATTCTCGACCCCTCTCCTCCGGGGTGGCGGACTTCTTCAGGATGTGCGGCGCCTTGAGCGCGCGCGGGAAACACTTGACGTCCAGCAGGCTGGCGGTGTCCACGTCGTCTTCGTCGAGACCCCGGCTCTCCTCCGGGCACGACGTCTCGCGCGCTTCGTCAGCGTCGACGCACTGACGGACGGAGATCAGACGGCATCCGCCGTCGTCCCCACTATCTTCCTCGATAATGTACATCCGAAATAACTACGCGGCGCGCGTCATCGTCGTTACGAGGGTATTTTGCGAACCGGCGCACCCGGCGTCCTTCGATGCTTCTCGATCCGCTCGCGGATAAGCGTCGAACCGATTCTCGGACGTTTCATATTCCCCTCGCGACGCTGATTATTGTCTCTACGTAAACATGGGGTTTTGAAAATTGTCGGATTCGAAGGGGGAATCGTTTCAACGGTGATTTTCAACTGTTACGTCAGGAGTTCTGACGTGTAGATCGATGTGACCGCAGTTTTGAGGCCTGTCGTACCGATACGATTGGGATTTCAGTGTTTCCAGGCTAATTATGACTGAAGTTTCTTAATTTTTGAGAAGATTATCTCTTTTCGCATAGAGGGTCGCAATGATAAGTACTTGAAATTTTGTTCTTGATTGGTTTCCTTCTGAAAATAGTATAATCCAAATCAACGGAATCTTCATGAATCAGTTACACTGTACCGAAAACCTAACACCTCGAAGCTCGAAGCTTTCGAAACTTATTTCCTTGATTACGAAAAACACCAAATTCAATCGAAATGTGGTCCAAGCGAATACGCTCAGCGTTTCCCACCGCGAATCATCGGGAACTCGAACCGTATCGATCCGAAAGGACTACGGTAACTTGCACCCTTGCAAACACGATCAAAAGAAGAGTCACAGGTACCCACTGCACTGCCCGCGTAATTCCCGGTTATCCCCGCCGAACAATCGTTCCGCGATCTCGTCGATATTACTTGCTCCCGTTGGCAGAGCGTAATGATAGCGCACTAAATAAAATTCCCCGCGTCCGGTCGCGAGCCCTGTTTAAAAATACTTCTGCCCGATCAAACACTCTCTTCCTTCGACGCGAAACCGATACCGATGGTTAGCACCTAATACCGTGCAATTCTTGTTGGCTCGGTTTCTCGAGCTACCAGTTCGATGGATCGTAATCACGTTGCATCGAGAAGCGCGCCGTTCTCTTTTCCTTTTTCGCGTCCTCTTTCCCGTTTCCTCCTGGGAACGCGATCTTTTTCGACGCTGATGCTCGCTTCAAAACGCGAGAAACGCTTGACGTTCCGTCTCTCCGACGAACACGACGAATTTCGTTTCGTCGCCACGAGCAACAGATTCGAGGGGCAGTTCGAAGGGATTGTTACAGTTCTGTCGAAGGATGCGAGCAATTTTCGTTAAATTTGACAGATCAATTTCGTCAACCTTCTTAGTTGCAGCTGCGTTTATTCCTCGCGAACGATTAAAATCCTGCGATGGAACTGTGTGTAACGTAGCACAAATCCTTCGATCAGCGCGATCGAGGCTGCAGGATCATCCCGCGACGGTGAACGGTCCCGTGAAATCGGTGCACAACCGGAAGAGATGCCCGGGTCCAGCGTTCGCAAGGTCGATCGATCGATCTCCAGCGACCGGTGACAGGCGGTCGATACCCATCGGAGCGGCGCGGATCGCCGGTTTTTACGGTAGGTCGGAGCCGCGCGAGCCGGAAAAACAGACGCAAAGACGTCGAGCGCCGGTGGCCTACTGGCTCTCCTAATCCCGCCGCGCACAGCACGGTAGAGCACGGACACGGTATGCAACACGCGCACACACCGACTCGGCGCCGGGCCGAGCGGAACACGGTCTAGGGGCAGGAGGCGCGCACCACACGCGATTCCATTCCATTCGAGAGCTCGGCTCCGCTCGACACCGCAGGCACACTCGCCTCTAAACTCTCACCGCTGCCAACTCGAATCTCTCTCTCTCTCTCTCTCTCCCTCTCTCTTGCTCTCTCTCTCGCACTCACACAAACTCTCACTCTCTTGCTCTTTCTCTGTTACTATCTATTTCTCTCTTGCTCTCCCTCTCCCCCTCTATTACTCTCTCTGTCCCCCCCTCTCTCTCTCTCTTTCTCTCGCGCTATACAGCTGTGGGGGAGCTGTATTCCGTTCCGTTCCTTTCTCTGTCTCTGAAACACGGAGACTCAGCTCTTGTCCCGAGCGCGTGTACAACCTCTCGTCCTCCAATCAGCGCGCGATCCGCCGCTTTGCGGCCTGGAATGCCTTTTCCTTTCGGAAACCCGCTGGAACCGGTCGCCCTCGGGTACACGCACCGCCGCGATCGGTCGCCGTTAGCCGATTGATCGATCGAGACGATGCGCGGACGCGTGGGAGGGTGCCGGCCAAGGGCGTTGCGGGGGTGGAATCGTGGCACGATTACGTTTCGCAGGATCTCCGTGGGTTTCGTTTTTGGGCCGTTCGAACGATGGTACGAGATCGTTTAACCCATTCGCTGCCAGATAAATTTAAAGCGTCTTGCCGTGGGCGCCGGGATTCCATTTAAAAAAAAAAAAAAATATATGGGTTATCATTTTGATAGTAAAAACTGATATTAGATTCGTTGGTTTTTAGAAAAAAATATTATTACTGTTAAACTTCATCCGTGATCAATTGATACGAGATATCTCGTGGTTGGCAGTGAATGAGTTAAGTGAATCGTATCGATGGGAACGCTTTTTGGTATGTGTGTAGTAGATGCTTGGCGCGAAGAGGGGTGGAATCGAGTTGTAGTTAAGTTTGTCAATGAAATTGCACGGAGTAGTTGGAATTGTAGTTCTAAAAGTAACAACTGGTGTATTTTTTTTTGTTTTGTTTTGTTCAGTTGCTTATTTGTAGAGGAACGCGAAGGTCGCCGCTGTTGCGAGTTATCTACACTTACGTAATTTTGCGTTCGAGCACTAAGTTATGTAAATACATTATGGTCGCGAGGAGAACAGCGCACTAGTGAAACGAAAAATTAAAATGAAATTTCTTTGTTTCCTATTCTTGTGTTTTGTGCGCGAAACAGATTCTAACCAGGGAGCGACCCGGTTGACAGGCTGAGTAAATGGGAAAAAAGGGAATAGAAGGATATATTGGTGGTGGCGAAAAAGTGCAGTTTCACGCTGATTAGTTTATCGCGTAACAGAAGTTACCTGTGTTTTTTTTTCCGTTTTTTTTTTAACCGAAGCTCGCGTCATCGAGTGACTACGGAATATTTGTCATCGTTACAGACACAGTTCTCAGAAGTAGTACACGTGTTTTGCGTTTACAGTACCGTTCCATTGATGCACAGTCGAACCCACCTGAATCAATGGAATTCGTCGCTGAAGTAACGTGGAGTTTCCTCGTTTAGCAAGAGTTTCAAAAATTGATAACATCGCTTGAGAAACAGGCTGTTCCGGTTCTATATTTAATCAGAGAACCGTATTTACTTTTTCGTGAAGTCGAACGTCGCTAAATCTAGCGGCTTGAAAACGGAAATTTCTAAATATCGATAACAGGAATGACTTCTCGTTTAGCGAGTTTCTCTTTCCTTCTACATATTTCGCTATGATCTTAATCGCGCCTACCCGTATGGACTGGGTTTGTCAATCAGCTTCAAATTTACCGATTAACTTCTAGAACAGCTTAACAGCAAGTGCGTAAGGAAAATTTACAGAAAAATCCTCTGAGACCTAAACAGTTTGGTCTCAAATGTTCTCATTTAACTGGTTTTTCTTTCCCTTTACATATTTCTTAATCATGCCTACTCGTATGGACTGGGCTTGTCAATCATCTTTAAATTTACCGATTAACTTCTAGAACAGCTTAACAGTAAATACATGAGGAAAAGTTACAGAAAAATCCTCTGAGACCTAAACAGTCTCACCACAGTCGTTCTCATTTCGTGAGTTTTTCTTTCCCTTTACATATTTCGTTAGGATTTGAATCGCACCTACCCATATGGGCCAGGTTTATCGATCTGCTCTAAATTTACCGATTAAATTTTGGAATTAACTTCTAGAACAGCTTAACAGTAAATACATGAGGAAAAGTTACAGAAAAATCCTCTGAGACCTAAACAGTCTCATCACAGCTGTTCTCATTCTGCGAGTTTTTCTATCCCTTTACATATTTCGTTAGGATTTGAATCGCACCTACCCATATGGGCCAGGTTTATCGATCTGCTCTAAATTTACCGATTAAATTTTGGAATTAACTTCTAGAACAGCTTAACAGTAAATACATGAGGAAAATTTACAGAAAAATCCTCTGAGACCTAAACAGTCTCATCACAACTGTTCTCATTCCGCGAGTTTTTCTTTCCCTTTACATATTTCGTTAGGATCTGGATCGAACCTACCCATATGGATCAGATTTATCGATCTGCTTTAAATTTACCGATTAAATTTTGGAATTAACTTCTAGAACAGCTTAACAGCAACCGCAGCAAAAAAATTCACAAAGAAAACGTCTGAGACCTGAACAGTCTGGTCTCATCTCTGAAACGTTCTCATCTCGCCTGTTCAACGAGCGCCCTTTTCAAAGCACCCCCACACGAGTTCTGTGCCATATGGCGGCGCGATCGATCGACTGGGTATACTGGGCTCGACAGGAGAGGAGAGAATGAAAAACGCGGCGCAGGGAAGTGTCCCGCATGGTTCCGTTAATAGAGGCACGGCTCGCCTTTGCGCAAGCAGCGCCGATAAAACGCGGCCGGACAGCAGCGGGCGTTTTCTATTGTGCCGTTTCTCGGATTGCATCCGGTGTAAAATTTCACTTTGGCCACCGGTATATTGAACGTCGCTATCGAAACTCGTTCCTGACGTCTCGCGTACGATTTTCACGGGGCTTTTATCGCGTGACTGCCTTCTTTGCCGCACTGTGGGATTGTGCTTCGGATGCTCGAACTCGACGAATCCGACTTCGATCTCTTGTCGCGAACAGAGAACTTTGCGGGTGAAAACGGATGAAGTTGTTTGGAGCGCGATTTTATGGACGCTGATCGGTGCTAGGGTGCTTTTGCAGGCACGAGCGACGATCAAAGAATGTTAACCCTTTGCGTTCGAGCGGTACTGCTACAGCTCCTGGGAGGTTTGATACACCCAGAGTATAATATTTAACCCTTTCGCTACGGGAGGATTCTTTGGCGCACAACTTCCGCTAAACGAGCCGCCATGTCAAAAGTGTGCACTTACGGAACAATTGCAATTGCCCGTCGAACGTTCAATACCGCGGAATCTTTCGCAGAGCGTAACTATAATCGGTCGTAGGAAGGAAAGGGTTAAAACAATTATCGCATAATGCAATAATATTCTGTTCGCGAAATTTCACGGGGTGACTATAGTCACCGCTAGTAGCAAAAGGGTTAATAGATTTTATTGTATTCAATGTAAAAATAAATAAATTGGTGAAACGTTATTATTTGAATACGTTTGTCTGAGTAATAAAATAGTTTTAACCCTTTGCACCCTAAAGGTGACCGTTAGTCGTTTAATGATACTAACTTCAAAAATTTTCAAATTCGAAACATTTACTGAGATTCACCTATGTTAAACGTCACCTAGTTTAGTCAAGGGATACACTAAAGTTTACATATATGACAATTTAACCTCTGAACCTGACCAATTAACAAACTAATTAAAGTCTGAAAATTTGCGAAACTATCGTTTGGTGCCTAACCGTCACCTCTCGAGCGCGAATGTTTAAAGTGACGCAAATCGTAATGTTCCGGCCGCGTACCCGATTTCTCACGGTCTCGTTATCGCGCGAACATCCTGATTTGTTTGCACAGGCGATAATGAACGCCGTGGGCGTCGCAGGATCACGTGCCGACGCCGCGTCCTGCAATTAATGAAATCTCGCGCGCGCACGTGCGTGAACGAATCCAGGAGCTGGCACGTGCGACAGGATCCGGGAGCTCGTTTTGGGTATATCTGAGGACTCTTGTTTCGACCTCTCGGAGTCGTCAAATATTTGATTCGATTTTTAAACAAACGTCGAAGCCTTACACTTTGGCGTAAGCATTGTTTTCCTTTAAAAATTCTGTTGATTTTTATTTGAAAAATAAAGATAAAATAAATACAGCGAGCTAGTGAGGGAGTGCCTCTAAAGAGAAATGAAAGTAAGTTGTACCAGTAATCCATTATTTCAAACCAATCAATATGAATGGAACAAATTTGTCGAAGATTAACAAAGAAATTGAAATAACAGAAACTACGATCGAACACCTTCTTTTCTTCGTTATACTATCATGACGGTGCATATCATAAGAAAACGGTTTCCACGTTCTCTAATCCTTGAATACAATATCCTCCGTCTCCCGTCCCGGTCTCATCGGGAAGCAGAAGATGGCGAGGAGGCGACAAAGTAGTTCTCTCGGCTCGCAGAGCAGGTACAAAACGCTCGCGACCCAATCGCGGTCGCAACGCATTCATCACCAGGCACCTCACTGAAAGCGTGTTATTAAGCATCCACGGGCATCCTTCGGTTCGCGATAAATAACTCCCGCGACGACAGTCAACGGCCACGCGATCACTTTTCCCAGCAACAGCCGAGCACGAGTTCCTCGCTAGCGAATCCGCTTCGCTGGAAAAAGCGTCGGGACGCGTTTATGATTAAGGGGGATGCAATTAGAAGCTCGCCGGTATTCGCCGTTAGACGTTTCCCAGCGTGGGTACGGATACTCTCTCGCGGGCAACTCGTTGACCCTATGATACTGGTTATCATAGAGTATGTGCGACGGTATGGCGTGAAGGTGAGCGATGTTCGGATCGAAGGATGACCGCGCGTGTACGAAGGGAGCCTGTGAAGCTCGTGGAAACGAGTAGATACGCGCGTAATGAGTGTGGTGTGGTATGATTTATAAACTATTTGTTAACGATATGGTTGGTGAGGGAGGAATAAATAGAGAGAGGGAGAGAGAGTAAGTGAGTGAGTGAGTGAGTAAGTGAGTGAGTGAGTGAGTGAGTGAGTGAGTAAGTGAGTAAGTGAGTGAGTGAGTGAGTGAGTGAGTGAGTGAGTGAGTAAGTGAGTGAGTGGGTGAGGGAGAGAGAGTGAGTGAGTGGGTGAGAGAGAGAGAGAGAGTGAGTAAGTGAGTGAGTGAGTGAGTGAGTGAGTAGGTGGGTGAGAGAGAGAGAGAGAGAGTGAGTAAGTGAGTGAGTGAGTGAGTGAGTGAGTGAGTAGGTGGGTGAGAGAGAGAGAGAGAGTAAGTGAGTGAGTGAGTGGGTGGGTGAGAGAGAGAGAGAGAGTGAGTGAGTGAGTGGGTGGGTGAGAGAGAGAGAGAGAGTAAGTGAGTGAGTGAGTGGGTGGGTGAGAGAGAGAGAGAGTGAGTGACGGAGTGAGTGAGTGAGTGAGTGAGTAAGTGTGTGAGTGAACGAGTGAGTGACTGAGTGAGTGAGTGAGTGATTGAGAGAGAAAGAGACAGAGAGTAAAAAGGTGTGGCAATCATTGAAAGACGAACATCGAAAAAAAGAGTACGTATGTTAGAGAGAGAGAGAGAGAGCGATTATAGAAAGAGCGAGGGAAATTTATTCGTGAACATTGTGCGTCCTTAGTAATCATATCAACTTTATAATTTAAGATTAAACAGCATGAACGCGTCGGGTCGGAGGGGTTAATTTATGTTCAGGGTGAAAACAGCAGGTCGGACGATCGAACGGCGACTTGATCTTGGCTGGATCATGGGAGTGACACGATTCCGTGGCGACGAGAGATCTCTTGGTATTCCAAGGACGTGAGATTACTGGCTCGATTACCATCGCCTCGATCCGATCGCCGCGGAGGAATCTGATTTGACGCGCGTTAACGTCGAAACGTGTTATATTGTTTTCGAGGAAGTTGTAGTAGGAAAAGGAATGAGAGTTAGCTTTTGTAAGGATTTATTATAGCTGTTGGAAGGCGTTCGGTTATGTTGATGGTATAATATTTATTGTACTGTGCCGCCAGTAATTAATTATGGTACTATGAATATACTAATTTGACTACCGTAAATGTTATAAATTATATTAAGTATAAACAGGTATAATTGAGTTACATCCAACGTTTTAATCATTTGCAGTTGCGAATTCTCAGTCGCAAAGGGTATTCGCTTTAGGATAAGCGAATCTCAGTCAATATTTTGCACTTGGAAATCATTGAAATTAAAATCGTAGGATAACCAGTAATAAGAATTATCTCTCGAGTGCAAAGGGTTAAAAAAGTATGTGTAAACTGTTTTAGAATGATGTTTCATTATGAGTGTACAAACATTTAAATGAAAAAGTTCGCAAAAATAATATTTTATGCAAAGTTGCTTAAAACGCAAGTACCTACACAGGTATCTACGAAGGATTGAAATTTCAATTGTCTGATAAAATAATAAGATTTGAATCTTGCTTGTGAACCGTAAGAGTCTCAAGGCACTCGTAACAATTTCTTTTTGGTCGCTTTCCGGTTCGCGGATGGAATTGTGTTGTGCACGATTGAGAAATTGATTGATAATCGTATTCAGTGATCGACGATGGGTGTGTTATAGCATAACGCCTCGGCCACGGGCATACTTCAATGGAATCGTAATCGATCTTCGGTCGAGGTGCCGCGCGATCGCTGCAACTCGCGCGTAGAAAGGCCTCGGGTTCTCAACGAGAGAAAGGAGAATCGGGTGCACGGAATCAATGTCCTTGCGAGAGCAAGCTGGATGTCAAAGCTGGAGCGGGTTCATGGAAACCAGAATCAGTAAACATTGCTGCTGGTGTTCATTTTCGACGACGTTATTAGCCTACGCTTCGCGCGGACTATGTAAATTTTGAACACGAAGTTCCATCACTGTGATTAACACTAGAATAATTAAAGTGTACTTGTTTGCAGGGAAGGGATGAAATTGAAAATTACACGAAAAATTACCGAATACATTGAAAAGAAATCTTTATTTTTATCTTCTGCAGAAAATTATAATAAATTTAAGAAATTTCATCACGGTGAATTTATAAGGTTACTATGAGTAATCACCAATTGGTCATTTTGACTGCTCTGGTAGTTCTAGTGTTAATATGTATAGTAGTGCACCTTTAAAACTAGAACTATTGATGATTAAAGTGTATTTATTTGCAGGGAAGGGATGAAATTGAAAATTACACGAAAAAATACCGAATACATTGAAAATAAATTTTTATTTTTATCTTCTGCAGAAAATTATAGTAAATTTTAGAAATTTTACCTCGGTGAATTTATAAGGTTACTATGAGTAATCACCAATTGGTCATTTGACTGCTCTGGTAGTTCTACCATCAAACTTCGCGAAATTCGATTGTTCAAAGTTCTCCATAGCTGTAGTTCCACGTTAGAAATGGCCGATCAGCGGTGACAATACGTGATGTTATTATGCACAGCAATAATCCTATATAGCGTTCATAGAGTAAACAAAAAAAGAAAAAACGCGGAGCACTTCGACCGACAGTATTCACCACTCAAAGGGTTAAAGACAATCCACTCCGGTTGACAATCGCGCTCCGTTTCGTTTCGTGGGGAAAAAAAAAATGGCCGAACGGTGTCAATACGAGGAAGCATCGCAACGTTCGATAGTCCTTTTCGTTGAACCGATAAACCGACCAACGCTCCTTAATCGGCTAACGAGACACTTAAGCATGAATCCCTCGCGACCCGACGACGCTCAGGCTGGATTACAAGCCACTTTCATCGCAGGTATGCTATTGTGCGTATGCACGGGCATTACATATTCGTTACGCGGATCTCGCGTTTATTCTCCGCAGCTAACGAACCGTAGGTTCACTGGACTCGAGCGACGCGTCCTTGAACGGGACTCCGCAAAAGGAGCTCCCGAATTGCGACACCTGCCTCGTGTAATATCT
This sequence comes from Tetrapedia diversipes, assembly GCA_033822845.1. NCBI lineage: Eukaryota > Metazoa > Arthropoda > Insecta > Hymenoptera > Apidae > Tetrapedia > Tetrapedia diversipes. The sequence goes on along the minus strand of JAOPTO010002213.1, from coordinate 27,851 downwards.
TCGTGCATCAACGTGAAACTTTTCTGTTTTCAGTCGCATGTCTCTATTACCGTGTGATCTTGTAGTCACGCGTTCGCAGGATTACGTAGTCGCGCGCACGAATGTATATATAGTTCGTTGGTCAAACAGTCTTACTAGTCACGTTTTTGTAGTCAGGATATGGGGAGGTTATATAGTCATATGGTCGTGTGTCTAGCTGGATGTATTTACGGAGATGTAGATGTAGTCGCGTGGTTGCAATTCTATAGTCACGTAGATGTAGATATAACTGTGTACTTGTGATCGTATAGTCACGTAGATGTAGATATAATCGTGTACTTGTGATCGTATAGTCAGGTAGATGTAGATATAATCATGTAGTTGTGATCGTATAGTCACGCAGATGTAGATATAATCATGTACTTGTGATTGTATAGTCACGCAGATGTGGATATAATCATGTACTTGTGATCGTATAGTCATGGAGATATGGATATAGACATGCATTTGTGATTGTATAGTCACACGGAGGAATGTGTATAATTCTGAAGAGTCACTCATAAGAAACTCGCGTATGTAGATGTGTAGTAAATGATAAAAAACAGAAAACATTGAGCGATAAGAAAAGAATAAGTGTAACTATAATGTTAAAAACACAAACTGCGACCCCACCTACCGTAACCATCAACCGAAGACTGAAAATAAAAACGAAAAAAGAATGGCTGACACCATGGACGTCCCCTTCACAGAGACAACGGCTCTTGATGCTGTGCTCGCCTAGTAGTAGAACTACCAAGGGGGTCAAAATGACCTAATTTCTAATTTTTCACAGAAACGTGGTAAATTTACTGTAGTGCCTACACGTTTGAAAACTTGCCTTGATTACTACAATGATTGCTAAAATTTGTTTCCCTTGCATCGGCTACTTTTTTCGTACAGTTTTCAATTTTATTTCGTTGTCTCCGATAGGCGTACCTTATCCCTTTTAGTGCCGAGCAAATTTAACGAATTTGCTAAGGTTTGGGAAAAAGCTCAAAAAAACAGAAGTAAGAATTATATTTACAAAATTCAAGAAGAAGCATATTACGGAATAAAAGAAAAAATTGGAACATTTATAACGTCTTATAAATTTATTTTGAAATAGAGCTCTCTCGCGATGCAAATACTTAGGCGCCATGGCATACGCAACGATATATCGTCGTTTGGCAATAAAAAGGGTTAAACGTCGGTAGTTCTAGCGTCAAGATCATCGTATATACTCTAACGATAATTAAACTCGACAATCTAACAGTTTCCGCGAAACGGGGAGTCGAAGGGATTTCCTACTTACGGGCCAATCCGATCGAGCCGGTCTTCCTTCTAGGTCTTCGCGATGCTCGATCGCTCGCTCGTGATCTAGATCACCGGCAAATGTGTATTATTACGCTGGCGAACGATAACTCGGGGAGAAAATTGTTAATTGGTCGACGCTGCACCGGGTCCATCGGACGACCAAAAAGTTGGAGAAAAATTGGGAACGGATGAATAGCAGGAATAACTCGCGAGAAACAAAGCAAGAACCGACATATTGTATTGCAGGGAATTCGTTACGAAAGTCGCGATGTAGTGTACGATAAAATGATAGCACACCATACATAATATTCAGTGTTTCTCGAGTAACTTCAAAACACACTTCCTCAGTAAAAAAGAAGGTCACACAATTCCAAGTCAAATTTGACTTTCTGGGGAAGGTTAGTACTGTACGGTGCTATTTACAAAAATATTGGACAAATGTTACTATCTATGGAATATCAACGTAAATATAGGGAAAATTCGTACTTTCCATCCAAGGTGATACAATTCCAAGTCAAATTTGACTTTATAGGGGAAGGTTAGTACTGTACGGTGCTATTTACAAAAATATTGGACAAATGTTACTATCTATGGAATATCAACGTAAATATAGGGAAAATTCGTACTTTCCATCCAAGGTGATACAATTCCAAGTCAAATTTGACTTTATAGGGGAAGGTTAGTACTGTACGGTGCTATTTACAAAAATATTGGACAAATGTTACTATCTATGGAATATCAACGTAAATATAGGGAAAATTCGTACTTTCCATCCAAGGTGATACAATTCCAAGTCAAATTTGACTTTATAGGGGAAGGTTAGTAATGTACGGTGCTATTTACAAAAATATTGGACAAATGTTATTATCTATGGAATATAAACATAAATATAGGGAAAATTCGTACTTTCCATCCATTTGTCTCTTAAACTTATTACGACAGACTACTTTTAGGATCAGATTTGAATTCAACGCGTAAAAATGTATAAGAAATCTTTGCTATCTCAAACAACGAAGTTGATCTCTTTTTTCCTACCTGCGCTATGATTTTGTCACACCTAGTCTTCACGAAAACGTTAAATTTTCCGTAAAAAATATAACCGGTGGTTAATCATTGTCTGTATTATTAAGAAAGAGATAGATAGTGCATACAAAACTGCATGTACAAACTTGTATACAAACAAATTAGATTTAAGAAACGCTAAAAATCATATGTTGCGCTATTTCCTCGAGTACTGTACATCAAGTTAGACTCGGGAAACGTTAAAAAATCGTACACGGTGTGGTACCATTTTGTCCCGTACTTGGAATCCCAGAGAACAGTGTGGCTGACGTTGGCCGATTTAGTTGAACTCGAAAGTGTAGTAACCCAGTGGCACGAATATCGGCGGGCCCGTGAAACGCGCGTTATACACACCTACGGTCGATTTTCTCGTTCGTGAGTGAATGCCGTTGTGCCTGGCGTCCATTGTATGCCAAATCTTGCGCTCCTTCCGACAACTTTGCGTCAGACCAGCGCGAAACAAAAGCGAAGCGGAGACGTGGCCTTCGTGGACGCTTGGCCGGATCCAACGGCGAATGACAATTTCGCGTTTTCTCTCAGTTTCGGGCTCGGTCGTCTCGTTTGTCGTAGCGACCGTGCCATTTTTTCGGTGGAATACGAATCAAGCCGAAGTCTGACTACGTTCGAGAATGTGGCATGAAATTAACTTTCTGTGTAACACCATCTGACTTGGACATTGTCTTGCTTTGAATTCAATTTCGTTTAGTGCAATCATTACGCTACTAAATTTTATCGACATACTGCTATAATAATAATAATCATCATCATAATAGTAATAATTCTAAGATCGATATTCAATTATTTTTAATTCATCAGAATTATTGATTATTATTAAAGTACTGTTAGTTAAATTTATGAAATTTCAAATTTTAGTAGAAAAAACTAAGATCGATATTCAATTATTTTTAATTCATCAAAATTATTGATTATTATTAAAGTAGTGTTAGTTAAATTTATGAAATTTCAGACTGTATTAGAAGAAACTAAGATCGGTATTCAATTATTTTTAATTCATCAAAATTATTGATTATTATTAAACTAATGTTAGTTAAATTTATGAAATTTCAAATTTCAGTAGAAAAAACTAAGATCGATATTCAATTATGTTTAATTTATCAAAATTATTAATTATTATTAAAGTAGTGTTAGTTAAATTTATGAAATTTCAAATTTCAGTAGAAAAAACTAAGATCGATATTCAATTATTTTTAATTCATCAAAATTATTGATTATTATTAAAATAGTGTTGGTTAAATTTATGAAATTTCAAATTTCGGTAGAAGAAACTAAGTTCGATATTCAATTATTTTTAATTCATCAAAATTATTGATTATTATTAAAGTAGTGTTGGTTAAATTTATGAAATTTCAGACTGTATTAGAAGATACGATGATTAGTTGTCATTTACCTGATCAAATCAAGGTAAAAAAAATTTTGATTAGAAACAGTCAATAGGGCGCGAAACTGAGCATACGCGGAACTGTCTTATTCGTGGCACAAGGGAGACAGATTTCGCGAATTTTCTACGAAAGTCCGATTATTACGGTGGAGTTCCAGTTAGCCAAAGTATCGAGGCAGCGATAATTATTTAAATGCGCGTGAAACGCGCGGTCTCCTTCGTACGATAGGCGGTTTAGTGAACGGGCAGAGATAGTGCATGGAAGAAGTATGTGTGCCGATAAATTAAGGCCAATTATTTGACTCCGCGCTGAACCGAATCGATCGTTTTCGTTCGCCGTTCTAACGAGTGACAGGTCTTGCTTTTAAAGCGCAGCCGATTTAAAGAACCGGTGTAATTAAACACAAGAATGCTCTCGCTTGTTACGGTCGAGCTACTTTTCCACTCATCGAACCGCTACTTATACGTTTTCCTTCAAACATTTGAACTATCACCGAAATCTATTTCTAAATAACTCGTAATTGTACTTGCACCGCTATTCTTAACGCGTTCGTCGCCATATTTGGGTGACGCTGTTTTTCTTAAAGTTAAATAGGATTTTTAATTGGAATTTTAAAAGGAATTCAATGGAATAAACATTGAAGTATAATATAAAAAATAAAATAAAATTTATTATCTATAATTTATTATCCATCATAAATTATTAGATTTAATTTAATTTTATATTTTTTTGTAAGGGAAACTTTTCATCGTTACTGAAGAATTTACCTTAAAAAATTTATTATCTATAATTTATTATCCATCATAAATTATTAGATTTAATTTAATTTTATATTTTTTTGTAAGGGAAACTTTTCATCGTTACTGAAGAATTTACCTTAAAATTGAATTTATTATCTAGAATTTATTATCCATCATAAATTATTAGATTTAATTTAATTTTATATTAAAAATAAATTATAAATAAATAAAATAAAATAAATTATAAAATAAAAAATAAAAATTTTTGCTGTTTTTATATTTTTTTTTTTTTACCCCAGTTTTCTATGCAATCGGATTTGGACCAAGCGAGATTTAGCCGAATCACGCTAGGCGACAAACGTGTTAAATACATATTTTTCTCAAGCAATCGTGAACAATCTAAATATAAGTAATTATCGCACTAACACTACCATTTCTGATGAGTTCATATTTCGATACTCTACCTGTATTTAAAACTACCGAACAAATGTCACGCATTTCATAGCAATTTAGTAGGTCAACAAAGAAAGCTCGCATTTTACGGTAGTGGACGAAAAAGAATTTAAATTTCAGAAAATATCAATATCGCGGAATATGAATTATTTAACGAATGTTTCACGTAGAAAGGAGATACAGTAACGGACAAAAGTTCAAGTCGACAGGATAATGTAAAACATAATTTGATGGTTCGCAAATATTGTTTATCTATTCATTTTTTTAAAGTTAGCATTGTTAAACGACTAACAGTCACCTTTCGAGTGCAAAGGGTTAACATCTACGCGTGCTATCGGTGACAGTAGTCTAATTTGCAAATCCAAAAATTCAAACAAAACCTAGTTTAATTGTAAATTTAAAGTTATTCGATCGATCACGTGGAATTGATCCAAATCGCATAAGGTGAATGTAAAAAGAATTTCAGAAAAAATGTTTCGTTCATATCGCTTTCGTAACCCCTGCATAAATTTCAACTTCTACTCTACACATAGAGCAACAGCACACGCGTAATCGCACACTCTTATATCATATCTACTTGCCCGCGCTAATGCTGGTAATCCGCGTTTCGCAAATGTCCCTCATCGAGTTAACGTCTACCCGGGTCACCCGTAAACGTCCCGTCGAGCGGCGACGGGCAAAGCCCGGGACGGCGACCGGCACGTTTCCAGCGATGACATCTCGCAGAGGAGATATTAAGGTACAGTTACGTTTTCCACTCATTTCTACGCGGCACAGGTACACGCCGCGTAATGGCGCATAAGCCATCATCGGGTCACCCCGTTCATTTTTCATGGAGAACACGTACGTAACTCGAGGCCGGCGACGGGACGGGCGTCGAAAATTCTCAAACGCGTCTACAGATCGGTTCCACGACGTGAAATCGGTTAGCAGCGTCGCGGTAAACACGTTCTCGGTGTTTTCGTTCGGTTGGGTTCGGAGAATATCGTTAGGTATAGTAACCGTACATAGTAACGCTGTAAATTTTGCATAACGGTGGTGGTATGAATGGTATGGCAGAAGTATGATAACAATATGGTAGCGATACAGAAGAGGTATAGCAGTGATGCTGTAGCCAGTATAGTAAATGTATAGTTGCAGTATAGTAGCGACACCGTAGTAGCACAACAAGGGTATAATTGCAGTATGGTAGTGACACAATAGGGGCACGGAAGCAGTATAGTTGCAGTATAGTAGTGACACAATAGTGACACGGAAATGGCATGGTTGTAGTATAGTAACGACACAATAGTGACACGAAAATGGCATAGTTGCGGTATAGTAGCGATACAATAGCGATACGGAAATGGTATAGTTGCAGTATAGTAGCGATACAATAGTGACACGGAAATGATATAGTTGCGGTATAGTAGCGATGCAATAGTGACATGGAAATGATATAGTTGTAGTATAGTAGCAATACACCAGTGGCATAGTAAATGCATAGTTGCGTCACAGCACAGATACAGCGCGGTTATAGTAGTTTTATAGTTGTAATATAGTAGTTGCACACTATATTAGTGGTATTATGTTTGTAAGAATATAGTAGCGTGATTGTTGACCTTTTTACTGGATACGCCGAGTTAACTCGTCATTTGGAAATGCTTCTACAGGTCAGTTTCGAATGACGAAAAACACTGATATTCTAATGCAATAATATTAAATTAGAAAAGTGACATTGCAGCGTGCTAGAAATACCTACACGTAGATCCGTCAAATCTCCGCCGCTTAAGCGAAATCTCATCAACGCGACGTCGTTTAGCCCGTGACGGGCCTTAATATAGCATTATGCAATCGAGCTTGCGAGATTACTCCCGGCGTGCCCAAGAGGAGGAAACCGTAAAACGCCACGCCTTCGGTCGCGTAAATGTAACGGGTCACGGTGAGCTTAGCAGTCGTAAGAAAAGGGAAGACCTTGAAATACCTTGTGTGTACACGTAGTACGCGTGTAACATGCCTAGATTCGCGCATGTTCCATCTTCGTTTGGAATTCTCGTATTTGGGTTGAGCGCGGCGTTAACCCATTCACTGCCACAACTACGAGATATCTCGTAGCGTGTGCTACAATTTAAATTGATTATAAACGGCTATTTGAGTTTGGAATTATTAAGGATGAATGAAAAGTTTATATAGTAGAGAAAACATATTAATTGTCAATTTTTATTAGAAAAGTTATAAGTTGGACGATCACATTATAATATAATAATTATATATATAAATGTTTCTTTAACACGTTCGTCGTCACGTCACTCATATTTGGGTGACGCTCTTTTTCTTAAAGTTAAATAGGATTTTAAATTGGAATTTTAAAAGAAATTCAATGGAGTAAGCATTGAAGTATAATATTTATAGATATAAAATACATAAAATAAAAATGAAAAGTTAAAATTGTTGCTGTTTTTATATTTTCTTACCCCAGTTTTCTATGCAATCGGATTTGGGCCCAGCGAGAAACTCAGCCGAATCTCGTTGGGCGACGAACGTGTTAAAATAAAATCTTGCCGCCTAGGGCAAGACATTATAAATTTGTCTGGCAGTGAATCGGTTGACCGAGGCAAGGGTTTTCACGGGGAACGTTTTGTCTCGTGTAACTCGACACGATCGAGCTTCTTCTGCTCGGTTTCCGATGATTTTTGCAGCCGGTTGTAGGTCGATAGCGAGTTAACCGACGAGAGTTACTTTCACGAACGTTCCCCTTAGCTTAGGGCTTTTCTTTTTGCGGTCGATTAAACCAATTTCAAAACGTACAGTAGCGCACAAAAGTTTAAGACTAACCGGTCAAAGAAAATGAATAAATTAATTAACCCTTTGAGCGCTGTATACTCTTGGCCTAAGTGTTTCGAAGGGACGGCGCGCTATCGCTGGATTATTGTTACTTGTACACTGACAATCAAACAGTTGCAGTAAGTGAAAGATCGATAAAATTGGTAAACCCATATTTTCGCCCATAGTATCAACTTTCATCAGCACTAAAAGGTTAACGCCGAAACGTATGGTCAAAATGTATGGAAAAAGTGATAAGGTGAAGAAAACAAAAATTGACAAACGCATATATGCGTCAGGCGCATATAAGCGTCTATTAGAAGGTTAGAAGCAAATAACAGTGCAAATAAAATTTGTATAAATAATCAATCAATAAATAGCGTTTTACCATAATGACAATAAAAATGAGTATACAGACAATATTTGCGAACCACAAAATTATGCTTTGCATTGCCCTGTCGTCTTAAACTTTTGTCCGCTACTGTAGTTCTTTTGCGAAAAAAGGGTTAAAGGCCCCCATAGAGTCCCCCAACTTTCATCAGGGTTCATCGGGGAACCCAATTATGTTTTACGTTGTCCCGTCGTCGGAAACTTTTGTCCCCTACTGTAACTTTCGGTATCTCACTGTTTCAAAATCTTCTTAACGATATTCTTCGACAATTTCTGATCAGAGGAATGAAACTGAGGGAAATAAACGAAACAGTGATTGCACGTTGAATCGGTCGTCAGGGAATACGTACGTACCGGTGAATCACGAATTTTAAACTTCAAGAAAGGTAAAGAACGACCGATCAGTGCTGGTGTCTCCTGATGTTTACAGTGACTCACGTCCTGCTTATTTTGTTATAACACGAGAAGAAGGCGAACAGATCACGAGAAACCAATAAGGTGGATCTCGCGAATGCTTGATTCACGATGTTTTCGAAATGACCAATCTAATTGGCGTGCGCGCAAGGATTTGTTGGCAATGGAACGTGTGTTTGAATAGATAATATAAATTAACCTTAAAGATTCTGGTTAGGATCAGGTTAGGTTCAAGTTTTAAGGTTTAACCCTTTATTCGGGTTAGGATCAGGTTAGGTTCAGGTTTTAAGGTTTAACCCTTTGCACCCTTTGTCTAGTGTGACTCGACGTCAGTTGTTATCACTGTAAATTTTAAATGTCAAGTCAAACTCAACATTTTTTAAGTGCCTTTTCAAATACAGTAGCGGACAAAAGTTTAAGACCAAAGAGTCAACGAAATTAAACAAATATAATTTAAGAACTATACTTAATATAATTAATAAAAAAAATAAGTATCACTTAAGGAATTGTTCTAGAAGTAAATCTCGAATAAAGCACCTAAAATACTAGGGAGTTATTGGTAACAAAATTGAAAGATAATTCGGTGTGCAAAGGGTTAAAGGTCAATTTATCCGTTCAAACACGTTCCGTTTACAATGTTTCAGCGTTGCATCAGTTAAAATGTTGTTCTCGGTAATGTCTGATGGTGTCTCTGAGCCTCAACGCTATGCAAAGGAAAAGAGTATATCTTCTTTCGTTTCACCAATTGGATTTGTTCGAAACGGAGCGCGTCTAAGCGTATAATATATAAATTGACCTTAACGCTTCGCGCCACCGAGCCATCCCACGAAAGAAGAAGAAGAAGAAGAACAAGAAGAAGAACCGGAAGAACTCGCCCCACCTTTTAACGAGCAGGCACCAGGTAGCATCGTTCCACTTCGGTCGTCGATTAACCCACATATCAGTTGAAGTGCGGTCGCGCTTTATTTTTTCGCATTACACCTACGCTACGTGCCGCCAGGTATGCGTAACAAGGCCCAGCTCCATCTCTGTCAGCCGATGCACCCGCATGCATAACGCGAACATTAATGGGTTAATGCATCACGTGCCATCGTTCCTCGATCGACTCGATCCGCGTGGAACCTCGTTCTCCAAACGCAATTTTTCACCTCGTTACCGAAGCAAGTGCACACTTTCCTTTAACGGCGGCTGAAAAATGTAACATTCGGATTCCAACAAGGGCGATTTGTTCTTTGGTATAATTTTGGGTGAAATGCTTAGATCGTAACCTTGGCTATTGGCCGATTTATGACTTGGTGTGTCTGGTTAGAAAGTACGTTAGAAAGTATGAATGGAACCCCAAGACGCCGCTTGATGGCTAGTGTTCCCGAAGACACGTAGTCATCGGGCATCGAGGGATGTATTGTTAATAGTAGGGGTGGGAAAGCCTAGGCATAGCGAGCAACCCAACGTTGCATCGCCTAAAAGATACGACATTTGTCCTAAAGGATCTGGCCATGGATTGAGGAAGACTATGTAGCCTTCTGGAAAGAGAACTATGAACCCATGGACCCCATAATTATCCCAGAACCTCGAACGAAAAAAGGCGTTTCTTATCGACTTTAACATTTTTTTTACATTCCCCAATCTTTTTAACGATTGTGTGATTTTTTTTCATGTGATCCTTTTACAATTACAGGTACTCCTAGACTTTCGCACATTTTTAAAAATTCAACTTTTCAAGCCTTTGTCGAGGAATCATCAATCGTGAGTTGAGCAATCATGAATCGTGAGTCCAGTAATACTTTAAAACAAAGTTTTTGGTGCATATTTTTTAACATCCCTCTACTTTTGAACATTTAACATTCGCACATACTTTCAGGAACCAATTATGTGCGAAAGTCGAGGGACGCCTGTATATTTTTGTATTACCGTCTGATATTATATTTGCATTCTTTTACGACCATTCAGGCTTGGTTCAACATCAATAATTTCTCGTTCCTGTCAATTTGTAAAGAATGACAATTTTACAATCAAAGATTGATATTCCTGAAAACACTTTATTCGTTCACTGTTTCTTCCTTTAGGAAAGATATCACAGTGGCAGATGCCACTTCCGCTTTGAACGAGGGTATCCTCGTTCCCCTACTCGACGAATCTGTCAAGCTTTCGAAGGGCGTTGCGCTTGGAACGGAGCTCGTTTAGGCGATTAAGCCTTCTTCGCGTGACCAGCTAGGAGCCGTCGAGGGGTCGAGCTAATAAAATTCGGGGGTTCTAAGCGGGCCCCCAATTTCGCGGCCTCGCACACGGATAAGGCGGCCAATTGAATCTGGTCGGTGATCAGCCATCGTCAGCGAGCGGAATATTTTGCAATTTCAATGCAGAGTGGAACGGCAACCACCCTTCGAGACGAATGGGCTCGCGGAGGCATTAAACGCGATATATTGCAATGGAAAATGGGGACGTCGGGGTTCGACGAGAGATTTTACCGAGTCCCATCTAGCAAAGTGTTAATTCGCCGTCCTTTCCCTCCATCTATAATTTATCTCACGTGTCATCCTTGTTCCTCTGTTCATTTTTCTATCCTAGCAAGTATTTAAGAAAAATCGAAATTTCTTGCACTCACGTCTTTCCTCCCAGCTTCTAACGTCTCAATTACATTACTGTGCGTGTATTCTTATACTAATTACATTTACCGTGACTGCAGTTATTTGTTAACTGAGTAAACCGTTCGCTGCTTCGCGAGTCTCGTGAATGCTCGTCAAAGGGTTGATCCTGTGGTACCGTAAGTGAACGGGGCAGCCCTTTAACTAGACTAAAATCACGCCCTTGAAGCGAAAGCGTTGAAGTCCATCCCTATGAAGACCGCAGTATTTTAAATACAGATGGTTTGCTTGTTGGCCTGGGCCTTATTTGCCTGTATGGTGGTTTGCGACCCAGCTAGTGGGTCGGTGCAACGAGGCACACCTGCGGGATGTTTTTACTCTAAAGTCAAGCGTCTTGGCTTGCGTTGCTCCCACCCACTGTAAGATCGTTGCAGCTTCGCCACAAGTGTTCTAGCTGCAAGCTAGTTTTCCCGACATTCAGGATTAGTAGGATACGAACATCTGAACCGATCAGCTGCGCCAATCTCGCGTATCTGTCAAATAACTTTGTACGTTCATTTGAATATCACTTTCGGCCATCCCGTATAATTCTTGAACGGAAAGAGAGTGTGCACGGTGTAGCTCGAACGAAACGAAACGATGAACAGCGGATTCGTGGGTCGATTAACATTTTAATTATTCAATTAACACACGCCGAGTGCTTGGTCCGGCGCGCGTTTCCATATTTATTGGCTAATTAGCGGCGCGACTTAATTAAACGGTGCCGAGAGGGGCTCGAGGTCGTGCGCAAGCGTGCCCCAGCGCCGATTAAACGGTAGGGCCTAACGAGCATGACCGCCTTGTGCCGATTCGGGCTGTCGCAATCGCTGTTTTCGAAACGATTTCCCGATCGTGATTCGCGACACGCGTCCACTCTCGACCGGATATAGCGCCGCAATCGCAATCGCGGTTCCGCGCGATCGTATCGGCTGGCAAGCGAGCGAGCACACGCGCTGGAAAGTCGGCGGAGCTTCTCGAGGTGATCGCCGAAGGTAGATCGTTATCTTTGCCTGGGCTAACTTTAACACATTGTATGCCGGTGGCATCTGAGGCATTTAAAACTGTAGGTGAAGAAAATATTTAAAATTTTATACATTATTGTAAAACACTAAAATTGGTTTGCATATTCATTATATGCAATTTAACGATAACGAAAAATAGAAACAAACAAATCGCCAAACAAAAGAATGTTGTATTATCGCAAACCCGGCGCTAAAAGCAACAGACTTCCAAACCCGCGTTTTCGCGGGGCCGGCATACAATGTGTTAACACGAGGGGCTAATAACAGAGTTTCACAGGCGCGCGAGGAAACATCGATCTTAACCGTTCGCGGAGACGTACAGTGGCGGACAAAATTTTAACACGTTCAGCGAGGTACAGGATTGGACACTTACGTTAGAACGTACAGATTATAAATTATCTAACGATAGACCCTAGACAAGGGATTCGTAACTCATTAACCCTTTGACTACGGCAGACTTTGATATGTACTGGTCGTACCATACGGCAGGGATTGAGTTACGATGTGCGCTGAGAACGGCGAATTTTTGGTGTCAGAAAGCCAAACTGTGTGAAGCGCCTATAGGCGCTCTCAGTGTCAGAAAGTCAAAATGTGTCGAACGCCTATAGGTGCTCTCAATATCACAAACGCAAAATTTTTAAGCGCCTACAGGCGCCCACAGTAGTCAAGGGGTTAAATTCATTCTCTCTTATCCATGAAAACCAACACTCACATTACGGACATTTCTTGTACATCTATTTCTAATGTTCATACGTTAAGGAATAGGTATACACCAAAAAGAATTTGAGATCGTAAAATTGAGAGGGAAATAGATTTGGGTATACTTATATCGCTTCTTCAACGAAATTTAACGAAAATTGCTAGGAATAATATGATTTTTACAAACTTTACTCGTGAAATCCAAAACCCGTGAAATTGTTGGGTCCCTGGGTACCGCCATTGAACTTTCCATTTGGCCGACGTCGATCCTTGAGACTCAACAGTATCAAAGTTAAAGAATAAACGTAATAATTTCAATGATATTTATTAAAACATACAGTTTATCCTTGTTAGCACTGGTGTTGCAATACCAGTTCACAAATCAATCCCTAAATCCTAAAGCCATACTTTTTTCCTCCCTCTCTCTTTCCCTCTCTCTTTCTGAGTATTCCCTACTGGGAACGGCAGCCGTGATTTCACGCGCGTCCCATTAAAACGCCCGTGAACGCCTCGTTTTTATTCACGTCACGATCGCGACGCCTCCTCCTCCTCCTCCTCCTCTTTTGCGCGCGTAATTGGGTTACCAGAACGCTGGCTGCTGCCCGCCCCGATGGCCGCCGCGGTCGAACGCGACTTCCGGTGCGCGACACCGCTTCGTACTTCGTGGTGACATCGTCGACCTTCCGGGTGACGATCGAGCGATCGAACGAAACCGTAGGATCGAGTCTGCGGAAGAGAGTCAACGGCACACGGACAATTAGCGTTTCTTGTTCTCTTTCACTGGAAGAATCCCGGTGAAATTCCTGCGCGCGGAAAGCGAGAGCGGCTCGTAAATTGGACAGGTTTAGAGTTGCGCGCAAGAAACGCGCGCCGGGTGATCGAGGGACACTCAGTCATATCTAGATCCCGCGAAAAGATACAGTGGCTCCAAAAAGTATTCGTACACTGTATCATAAGGAAATTCATCTGCTTCTGAAATTCTGATTTCAATGAAATTTTATGTGTATACAGAGCATGGTGTGTCCTGCGTGGAGCAATTTTTTTGGCGGCAAAATATCTTTTAAGGGGGCTGATAACGAATCTCAAAGTTTCAACGATTTTTCACGCTTTGAATACAAGCTTTTCTGTGTTCTTTTTTTATGACAGGGCGATAGAGTATTAAAAATTAAACATTTTCTATTTGAAATGTTTTGCTTCATCAAGTATCATTACAAAGTTATCTTTAAAAAATGAGAGAAAACTCAGAAACTTCAACGCTGGTTTCACCCCTTTAAAATGGTATTTAGATGAAAAGAAGAGATTAATTCATACGTATACTATTACGATCTACATATCCACAAAGTTTTATCAAATACTTCTATCAGACTCAGAATTTCAGGGTTAAACGAATTTATTTGCGACATAGTGTACGAATACTTTTTGGAGCCACTGTATATATATTTTAGAATGTCTTATAAATATTTGTAATCTTTATAGACACAGTAGCGGACAAAAGTTTAAGATGAGGGTACAATGTAAAAGATAGCTTTATGGTATGCAAATATGTTCATATACTTATTTTTATCACTATTATGGTAGAATATTATTTATTGATTGGTATAGAATACGAATTTTAATTATCGTGCTATTTGTTAATAATTAATAGTTGATCAATTGTTTTCTTTGACCCTTTGGTCTTAAACTTTTGTTCACTACTGTACTGTTATGGTCTGCAAGTATTGTCTGTACATTCATTTTTCTTATTATTATGGTAGAACACTATTTATTGATTAGTATAGAATACGAATTTTAATTATCGTGCTATTTGTTAATAATTAATAGTTAATCAATTGTTTTCTTCGACCCTTTGGTCTTAAACTTTTGTCCACTACTGTACTGTTATGGTATGCAAATATTGTTCATATACTTATTTTTATTGTTATTATGGTAGAACACTATTTATTGATTAGCATAGAATAGGAATTTTATTTATCGTGCTATTTGTTATTAATTAATAGTTGATCAATTGTTTTGTTTGACCCTTTGGTCTTAAACTTTTGTCCACTACTGTACTGTTATGATCTGCAAGTATTGTCTGTACATTCATTTTTCTTGCTATTATGGTACAACACTATTTATTGATTAGTATAGAATACGAATTTTATTTATCGTACTATTTGTTATTAAATAATAGTTAATCAATTGTTTTCTTTGACCCTTTGGTCTTAAACTTTTGTCCACTACTGTACTGTTATGGTCTGCAAGTATTGTCCGTACATTCATTTTTCTTATTATGCTAGAACACTATTTATTGATTAACATAGAATAAAAATTTTATTTATACCGTTATTTCTTAATAATTAATTAATCTACTCTCTTTGACCCTTTGGTCTTGATCTTCACGAGGATTTTACTTCAAGCGTTCTTGGGCACTTAACCTAATAACGGTCGAAGTAACTATCTTTATTCTCCTCCCGTCAAAAGCTTCTCACTAACGTTCACTCTTAAGCTAACCACCAAGGTAAATTGTCATACACGTTTCCTGCGTGAGCCAGAACAGATGCATCTGGAGCACACGGGACAGACTTCTTCCTCGTTCCTTTCGCCGATGATCGCGCGTGAAAATATCCTAGTTTCGTACGACCGGTCCTCGTTGCACCTTCCGTCGTCGAGGTGATTTACGATCGTTTCGATCGATACGCTCTTTAACCGGACGTTTTCGCAATTAACCGAACGCTCCGAATATTGGGCCGCCCAATCGTTTAATAATAAATCGGAGATACGTTCCAGTTCGTCCCAGGGCGACCCAAATAAACGGTTTCCTCGATCATCGTTGACAATTATGACAGGGCAGGGCCGATGTGGCCGAAAGAGAAGAACGCCCGACGCTGTTTGGATAATGATCCGACAACGTGCAACGACCGCGGCAACAGCAACAGCAGGGGAGGATGATTGAAGCGGGCGCTACAGTAGCGGACAAAAGTTTAAGACCAAAGGGTCAACGAAATTAAATTAAACAATTTATAAATTGAATATAATTATAAATTAAATTAACTAATTTTTAAATGGAATATAATTATAAATTAAATTAATTAATTTATAGATTAAATATAAATTAAATTAACTAATTTATAAATTGAATATAATTATAAATTAAATTAACTAATTTTTAAATGGAATATAATTATAAATTAAATTAATTAATTTATAGATTAAATATAAATTAAATTAACTAATTTATAAGTGATAGGATGATAAATAAAATTTGCATTCTGTGCTGAACAATAAATAGTGTTCTACCATAGTAACAATAGAAATGGATCCACAGAACAATATTTGCAGACCATAAAACTATGTTCTATATTGGGTCTATATTGGACTCTCGTCTTAAACTTTTGTTCGCTACTGTACATGATTAATTAAGGTGGTGCTCGCGATTTATACATACACACGTATATACGCGTACATGAATGTTGCTCGTTCACCGGATTAATTGAGCAACACTCGCCGATGGTGTTTCATTCCTGCTTCGAGCCTCCTCAGCTCGATCACAGCGAGGAGAAAGTCGAGTGTTTTATAAATTGGAAAATTAAAAAGCTGCCGCGGGTTTTTCAATTTACAGTAAAAATTCGTTCGCGTCTCTCGTACGAATCTTCCGTCCCATTTGCTTCTGGTGTTTCATTGTGAAGTAAGTTCATAGCGTAGCTTTCACCGCATTATTCAGAAAAATCGATCGCAAGATCGTGTAGCCCTTAAAGTGGACAAACAGAGTGAAAGAATAAAGAAAGTTCTTATTAATGCGAGAAGAATGCGAGAGTGTCTAAGAACAAGAAATGAAGGAAATTTGAAGATATGTTTCTTTAGATTGTAATGCAAAAAATTACGAATTCTGACTGAAATCTGAATCGAAGTACGCGAAAAAAACCGAGATTTGAATAACCGGCAACTCGCCCGGATAGATCATTCCCGCCTACCTTCCGGCTAATTGCGATCCAAGGTTCCCCGGCCACTTTTGCGATCGGCTATCGAGAAAATGGGAAACGCAGAAAGCGGAGGTCACGTTGTCGCGCTGGCCCCCTTATCAACGAACAGAAAGCGTCGTCGTCGTCGTCGTCGTCGCTGGACACGGGCTTGCACGATCGATTGATAAGACTGGACACCGGTATCCACTCAGAGGTTTGCCTAATCAGCTGCTAATCGACTCGCCGTTTCTAATTGCGAAAGTTACAGGCGGTGGCAGCGGGGTCGCTTTCGCGTTTTCGAATTAATGGCCGTCGATCCGATCTGGCTGTTACACGAGCCATAAACGAGATTCCGCGGAATCGAACAACAATCGCTTCCGGTCCCGGGTGAAAAATGATCGTAACGGTTAAAGCCTGGATGCAGACGAACGATTTTCTGACGTATGACCATACGTATGCATGTCTTTCCTTCTTTTTTTCAATTTTTTAATGTATAATCGTGTGATAAAAAGTTGTTCGTATCTGAACTGAGATCCTTCGAGGGGATTTCAAATTACGCGGGCAACACGCGGTCGGTACTGCAGCGAATTGCTTGAGACGAGTGGCGCTAGGCGACGCCACTTCACTAGAAAATCGACTTACCGATCCTTCGCGATCGGAACGATCTAGGATGATGTTTGGTTCTCTTTGTTTCATTTTCGAATTTTTATAACGTTCTTTTTTTCTTACGTTTTGCTCTTACAGGTGATTTGGTGTATGATGCTTTGTTTGTCAATGTATAATACTCTGCGAATTTGTATTGTACTTTGTTAGACTGTTATGATGCCAACTTGTCTATTTCTAGAAACACTGTTGTCAAACTTTTCTAATTCTAATCTATTCTTCCACATCTTGTTCATTTATATCTTTGTACATTATCGGGAATTTCCTATCTACATATCTACATATATTATATTTTTAGTATTATTATATTCAATTCCACTTTATTTTCATTGTGACAAAGGTTGTTCTTGTATATATTAATAAAATTAAAATTAAAATTAAAAGTAAAACTAAAATACACTTTTGGCGTTTGATTTTTTCTTTCGGTTTTAGACAATTAGATTGAAACGTGTTCCATTATCGACAGAGCTGCTGTCGGTAATACAGCGAGGATCTATTATATAGATCATTTCAAAAATTTTTGTTCGGATACCCACACTTTTATCACTTTTAATCATTTCTCGTGTACGTTACTTTACATTCTAAGAATCGTTTGTTGAGAAGACAGCAATTGCTATAGATGAAAAGCACCTTTCTATGTTCATCAAACTCACATTCGTCAATCAGTGATACATTCTATATCCTGGTGCATGTTCAAACCATTTCTAGCTCTGTTCAAAGCAAATACGAAAGTCATCGTTACACATTGGACTGTCGAATCAAGCGAAATGAAATCCCTATCTCCGATCGAATCCAATCTATCGACCGCCTAATGACTAAATTACGTCTTGCTTCGAAGCTATGCCTAATATAGCTCCGTGTACTCTTCTTTCTTTTTTTTTTTTTTTTTTTCGTAAGAAAACACGTGTATTTTTTCTTCTCGGAGCGGTTCGGTCAGTAGCAAAGGAGGAAGTTCGCGAAACTGGCGGCGATCTTTGCAGCCGATCACAAAGAAGCCTTTTATTATCCTTCAGTCATTCCGACCGACTCTCGTCCGTATCGAAGCGTGACGAGTGGCTCGATGAGACGTGAAAAAAGTGAAATTTCGACACATATACGTATCGTGCGATCCGGAATCGCTTTCGTACCCATCTCACTCGAAACCGTGCGAGAGAGCACATTCGAGGAGGCATGCATTTTGGCTAGCGTGCTACTCACCATCGACGTGAAGTAGAACTTCTCGAATTCCCTCTCGTGAAGTCGGGCGGACGTCAGGCTCGTCGCTGTGTGCTGCCCGTGTTTCGTTAGCACGTCCTCACCCTTCTTGCACAACCAGGCTAACACCTGCGAACAGGTGTCACGAGAAAGGGGTTAATAATCTATGGATAACGTTTGCAATGCATTTTAACACTATTCCTACCGACATTTCACGTATACCTATTCCTACCGCGATATTCCCACGTAAGATAGACTACAAATTCTTCCCAGAATATAAACAATGAAAACAGGAGTGAATATTGAAAAATGTATTACACGTCTATTTGAGGAAAACTCTAAAGTTTAAAGGCGATTCAATTACGTTGTACATATGAAATTGTAATAAAAATTTTAAGAACGGTCATTTGACCGGTTGTGGTAGGAATAGTGTTAACCTAAATCGATTAAGCGTTAACACACCGTAAGTACAGTAGCGGACAAAAGCTTCAGACCAAACAGTCAACGAAATTAAACTAACTAATTTATAAGGAAACAGCATAAACAAAATTTGCATTCTGTGCTAATCAATAAACAGTATTCCACGGTAATTAACAATAAAAATGAATCTACAGACAGTATCTGAAGACCATAAAGCTATGTGTTCGACATTGTCGTCTTGATCATCGTCATACTCTAACACCCTCGACGAATTTCCTGCTCGAGAAACGGAAAATCATTCTTCCAACTTTCTCAATCATTCTGTTTACCCCCTTCCCTCGATCAGGGGTGTAACAATTCAACGTGGAATACTGAAGCTGAGGTTAACATTTCACCGTCAGCCTAGTTCGTCAGGTTTCACAGGCACGTAGAGTACCTGGTAGGGATCTAACGCGGCCGGACAGTGAGTAATTAGCGGCTGCCCGGATTCGTTAAATAATTAAGAACGATCACGGCCGTGGCGTGCTCGACCGCGGAGGTCCGGTTATTTATGAACGTCATAGCGAGCTCGCCGAGTGAAACGTTCGAGCACACGACACGCTTGAGGCCGCCTCGCGTACTCCCAGGTTCTCGCAATAAATACACCTGTCCCATCAAATTCCAGTAATTTATTAGCCTGCCACGGAGAAAGGACGAGTCCACGGTTTTGTCGCTTTTCTATCTCTCTCTCTCTCTCTTTCTCTTTCACACACACACACACACACACACACACACACACACATCTCTCTCTCTCTCTCTCTCTCTCACTCACTCACTCACTCACTCACTCACCTCACACACACACACACACACACACTCACTCACTCACTCACTCACTCACTCACTCACTCACTCACTCACGCACTCACTCACTCACTCACTCACTCACTCACTCACTCACTCACTCACTCACTCACACTCACAAATTCTCAATGACTCACTAGCCAGATGTTTTGTTTATTTACAAGAAAAGTTACCTATGCCTATTTAAAATACGACAGAACTTTCCCTCCAACCCAATACGTGCACTTCTCTTCGTCAAACAACCGCGATAAGCGTCAACGACTCAATTTTCCAACACGGAAGACCACGTCCCTCTGGATACTCGGATCCTCTTCACCTGTCGAGCACGCGTCCCCACTCGCGTCCCATTTCAGCTCTTTCAGCCGATAATTAGATCGCCGGTACGCGTGATTAATGATTCGTCGTCGCTGCTGGACGTGTCGGCCAGCCAGAAGTACGCGAGAATAATTAACGGGAGAACGGCCGGAGAGTGGAGTACCAGCGAGGAGAGTCCTCGTTGTCGACGTAGACGTCGTCCTGGGCCTCGAAACGAGGAGACAGGTTTTCGCGAAGGAGAGGGGCCCCGATCGCGGGCTAACCCGCGTTTTTCGGGTCACTGGACCGCGTTAGGTGGACGACCGTCGGACAGAGGCGTGGTGGACCCGCGCCACTGGGATTAACACGTTAACCGTTTGAGTGCCACGGGCCTTTCTTATTTCCCGATCGAAAATTTCCGAGCAACGCGACAGCGCTTGTCATATTCCGTGTCCAAAAGTAAATATTTCCTACAGTTTAGTTTTCGTCCGACGGTCTCCTGAAAATAAAATTACTGGTCCTATTAGAAATGTATTGGAAATGGAGTTTTATGCTGCTTAAATGAAATACATTCTTATTTGAGATAATTATAATACTTTATTATAAGGCACGAGGAAGGTGCAACCGTGACCGAACGTTGCAAGCTTCGTCATGAGGCTATCAAAACGCAGGTGAAACACTCTAAACAAAAATATGGTTTGGTTTTTGTTAGAAATTGCATACAGAAATACTACGAAGCAAAAATTTCGTTCTCTTAACGTACTTTCCGAAGGGATACTTCCAAAAACCCAAGCCAGAACAGACATTTTAGAAAGTTCGAAAACGTTAAGAAACAGAACAAAAGGGTTGCAGAACCCTATAATACTTCAAATAAGAGTGTATTTTGTTTAGTAACATAGAACTCGATTTCCAATGCACCGGTCCCCCGTGAAACCGAAGCATTTCACACGCTCCCAGTCAACCGCGCTTCTTCCTCGAGCACCGGACGCCTACGCGATCGACTCGCGACGTAAGTCACCCGCAGATCGCGACCCCGTGATTTCGCGTGTACGAGGAGGTCGGCAGCGCGGTGGAAGGTGTCCATATTAATTCGCGAACGCCACGTTATCGGGCATTCCCCGCGGACGATAAGATCGTCCGCTCGCGTGAGAAGATGCACCGCAGGCGGAAGCGGTTGGAATACCTGGCTCTTGTCGGCCGTTAGGCGCGACGAGTCTGTCCTGTTGAGTAGATATTCCATTCTGGTC
Organism: Tetrapedia diversipes; assembly: GCA_033822845.1. Classification (NCBI taxonomy): domain Eukaryota; kingdom Metazoa; phylum Arthropoda; class Insecta; order Hymenoptera; family Apidae; genus Tetrapedia; species Tetrapedia diversipes. The sequence continues at coordinate 6,332 of JAOPTO010002213.1, read as the reverse complement.
CGTTTCCACTTTTAACCCTTTGCGCTCGAGAGGCGACTGTCGGTCGCCAAACGATAGTGTCGCAAACTTTCAGACTTTAGTTAGTTTGTTTATTAATCAGACCGAAGGTTAAACGGTTATACATGTAAATTTTAGTATACGACTTAACTAAACTAAATGAAGTTTAATACACGTGAATCATAGTAAATGTTTCGAATTTGAAAATTTTTGAAGTAGGCATCGTTAGACGACTCACAACCACCTCTCAAATGCCAAGAGTTAATCGTCACAATGCTTAACCCTTTGCGCTCGAGAGGCGACTATTGGTCGCCAAACGATAGTGTCGCAAATTTTCAGATTTTAGTTAATTTGTTTATTAGTCAGACTCAGAGGTTAAATAGTCATATCAGTAAATTTTAGTATTACACTTAACTAACCTAAATGACGTTTAATAAAGGCGAATCTTATTAAATATTTCGAATTTGAAAATTTTTGAAGTAAGCATCGTTAGACGACTCACAATCACCTCTCAAGTGCAAAGAGTTAATCGTCGTAATGCTTAACCCTTTGCGCTCGAGAGGCGACTATTGGTCACCAAATGATGGTTTCGCAAATTTTCAGATTTTAGTTAATTTGTTTATTAGTCAGACTCAGAGGTTAAATAGTCATATCAGTAAATTTTAGTATTACACTTAACTAAACTAAATGAAGTTTAATACACGTGAATCATAGTAAATGTTTCGAATTTGAAAATTTTTCAAGTTAGTATCATTAAACGACTAACGGTCACCTCTCGAGTGCAAAAGGTTGACAGTTGTATTCGATGAATACCATCGTAACCACTATATTACATATCAGAAATTGTAAAAATAGAATACAGCATTTAAGCGAAGTGTAGTTTCCGTCGAAAAAAAATATGATTGTGTGCAAACACTTTTCGTGATCACTTTATTCTCCTGGCTGTGCCATTTACCGATTCGAGCGAAGGCTGTCATTAAACTATGAAGATTAAACCGTGAATCGGTCTTTAGAGAAGGTCCTTTCGGAGAAGATTAAAAGGTTCTAGCCGTGTTTTATAGCGTAACGACAATCGGTTCGTAATTTAATTATACAAGTCTCGCCTGATCAGTATTCCGACTACGAAGAAACGTTTCGTAACACTTTCACATAGATATGCAAAACAGTGGGAGTTCCCGGCGTCGATTATGCATGGACACCTACAAAAAATTGTTCGATGAACGACTTTTAATCGATTCCCCGTGACGAACTCGCCCGAGCCAACCCACGGGAAACTCAAATGCCTGTATACTTTATAAAGCTACGACGATATGCAAATCGCCCGCAAAATTCACGATGAAACTTGCTTAAGTATGCACGTAGTATTTTGTCGCTAGACGCTTCGCATAATTTAACGTTATTAGGTAACCAAAATAGGTCTCCGAAAGATCGTTTCACGCGCAACTTCAATTTCAATTCTCGCAACGACTGATGTTCGACATGACGTAATTTTTATAATTTTGAACACGATATAAATACAATATGTTATCAATATTTTGTACACCATAAAGGTGACGCTGCATCGTTACCGTTCGGTGTACTCTCTAAATTATCTAACAAAATTCATAATTCCATAAATTTCGAGATTTATTAGTATGGACCCTATTAACCCTTTGCACTCGAGAGGTGATTGTTAGTCGTCTGACGATATTAACTTCAAAAATTTTTAAATTCGAAATATTCACTAAGATTCGCCAATATTAACCCTTTGACTATTAGCGTTTGCCTATTAGCGTCCGACACATGTTAACTTCCCGGTATTGTTGACGCCTATTTAACTCCATTGTTATTTAAAAAAATAAAATATTGTTATCTAAAAAAAGCTTAATATACTTCCTCAGAAATGCATGTCTAACGAAAAATTTCGCCGTACCCAGTGGACGTCGCGAGTGAATTCGTACCGTATCGTACGGCCAGTGCGTGCCAAAGTTTGCCGTAGTCAAAGGGTTAAACGTCATTTAGTTTAGTTAAGGGATATACTAAAATTCACATATATAACAATTTAACCTCTGAATCTGCCTAATAAACGAATTAACTATAGTCTGAAAATTTGCGAAACTATCATTTGGTGACCAGACATTTGGCACGTTCATTCTAAAATAAATGAATAAATAGTTCATCGATGAACGAGTACACACCACGCTGAAACAATCTCCAACTTGCAAAATTGAAACCAAGTAAAAAAAAAAAATTGTAATTAAACAAAAACTCAGAAGACACAGTCCCAGAAGACAAGAAAAAGGTTCGTGGTTGCACAACGCGCGAAAGAAACTTGTTCACGTTTATTCCCAAATTTCGTGGTAGAAAGCAAACCCCGGAGCGTCCTCCTTCTTTTTCCATCAGCTCGCCGCGACACGCTCAGAAACCGCGTTGCGTAACGCCCGTAATTTGACGAAACGAACGAAAGTACACCATTATACGGTGCGAGAGACAGGTCCACTGTTTCAGCTCGAGGATCGACAACGAGGATCGACAACGTGCGCAGAGCAAGGAAGATCCATCGTGCGAGCAGCAGCGAGTTAGCAGCCATCAATCTTGCGGGAACAAGTGCTGGGTTCGTTGTTGGCTGGAACAATTACCGGGCCTTTAACAGGCCGTAAAATAGTGGTCGGTCCGCGCGAAACGCAAAAAGGAACGAGGGTACTACCGGGACCAAAAGTTGGGAGTCGCTCTGTTTGCTTCAAAAATTGTCAAGCGCGAAGCATCGAAATTCAAAACAACGCTAGAATGTACCTGAATTAACATGTTGAATACGACGCGAATTTTATAGGGTTTGCCAGTGGCGCCACGATGAATTTTCTGTTATACGACATATATAATGATAATAATGATTATCATTATTTTTATTTTACGGGCTAGTAGCCCTTTTACATCAGTTGAGAATTGTACAGGAGGTTCGAGAGTACTTGTCATTATTAATGATATAAATAAAACGTTAGCGTAATTAGACGTTACGTGATTTAGGAGCAGAAACGCAAGCAGTTCTGAAAGAGTTGAGAGTACCACCAAAGAAATTTAAATATACACTACAATAATGTTGAAATATTACCTACAACAAATAAGTTACAGTGTGTAACTGTTTATAGATGTTGTATACTGCGTTAATTGCTTCACACCATTTCATTAACGATGGTAATAGTGGTAAAAATTGATAAGTATTGACATTTGTCCAAATGATGTATTTCTACCAATTTGAGCGCGACGGTCACCGGTGACCTCCGTGGAATTCAACGTGTTAACGATGGTAATAATGAAAAATTGATAAGTATTCACACTTTTTCAAATTATGTATTTCTACCAATTTGAGCGCGATGGTCACCGATGACCCCCACGACGCCACCGCCAATTTGAGCGCGACGGTCACCGGTGACCTCCGTGGCATTCAACGTGTTAACGATGGTAATAATGAAAAATTGATAAGCATTCACATTTTTTCAAATTATGTATTTTTACCAATTTGAGCGCGACGGTCACCGGTGACCTCCGTGGCATTCAACGTGTTAACGATGGTAATAATGAAAAATTGATAAGCATTCACATTTTTTCAAATTATGTATTTTTACCAATTTGAGCGCGACGGTCACCGGTGACCCCCACGGTGCCACCGTCAAGTAAAGTGGCGGTCACCGGTAACCCCGTGGCATTAAACGATGGTAATAATGAACGACGCCTGTACGGATACTTTAATAATAAAAATCGTTACTCTTTCGTCTCTCGTTTTACGAGCTACACACGAGTTGCGATTTCTTTGACGTCTTCCCCATAATTTATAGATAAATGAGAATCTGCGGATAAATCCCATCGGGAACGCTCTCAGTGGTTCAAGATTTTTGGCCGGCGGTGTACGCCCGAGTCGAGGACGGGACGAGACTCGGTAAGTATGCCGCAGCCGCAATCAACGTCTTCAATGAGTAATCGCACCGCCCAGAGGCTCATTCGTGTTCTCGTTGGCCGATCGAGGAAGAAGAGAGGCGAACGACATTCGCCTCGACCCGTTTCCGAATGAACGATCGCCCGTGGGAGAGAGAAACGATTTTGAATCCGTTGCTCCCGATGCCGCTCGAAGTAGCGAACAGGTTAACGTTACGCAGGCCGGCAGTGTACGCGAGAGCTAATGTCAAGGATCGTTCAATCAGTTCGAAGAGCAACGATGCCTGCTGGTGGGTGTGCAAGCAGCGAACCCGTGCGACGTTCGCCCCAAATTGGGCGCATGGAGCTCTGATTGTTATTCAGGCGCCCCTCGACTTTTGCAACACGATTGGTTCCTGAAAGTGTATGCGAACGTTGAATGTTCAAAAGTAGAGGGATGTATGATCGGAACAACATTGTAGTCTGATAGCTAAAGTCTAATGTCCCCTGAGAGGGGGCAGCCCGGTAGCCTGCTCGATTCACGATGTCCCCTCAGAGGGGACATCCAATCGCGAAGGCTTAAAAATTTTACAATTTCCTGCAACCTTCGGCGATTTACTGAAATTGCACGGACCCTTCAACTTCGCAATTATCCGTAACGCTTCCGACAGGCGCTACGCGACCACAGTCGGTCGTATCGAACCGAACCGTGCGGGGGAGCAGCATTTTGGTGCACGACTATTTTGCATACAATGGACCATAATTCTCCGTTCGCTTATGAATTCTAATAAATAATCGAGCCTCCGCAAAGAGCAACAGAGTTGGATTGAAGTTGATTTATCTACCGGCGCAGACTGAAAATCCAATGACAGACAAGCGACCGGACGCCATTTTTCCTTCTCTTCCGTGGCGCAACACGTTCGACCAGAGGACTAAGTCGGATATTACATGACGATTTCATAAATTACGTAACCAGCCTGGTATGTCCAGCAGCGTGGCTCATAAATTACGCGCGATCAGCGTGCCCGTCCGATATCTATCAGCCGCAGAGGTATGCACGGTCGGTGATTTGAATGCCGGGTTACGCGACCGCCCGGCCGACACTTCGGCGCGCTAACGAATCGACAACGATCGATTGACCCGCCGTGTCCGCGTCGATGTATCGTTTCGATCGCAGGAGTCTTCTTTACGCATTGTAGTGCATAATCACCGTGTATCATTCCTTCCATGAATTCATCCGGGAGAAAACTCTATGTGCAATCGCCTTCTTACAATGCTTTTCCTTCCTTTCAATAACCCATCGTACACTGTGCGCCGAATAACACGTCTGCCTGTCCACTTTCTTTTTCGTTAAAATCCTTCGGACCGTTTGTGATTTCAAAATGTCTCACCATCCTACGCGTTCCAACGCTTCGATCGCTTCGGTTGTTATGGTTAATCAAAGCTGTTGATCAATTGAAAATGTTGAAATGTAGGGGTATTCGTATTTAACGCGCAAGAAACGTTTAGAGGCGAGGGACTATAGGTGTACCTTCGGTATACGTGAAAAACTAAATAAATTATTAATTAGTCACTTTGAACACTGTCTAGCAAACTTTTCGGATGACTAGATTCGTTCTTGTTGGGAATAACTATAAATCACCTATGTAAGTGTTGATAAAGTAGCATAGGAATCACCAAAAAATATAAATCGATACGTGACGTTTAATGTCCTAATACCAAACGCAACATGTACTTATATATATAATGTATATATATAATTTTATTGTACCAACTCTGGTATATGGTTTGGTTATATAATCTGTACGTTATTATGATCTGTATTGTTCTCTTCGTCCTGTTCGACGTGGTCACACACACGCACACACACATAACCTCACTCTCACCCTCCTCCACCTTTCACTTCCTCCCTCTTTCCCTCACTCCCTCTCACCCCCCTGTCTTTCTGTCATATATATATATATATCATAAATCATATACCATAGTTAGTACAATAAAATTCTAAAAAAAGCCTCAATGCTTCGCTAATATAAAAATCCAACATCAAATTAATAGTGCTCGCCCGTACAAAGACTTCGTCTCCTTACGGTAACCTTTACCAAACCCAAAGACTCGAACGACTAACAGTAGTGACCTTCGATAAGATTGAGCGACCATAATCGGAATGGTGTTTCGTTCAGTTTTCGACCATCGCGTCGGTCATCTCGCGGCGGATTTGCATGAAAGGAAGCCACGCAAGGAAGGTGAGGAAATACTGGAAGCAGAGAGAAGCAGGCGGCGCGCACGGAAATTGCAGCCGAATCAATTTGATCGCGAGTCGATTGTATATCAGAGGGCCGAGTCTATTTCAACTCTAATCGTGTTCCCTCCTCTAATGACAGTGAACACCGGCCTCTTACACGTGTACCAGGCCGCTGCGTCTATGCACGTATACGCGTGTTCGAGCA